>VXBH01009688.1:351540-386125 GCA_013400035.1 Rynchops niger
GGGGAGGAGAAGTGTGAGGGGAAAGAAAAAGAAATCAGCAAACAAAAAAAGCTTGCATTTAAAATTAGAGCTATCTGAATGAGTATCTGAACATGACCCTGCAGCAGATGAGAGCAGGCGAGAAGCTGTACACAAGGCACTTGAACATAAATGATGGCAAATGGACAGTGTTTTAGAATTGCTTGTAAGAAGGAGCTGCTGCCCTTTCATACATGATTACAAGCCATCAAGCAAAACTTTACTGGAGTTGGTTTTGGTAATAGCATACAGATTGCAGGCTTGCTAGACAAGTATACATTGTAAATGGAACGTTAGAAACTTGCAGATTAGAAGTCATTTTGGAAAAAAACTGATAGAAAATATATTGTACTCTTATTTAAAGCACCTTCCTTAAATGTGTTGATGGCTGTAGTCAGCTCATGTTGACTATTTTATAACAATGAACAGTGATCGATAATACTATCTTTTGTTAAAGTAGGGTTAAATGTAGCCCTTTATTTCAGTTTGTTTAAATATTGTCTGTCCTTTTGTTTAATAACTGTTACCAAATTTCTGGGTTTTTAAGGAGAATAAGATTAAATTTAGTATTGGCAGTATTTTGCCAAGTCACATGTGATTGTTCTAAATCAATATTTTCAGTCAGTGATTCTCAGTCCTTGACTTAGAGCAGCAGGATTGAGCAAGTCGTAAGACTGAATATGATGTGGCTTTGTCTATAGAATAAAATACTGGGTTTAACACTGATAAAGAAACTCAGTTGTCTAAGTAAGTGCCTTTTTTTTTTTTCTTAATTACTTGCCTTTCTGAAATTATTTGCAAATTTGCCATGGAGTGGCAGTTTTAAAAAATCATTTAAAAACCTCCCTGCTATTCTTGCATAAAGAGTCAAATTTCATTTGACAGATGAGAACATTTAGGGGCTATGATAACTGTGCAGCTGGGAAGACAGAACTACTGTTGTTACATCAGCTGGACTGTTGGGATAACAGATGAAGAAAAATGGGTTGAAACCTCTGTGACAAGGATTAGAAATGGTGTCCTGCCTTTTGAGTGGGACTGCGTGATTGGCAGGTTTTGTCTTGAATCAGAGTGATAGAGAAAGGGCGGTCCTCAGTCTGGGGACAAGACTTTCTGTGTAAATACTAACGATCATATTTAAATTGGTCTTCAGCACTACAATTTTTTTGAAAAGCCATAATAATAGGGGATAAAGTTGAAATAAATGCAACTCAAAATATTAGTGGCATTGTACTCTTACTTCAATTCATTGTGCATAAGACAACAAGGTTTTGATCAATAAGTATTTTATCAGTCTTTATTGGCATTACATAACAAGTAATCCTCTAATTTTATATATCGTAGTACTTAGTTCAGGTAATTGTTCAAGGATGTGCTAACTCTGTCCAGTGTGTATATATTAAAAATGCGTATAGTTAAGGTGAGAATGTTAATAGCTACTCATTTTTAAAATCTTACTTCAAAGGCCTGCCTATTTCTAAATCTCTTCAGTTTATTCAGACTGTGAAGAGTTGCTTTGGCAAATACGTATCATTTGCTGTATCGGGCCCATGGGAAAGATGGTTTAACTTCCTTTTACAGAAGGAACTGACATGCCTACATAGCTCAGAACTCATTGAAAAGCATATTCTGGAACAGCTAATTAGGGTCTTGAGTTAACCTTTTTCATTGCTTCCTTTTTAAAATTACAGTATATACAAACATGCAAGCATAAATGCAAACCACTGCAAATGGTAGTCGTACATTACATTAAATGGGATGAACCAAATTAAAGGCATGATAAATTCACGTATAAGCACTGCAAGTGTAATAAAAAATACAGTTATGTTTCATTGCTGTTTGTGTAGCACTTACTGCTGGATGGGAGATCTGAGATGTTTTCTTCACTGCAGACGTCCTGGAAAAATGCAGTTTCTCTTGAATGGAACTATTGCTTCTCATATAAAACTGCATTGGCATGTATTAACAAAATTTCTTGGAATGTTGCTTTTTTTTCCCTCTTCTCTACAGCAAGTGCATTACTGCTGTTTGTTCGCTCTCTTAGTTCCATCTACCCGAGAATAAAGGAGTACTTTGTTTAATGAGTTTTGTTTGACAAATGCTCAGTAAGGGAAAGCAAAGAGATTATGGAGAAAAACACATGGAGGCCCTTAGTCCTAAATACAAAATGATATCCAGGTTCTATGATTAAAACTGTGAACAGTGAATAAAAGGAGTAAATCTTGGAGCATCCAGAAACTCTNTTGCAGATAATCTTATTAAGAGTTTAAATTTCTCAGGAAAGAACTATGCAATTTATTTTAATTTGTAATTGGAACAGCAGGACGTTTCTATTCAACTACAGGTTTTGCTTATCTTTTCTTGATCTCTTTAGCCTTCTGTAGGTCATCCTATAACTTGTTGCCTTTGTATGAGTCTGTATAAAAGGCACAAAACTTATGTGATAACTGCAGTACATTGGTAAAGTGGTGTTGACAAGCTGACATGTGAAATCAAGAAATTAGGTAAGGAGTCTTGCTGATTGCAGCAGTGATATACCATTAGGTTTCCTGGGATCCTGTTTATGAGCCTAGTGTGAATGGAGTGAAGTTTACAGGAATTAGATTATTGCTATTAGTGGCACAGTTACTTTCTGCTGGAAGTGAACCAAAATGAAATCCTCACATCAGAACAAGATCACTATCTAACACGTATCTGGTGTTAGACCTAGCATTTGTCTGTAGTAGACCGATAAAATGCTTGGACTGAACGCTTAGTTGGTGAAAGTGCTGGCTTAGAACTATCTTAGTAGGATCTCAAGCAGTCTGTTTTAATGAAATTGAAATATGTTCTGCTTAGGTTTCGGTTCCCTATGAGTACATTACTGCTTGAGAAGAGGTGCGTGGGTTTGCTTTTAATACAGCCCTGTTGCAAGGTACATGTATTGCCCTTCATGAGACCTTTCTTGTCAACAGTTAGTAAAAATTGTCTCATTTAATCTTATTCTGATTTAGAATGTTGATTTCATCAGCAAAGCAGCAGACTTCTCTGAATTAAATTGTACTCTGTCATGTGTTCCTCCTACCCTGCGAGAACATAAACCTTCATTGTACTGATACACTAAAACAGCAAGGGTTGAATAATTGCTCCACTATTGACAGTCCAGGATATATCAGTTGAATAATTTTCATATTCAGTATATTGTAAGAATTGAGTATTATTTTGTAAATATTTCTAACGTACTTGGGGGTGGGAAAGTGTTACTAATAAAATTACCCACAAATTAACTTGTGTCTTTTAAGTGCTGTTGTGTACTCTCTATTTGCTTTCATAATTCTACTCTCTATTTTATGCATATTAAAAAGGTTAGGGAAAAATAGCATGTATAATTTCAAAGGAGTGGCCAATTACAAGTGAAAAGCTTTCCCCTGCATCTGTTGCTATAGTAACCAGGCAGCTTTCCTGGGGTCCAAAGAAAACAGCGTCTATAATGGAACAAATGCTGAGAAGTGCTGTGTTTTGTTTCAGAAGCAGAAATTATTGCCCACTGGCCTTGAGATTGCAAATTGAGCTGTTTTTCTCTTAAACTGTACGCTGCATCTAGAATGTGGGGTTTTTTTCTTTTCCTTCAGAAATTTTTGTTAAAGATGCAGCTCCTACTCCCTAGAAGCCCTTATATCTCGCTTACAAGCAGTTCTGCAAAACCGAGGTGACTGTGAGATCAGAAATGGGCTCTCACGGTTTTCTTATCCCCAATTTTGTTGAGAAAGTATCTTGGTTTAAGTCTTGATAAAAATGTAGATAAACATAGACGCATGTAAAATAAGCCCTTAGTATTTCTGTGTAAGGAGCTGGTTGGTTGTGTGAAGTATGTATTTGCCCTGTTCAAAAAGATAATATTTTCTGACACTAACGTGAACACAAGTTTTCACTGTGTTCCTGTGGTCTCCTGGACACCTATCAGCAAGCTGTGGCAAGGGTAGAAGCTATCAACACTTAAGAAATTCAGAAACTGCTTTGGAAACTACATTTATGCACATTTCAGTGCGGATTCCATGTGTCAGGTTTTCTTTGTCATCTCATTTTTAAGTAAGTTCTTGTGTCTTTACATTTTAGTAATTTAAGTATTTTTTTCTGTCTTATTCTTGACTCCAGCTTTCAGAAGAGGTGGAAAAGTAGAGAAAACCTACTGTCTGTAAGCAGTGCTAATACTGGAAACTTGCTGTGTTTTTTTTTTTTCATCAGCGCTGTTAATCAGTATTTGCCTTCCTTTCCCTAGCCAGTATTTTCATTCAACTTCGTAAGTTCTGTCTACATGAAAAACTTAACGTTGTTTGGATTTCATACTTTCTGTTGAGAGCTAATATAGTGCCTCTGCTCTTGAAGCAGTTGTACGGAAGAGATGTCCTTGATAGCTGAGCTGTTCCCACTGGATGGATGGCACCTTTATGCTAGAAGAATATGTCCACATCAGAGGTTACTATGATTTAATTGATTTTTTTTAAAAACCCACAAACTTAGAGTGGTTTTGATTAGAGTAGTAGAGAAAAACTTTATAGTTTTGAATTTTTTTTTAGGGTTTTCTCAAACAATTGGTACACTGAGATTGTGCGTAGAACAGAAGCTGTAGTGTATCTTTTATTGCAGTCAGAACTAGCACGTCTTCAATTTAATGTCATGTAGAATCTGTTCTACGAATGCCAATAGTGACTTTCAGACCTTTTAAAAAGATGGATGATTGTCCGTTGTATTAGCAGAATTTTTTAATAAGAGACTGAATATTTCTAAAACTCTGGCAATTAAAAATTTTCTAGTCATTCGGTACCAATACTTGTACAAATTGTACAAATTTTCAGTGTGTTCCTCCACAGAAATTTTTCATTTTTATTGTTGTTAATATCTAGTTTGGAAGACGAACTGCTTTGTTCGATGTGCAGAACTGAATTTTTAGCCCAGCCTGTATTTTGTAATACAGAAGTCTGAATTCAGGGCATTTCTGTATAATACAGTATCTATATAATTGCATGACATATTTTATATATTTTAGATGTACATATGTGTACACTGAAGGAATGATGTTACTTCATTCTGTTTTCAGACACAGGGAAAGTGACTGTTCTGTGAACCAGGATGCCTTTAGAACTATAACAGAATAAAAGAAGCTTGAAAGAGCTCCGAGTAGAAGCATTCAAATAAAATTTTTTGATTAACAGTGATACACAGTGTAAATACAGAATTGTACGGCCACTTAAGCTGAATGAAAATTTATTTCTACCTACCATTCCTTTAAGTAGAATAGAATTTTAAAATCTTAATAGGTTGAAAAGTAATTCCTTGGCTTACATTTCAGAAAAGCCCTAGAGCAACAGAAAATATATAGGGAATGGGTTTGATTTCTAATTATAATACCAATTTTCTCCAGCTGCCCTTCAGCCTATATATTGAATATTGGCTGATTTGTGTATCGTGTCAGAATTGTCTTGTGGAAGGATCTGAAGAAAGAAGTGCTAATTACTTTACAGATTACATGCTAATTACTTTACAGATTACATGGAAGTTGCTTTAGATGGAGGAAGTGCCATGGGGGAAAAAAAAGTACTGAATATGAATGGCATGTGAACTAATGGGAAATATGTAGATAACAAAGACAGACTAAAATTCTGTAGGGCCTTGAAAGTTAAGCCAAATCTTTATATTCAAACACTGTGACATTAGTCACTGCACAGCTATGTTACCCGTCACAATAATGTCTTCCTGTGTTCTGCCTGTTTCCTGATGTCTACTGGTTAACTTAGAAATAATGTGTCTTGGCGGAATATATCGACTCAAATGTATCTATCTTTTCCTTATAGGTGGATGTGGCTGTGGTGCGTTTCACTCCGTTGGTGCAACCAAAGATACAGCAGCCATTTGAGCTGGTAGAAAAAGTGGTTCGCAGTGTGTTTCAGTTTAGAAGAAAATACTGCTTCCGCGGAATCGAGTAAGGATCCTTAATGAAACATTCCCAGATACTGTTTTTGTAACTGTGCCAGCTACTAAATCAGTTGAGAAAGTCTTGTAGCTATGCATTTGATTTTATTACTCCCTTTTTAAATTTGTCATCATAGTTCATCAGATCTTTCCATTTCAGAATGGTTTCTGGAGACAACACTATGAGATGATTCTCTTTCTCTTGTCATTATATCGTAATTACTGTGCATTTTTGTTAGAGTAGTTGAAGCTGTTAAAATTACTAGGATAAATTGGTGATCTTTCCAATAGTTTGTCTGTCTCAGAAACAGAAAAAACCCAACACCAACCACAAAAACTTACAGCATTTGTTGGTTAACTTGAAAAATGAAAGTCTCAAAATCCAAATGGCAGTGTGAAGAGGGAGAACGTCAGCTGTGGTAAATTTCACTTTTTGGGGATAATGTCAAAAGGTCAAATTCTTGTTTCTGTGCTCGCCCTTCTATGGAGTTCTTACTGAGTCTTTAAAAATCCCCATGTCTTACTGAGGGAGTTTCTTAGGTTCTCTACCTGATGTGAGAAACCTGCAGTCCGTTTGCCAAGGATCCTGTTAAAATTCTGGCATTAGGTGTGTGTCTGACATGGTGTGGGGAAGACCCAGCATTCAGCATTGTAGCTCGCGTGACAGAGCTGCTGTTAGGACTAGAGGCTTGTAAAATTCAGCATGCTAGCTGAATATTGCTGGGCATGGTTTTGGCCCTGACGCAATCCAGAATTAGGCTGGCTGCCATCTTGCTGAACTACAAGCCCTATGTGTCGCTATTTTAAAGGTGACCGTAGAATTTTGCCTCTGGTTTGGGGGCTTTTTTGCTTGAGGCAGTGAATGGCATTGATGTCTGGAATGCAGACATTTCGTGTAAAATTTTGCCTGTGTTAAGGTTTGAGTACGCATTTGAAGGTGGTTAAAAAAGGAGGTATCCGAATTCTAGACAGGTTTGAATTTGATTCAGAGTTGTATTTTTGTGAGACAACAGTCTCAGTTAACAATGTAAGTAGATGGTACACACAATCAGCGTATCTACGCTATATAGAATATTTTTGCCAGAGTCTTGAAAAAGTGAAACTGTTGCGTAATCTCAGGTTGCTAATAACTGCTCTACATTCTTTTGAGGCAAGGAGGGGGAATCTGAACTTTTGCACGTCACGTATCCCTCTAGCAGCTTATCATACTTTAGCCCTAGTGTGCAGCTAAGAAACACAATCCTCTTATTCTTTAACTGACCTGGAAAAAATAGCAATTTTTGGTATATAATAAGATAATTAAGTTTGTTACAAGGTATCTGTCTACTGCATTTACTGTATAAAAAACAAGGTAATAGAATCAGCTTACGCTTGTGTGTAAATCCTGTGATCTGAGAGAGATGTAGCATAGACAATTAAACTATTAAGTTCATGAAGAAAAATACTGTAATTTGAGTTGCTGTTCATGGACGTTTATAAGATAGTTCTTAGTCTGTATATAAAAGGTGATTAAATATTTTTGGCTCCAGATACATGTTTTAACTACCAAATCAAAGGCAAGAATAACTTAGGGAGGGCTATCAAAATCAGGATTGATCCATTTTAACCTGGATGAACTAATGGAGACATTTTTGACCAAGGCCTTCAATAGAACATACTTTAAACCAGGTTGTTCCCAGAAGTCCCATCCTTCTCCTGTCATTTTAAACCCTTTCTTAACTTTGTATGCCGTCTGCCCACCAAGAGCCAGCTATCACTTCCTTACGGAAAGCCTTTTGACTGGCTTATCCAGCCAACAGCTGGAGGCTTGGGAGGCTGTTACTGCATTAGATGCACAGCGTTTTTAGGTCTTATATAGATACATGACAGAGGCAGATAGTTTGAGACTTCAGACATGCACATGAACCATGTGCAAATTTTCTGCTTTCCTGACCTGTTGTAGCCTGAGAACTACTCCTAATAAGAGCTACTCAGCTAGTACTTGCAGTAGTTTGCGCTTTGTATTATGCATTTCTGTGAGACATTAATCATCACTTGAACTATGCACTAAAATTTGGGGAGCTTGAGGGAGAGGTGCTATCGCAGCTGGCCACAGAGTAAATGAACTGAAATTCGTAGTGAACCTATGAACAGAGCTGAAAACAAAATCTAGGACTCTTGGCGCATTCTCCAAGTTCTGAATATTAAAAAGTGAATGATCATTAAATATTTCTTTCCTCCTTACTAGCTTTTTTCCTGGCATTGGAATTACAATATTAATGACAAGTGATAACAATATCTTTCCCATTGGAATGAAACACAACGCTTATCCTGAAAGAAAGTCATATGGTTTAGATCTGATCTGTTTTTCACAGTTTAATCTGTCGTTACTCTCTAAATATGAGGCTAATTCTAAGAAGGCTCTGTGACTGTATCCATACCCAAAGCTCTTTTTTAATATTAGCAAACATGAACATACATGCATGTGTTTAATGTACAATGTATGTATATGTTTTCCTATGTTGTTATAATTTGTGTTTGCAGTTTGCTTAGATAATGAGCTATATTAAGAGCGCTAAAGCTAAAATAATGACATACTTAATAGAGGTTTACTATTAAGTAAATTCCCAAGAGGACTCTGTTACTCTTAAGGGAAACTAAGTTGTCTGGCTGAATTGTTTGAATTTGTTTGTCTTTTCCCCACACCTTTTAGGATCTTGTTTCCTGAAAGCGGACGTTTGAAAAGAACAGAACAGCTGATGATGACAGCAAACGTCGATCCAACTTTGCATCCTTTTCAGCTCTCCATGTCACAGTTTAGAAATCTGTGCAATACATACAGGAAAATGTGCGATGAAGACCCAGGCCTTTTTGTGTACAATTACAGGGAAGAACTAAGGCAAAAGAAGATGATGAAGAATTTACAGAAAAGTACCAGTCAGCGCAATCAGCCTGAAGAGGAAGATCAGCTGTAACTGCTGTAATCAGCAGCAGACTGATTTTTTTTTATTTTATTTTTCTTAACTCCTTGACCTAGAGGTCTTAAGTGAAAGGAGGCTTATATAGTCCTACATCTGTGCAGGTATGGAAGAAATACTTTTGAGAAAGTGGTGGAGAGAGAGGGCTTTCCCATTTTATTTATTCATTCCGTTCAGCTGTAGACGAAAGAACAGTCCAGTTACAAGGTGCCTACAGGTTCTTTTTACTTAAGAGGAAGGGCTAGAACACATACCAAAAACTAGGTATGTTGTGAGACTTGTAATTAAGTTGGGATACTTCTGAAATAACCGAGTTATATATGAATGAAAGTGCGTTATTGAAGTTTAAGAAAAAATACTTTTCAAACTTCAGCATCTAAGATGCTGTTTGGGTTTTTGTGCTCTTTTTATCCTGGAACATCCTACTTCACTGACTAATGTAAAAAACAAAAGCCAAAGCCCTTGTATAAATATACTCAAGTGACTGGCTTAGAGGAGGATAAAGTGCGCAGATTGCCTCAAGGTCTGCTAATACTCTTCTCATTTATACAAAAGCAAAGAATTTGGGATTTAAAGCTCCAACTAGAGAAAAGCAGCATGATAAAAAGTAGAAAACATGGCTAAGTACAATACTTTTTTGTCTTTTACTGTACAGGCTGGTAGAGAAAATAAAAAATACAGTCAAATAAAAGATTACAGGCCAAGCTTTGTTTTTGTATTTACACATATGTATAAAGTATAAACAGCATCTTGAAACTTACAAAAATGAAATTTCTGCACTATTGTGCACTAAACCACATTAAAATAACTTAATTCTGCTTTAAATAAAGCAAAAATGAAAACCAAAGAAATAAAATGCCCACGGTACTGAAAAATCCATTTTGCAATGCTACTTTCCATTGTAATCCCCTCTGCCACTATAGCACCTTTTCCACATTACGTAAAATACTAACGAGACCCTCCTTCCCTTCCCCTCCCCCAGAACACTACGTCATCTTAGTAACTGCTTGAAAGGGACAAACTAATTTACAGACCTTGTCCAACTTAATCTATTTTTGAGCCACAATAAATTAAAATAACTTAATAATCCTTTACAGCTGTTTTTGTGGAAAAAATGTATTAGTGCACAAAATCAGATAGTAGTTTTCCTGCAGCTTCCATGAATTTACTAGTTTTAAAGCAAAGTAAGTTTGTTGAATTTTATGTGGACTTCAAACAAATATTTTAAATATAGTGCTTAGAAAGCTAGGATTTCCCATGCCTCTCCACAGCTTCATAAAAACAGTCCTCGTTAACTACAGATGTTAAACTCTGGACACTAAATTCTCTCTCTAAAATAGAGTTCAGATCCAGGTTTGCAGCATCAGAGTGACTGTCGAGGGACTGGTGACGTTCTTGCATTGCCATTAAAGTTCCCCTGTTACGCTTCGTGCTGTTTACTTTTCTCTTCACTGGGCAGAAATGGCCACGCACCAGTTTCGGATGCGCTCCTGTCTCCTGGAAGCCATCTCCTTCCTCATTTTCAGCAGCCTGATCCCGTTCAGAGTCAGTACTTGGTTCCTCTGAAATCTTCAGCCGTTGGAACTGTATCTCAATGTCTTTCGTAGGGCTGCCCTTCTTTAAACTCTGATAGTCATCGTCGTCATCATCATCATCATCACTGAGGATATCAGATTCTTTGACAAGAACGTTAGAGAAGTCGGCTGCGCAGCTCTGTATGTGTTTATCGGGAGATGAGGTTTTGGGCTCCTGTATGCTCTCGGCGGTGTGGCAGCTGCTGCTCTGCGTGCTGCTGCTCAGGCTGCACTCATCGGAGTCCTGGAAGGTGCCCTTCCCCGGGTCACCGTTCCATTCGCTACTGGATGAATTCTTCAGCACCTTCAAGGACCTCGTGGAAGCTGTGCGGTGGAAAAAGGCAGTTTCATTTTTTCAGCAGAACATCAGCTAGTTATAGCGTCTGTCTCAACAGCCCACTTACTACTACAGTGCGCGTCGTCTCGTTTGATAATCATCCCAGGTCAGATGTGTCAGCATTGCGATACTGACAGTGTGATCCTGTGGCACAAGTTTTCATTCCGCCTACCCCAGGGCTATATGCTTGCCTTCATGTGAAATACATACAAAAGCCTACAAACATTGTAGTAATGATTTACGCACATCCACAGGAAAGCCAGATTGATTCAGATACCCCAAGCACTGGAGGGCCAGGTTGTACGCGGGAGTTGAACTGTCCCCGTTCCTGTGATGTTAAGGGGATTTTACAGACAACTGAACCATTGGAGAACTTGAAATACTCGTAGCTACTCATTTAACTAAAATGTCTGAAGCCTGTACTTAATCAGGGTATCTGCTGGGATGCAAATTCAGTGCGTCGGAAGAAGCAAGACCCCTGCCTTTTGCCAGTTGTTTTAGCTTTAAATATTATTAGGGCTGAGTTACTAAAGGGAACCCAGAGGAAAGAACACTAATACTGCGTGCCAAAGGGATTCCATTTCTTCCCAGCAAAATTAATTTGGGCCTTATTAAATCTTCCCCCTTAAGAGAGCTAATGACACATCACAGTGTGGGCGTGTGGCAAGCTTGCTTAGCCCTTGTCACGCACTGAGCTATGGAGAAACGCCACCACCTCCCCAGCCCAAAAAGCAAATGGGATTTGTGGGTCTGGCACACGACACACTACAGTCATGGTAATAATTGCAAACCTTCTGCCAGCTCTGGAGGCCAGACTCCATTATTTTTCAACTTTGAGAACGTGTTTCTTACCCAGTTTGGCTGTTGCAGGTACACGGTTCTTGAGTGGGACAAGGCGATCTTTACAGGTTTTCTCCAGCGGTAGCTCACATTTTATGTGACGCCTGAAATTCTCCCGCAAGATAGAACGGATCACCTTCACAATGTTAGTCTTGTTCTCACAGTCACTGCAAGTTTAAGAAAACAGATAACCTAATTTTCCTCTCTGAAGGAGAACACTATGGGGATAAAATCTGCCGCCTTTCTGCTGCCGTGCTTTAACGCAGTGGGGTTTTTCAGTAGCTTGCTTTAGTAGTAGGTTTTGCAGGTAACACCTTTGTGTCAGCCGTTTTGCACGTTTTGTATTTTTGCAAAGTTAGTTAACTGCCCCTTAGAAAAACAGCCTGAAAGGTAACTTCTGTACCAAGGGATCACCCCTTAAGTGGTCTTTATGAGAAGGTAACTTCTGCTAACCGAGAGGCTGATAAAATCAGTTACGTTGCCCATATCATACTGGAATTTATGATCATACATCTGTGCAGATCGCTGACGCTGGATCACTGCGCCAAATTCACTCCCATTTCAAATCGTTATGCTTTACGCCGTTACACTGGCGTAGTGCCTGGATTCAAAGCGTGAGCACCGCATCAGAAGTGCTGATGCAAAGGTCACGTGGGAGAAAATATTTTAATTTTTTAAGTCCATTAATGTGCTTTGTCGAGTAACAACCTCCATGTGAAGCTTACCTGCTGCACAATTGAAAAATTGTTTCTGGCCTGCCTTCTAGTTCTGACTTGGTGTGAATCAGTTCCCAGACACAGCTGTTCTCTGTTCCTGTGCGTGGAAGGAAACGTTATTTTCGTATATACTTCACAAAGCCTTCGGCATTGGAAAGACCAGTGTAGAGCTCATCTTCTGAAGGCAGTGTTAACGTAGGCATGGGTGGATCCACAGAAGATCTCACCCAAGTTGGAACCCAAAGGAAAGTCCCCTGAACTCTCCTGTTGCAGCAGCCCAGCCACTGCTGCCTTTGGTAACTTGCCCGTCTCTCTCGGAGAGTGGCTCTCCCCCATTCTTTAATGCTTCCCCCTGCTTTCTAGCCTTAGAAGCCCTTCTCCCAAGTGCGTGAAGCACTAAACACCTAGTGACACCTTACAGAGGATACAGAACTGGATAGGATCATAAAAATCAACTCCAAAGGAACATAAAAACACAGCCCACTGCCACAAATGGCACCAGTCAACTTTCCTACATTTGGAAAAACACAAGGGTCAGCGCACACACACAGCAGAAGGGCATCACCAGGACGTCAGCCACGGTAAAAACCACCTTCCTGTTCATGGTGACTTTTCACTGGCGACTGCCATTCTGTCATTCCTTCACATCATTTTGCATCTTCCTGAACTCGTGGAAGGAGCCAACATACCAAATGAAGAAAGTCTGTTAGTGCATCTCGCCTGTACCCTCTCAGTACAGAGACAACAGCAGATACGATTTTGTCTACGCCTGCCTGTTTCCAGAGGCTCCAGAAAGACATACGGCAGAATCGGTATTACTGAATCCCACAAACACGTTCAATCCTGAAGTATTCAGTGCAAGGGAATTACCTGCTGTGTTCCCCAGTCGAACTTGAAGAGCAGATAAAGGAATCAGCCAACGAAATTTAAATGGATCCAAGTCACCATAATTATGTGCCGCACGAGCGTTAGTAGGCTGCAAAAGGAAAAACAAGGATATTTCTAAGAAGTAAAAGTAAAAAAGTGGTGGGTTTTTGTGTTACTCTTAGAAGACCTGCCTCTGAAGAGAAACTAAATTCATTAAACTTTTTCCTTCAGTACCCTGATATGTGCTTGCAAATGTATTAAAAATGGTGATAGACACAACCTTTGGAATTTGTAATTGCTTCAGCTTTTAAAAGCACTTGTTTTTAATGGATAAAAATAATACTTTGCCTATAAGTACTACTAGGGAAGAAGTGTCCCGTGAAGGAACCCGCAGACTGTTGATTAGCAGAATACATTAATCATGTAGCTGCTGCTGCGGCTGCTGCTTTTAGAGCCCCTCCATCTGTTAGGATAACATGGGGCGGTACTTCTCCACCGGTACTCAGGATATACAACCTGCTACTTGACTTCAGCATTCCAGTTTTGTCAATGGGGCCAGAGGAGGTTATGTTAATAACGCCCCTTCTCCTTTCCTGCCACGGTGATCAAGGGTCTATAAACAGAGGTCTTTAACCTACACGCTACGTTAAGGTAAGCCATAGCAAACGCCATCTGGAAGAATTAATGATTTCTTTATGGCAATGTTTCATATTCCACCTGACAGAACTAACACGGGGCGCACACAGAGAAGATCCTGCTGCTTAGTGCATAACAAAAAGTATTTATTGCTACGCAGATGCTGAGCACTTGTTTTAGCTGTGATAGCTAGAATTCCAGCCCAGAGAGGGAAGGTGGCGTTTCACCACAGTGATTATGGTCCATCTCCCACTGCAGCAGGATCCTGCGCGTAAACACCCACCGCCTCCACTGATGCCAGACTTACCATTTTCTTTTTCAGTTTGTAATTCTCCTTATACACCAGTATTACAGCCCTCTTAAAAACTAAAAAAGAAAGAGAAAAAGGAAGACTGTTAATTAGACGTGTAATATGCAATGAAAATATCTTGGAGAACCCGATGACTGTAGTCACAGGATGAGACAAGCAAACAGATTGAAAAGCACCTGCCCTGTATTAAGATGACAACTGGGTTTTTCATCACACACTTTTTCAGGCAATGGCAGTACTCTTTCCTCGGATTTTGTTCTGAACATTCAGGATGAAGCCATTCTGCACCTTTATTCTGAAACTACCAGCAGCCCGTCTCCCGGTATGTGAAGCGGTCATCACAGAAACAAATACAGCAGGTGTAGGTTAGATACAAAGGTTCTGATTTTCTTTTTGTAATTGGTGGATGTTTTCAAGTGGAGTGAAGGGCCTATAGCAAGAGAGGGCTGTGAAAAAGAACGAACCCTGTTCTTCCTGCAGTTCAGCATTTGCTCAGTTGGAAACTCAAACACCTCAGTTCCTGCTTTTCCATTTGCAGGAATTCCCTGCCTTCCACAACATTCGACTGGAGTGGCTCACTAACGTTACCTAATCTCTCAGCCTCCAGGGTGGCAGGGCCACGTTCTCTCTCATCTGTAAGGAGGAACAGAAGCACGGGGGCATCGAAGCCGCAGCTGAACTGAGGGATGGCTCTGCAGAGCAGTCCTGGCTCCCAGATCAAATTCAAGGGCAGTATAGCTCTATCCTTGCCCATGCATCCACGTTCCCTTCCAGTGGAAGAGGAGAGAGGGGCAACGAGCCTCATCCCTACATGAAGGCAGGATGCCGCCCCAGCGAGCGCAGCATTCACCCCAGAGCTTGGCAGTTTCCCTCAGTTCCCCATATTAGGTGCATTTTCTAAGCTGCCCACACAGGGTTTGAAGTGAGAATAAAGCTTGGTTTCCCCCTTGGCAGATGACATCATACATGTCCTGCTGGGAAGTGTCTGGCATACGTGGGTCACTGTGAAGCTCATCCAAGGAACCTGGGAGGTAGCTCCTTCTGTTAGAAGCATCCCTCCCCTAACCCATCACGCTTCCCGGGGAAGGACTGTGTGACAGCCCTGAGGAAGAGAAACTTGTCTCTCATCAACCCGAGTGGTTCTGTAGGTGTTTATCCAATGACATTTTAAAGAAATGGACAAATGCTTAAGGTGTTCCACTGGAAGATTAAACGGCTTAGGTAATTATCAAAGGCTTAATCATATATATACTATTCAATAAAACTCTTGGTTGTATGCTCTCATTTCTGCATTTGTTTCTCATGTTAATACAATCCGGATGGAGATTTCAGCGCAGTAGCTGTAAAGCAGAAGTTAGCCTCAATTCCCAAGAACAGAATAAATCACCATTTTCCCACCAGCCTCCTTTGAAAGCTTGGTTTAGCAGATTGTTCTAAAGAGAATACTGCCTCTTGAAAATCACTGATTTCCACAGTTCACGTATGGGCAGGCGAGCAGCTGAGTTTAGCTCACAGAGCAAACAGCCAACAAACGAAGGGAAACTTTCCACTTCTCCTATTACGAAACATAACTAGGTATTTTTTCAGATGTAAGTCTACCCTAGTTATGGCGACAGGGAAAGGAGACCGTGGCTTTCACCTCATGAGAAGATTTCACGTGGTAATCTTCGGATTTGAAAGAGCAGAGAGTCATTAAGACACTTACCAAACACTGTAAGCTCAAGGTCTTTTCTTCCTTTGCCCAGTGATGGGAAAGGATTCAGCCAGGAAACTGTCGAGTGCATCAGGAGTTCTCCCATTGAAAGCTCTGTCACCTGTATTAAATTATAACGATAAATAAATAATATACATCAGTCCTGTGATCCACCCGTGAGTAAAACGTTAACGAGTACACATCGATAACTTTAAGGATCTGTGTTTTCTGTATTTACCGTATGCACAGAGAGAAAGGCAGAGAGATCCGCACTGTGGCAGCAAAAGTGTGAGTAACCCCCTTTTTACAATAGGGGACAACCTATTAATAGCCCCTAAGTTACGGAAGCTGGATAGAAGTTTTTACTATTAATAACTGAGAAGAACATTAAGTTGATCTGATGATCCGTCACGTATTATAGCCAGTTGTGAACTGGCTGATTTATTAGCTGTGAGTATCTTTAATTTCTATACAGTAATTGGTATTAATGTCAATGCCAATGTCAGAATTAATGGAGGTCTTGTACTCTGAGGCTGCTTTCTTCTGTGGGACATAATGTAACGCGGTGCAGAAACTCCCAGGCTGTCAAGTTTTGTTTCGCCGTAAGTGATGGGAAACCAGGTAGCCAACGGGGGCCATGTGGCTTTTACTGGGAGGAAATAAAACAACCGAGCCGGCATTTCTCATATCTATCTTCACCTTTACGGATTTGATCTACTTAGTAATCGTTTGATGTAAATAGCTAAGGTGAGACCTCGCTGCCCCAGTTCTGGGAGACGCGTGCGGACAGTCTGTTTAACTAATGGTTTGTGCTCTGACAAATACCCGTGGATGCCTCAGCACTGGAAGCGAGGAGAATGAGAGTAACAGACCGTAGTGTGAAATCCCCCAAATTGCCATTTTCATTTATACGGGTGAAAAAAGTATCCTAAGAACTTAAGAACTATAGCATAAAAATCCAAACGCCTTGGGGCATGGATAATCTCTTCAACGTTTGAGAAGAGGAAGATTTTTCCCACTGAGAATTATGTCTACCGCTTGCAACCCCCGTCAGTCCAGAAGGCGGCTCTGGCAGCTGTCTGGAAGTTTTACCGTACCCTACTGACAAAAAGGAAACTTGACAGGCAGATATGAAACAAAAGTCAAAATATTAAAGGAGAATGGAGGAAGCCCAGCACAAATAAGTTCCCAAAATTACCTCAGGGAGAGATAAAACACGCAGCGGCAAGTGGGACAATGCTTCAGGAGTGAATAAAACACGTTCCTTCTCTTACCTCCTTCTCTGTTCCGCTCTGATCTGCAACCAGTTGGTCAAATACCGTGCCGTAATCTTCATATATCTTCTGCATCTCGTTGATGTGACTTGCTACTTTTTCCATTGCCTTCAGCGCTTCTGTAAGGTTTAAAAATTTCATAGACGGCTACGTAATTCAACTGTATTTTCTAAACACGACCGTTTTTGTTGAATTCCACTTGAGGCAGGCAAAATGCCGCAGCGTTCCCAAGGTTTGGTGAACAGAATTCTAGCTTTATATTGGTGCTTTCTCATAGCAACAATAGAAGGTATGCTTCCTAATCAGAGTAAGTGAAAAATGCTCGTTTGGTATCTTAAGTGCCTGAAAAGGCTGTAATGAACACTCCAGTGATGAGCACCCAACTAGATGAATGTTCCTATCAACATGACAGTAAACACGGTTAGGTTTTACATCTTGTATATATATAGGGCCACTAGGATTTCTAGAGTAATCCATCCCCGTACCAGGATAAGTCATCTGATGAGCTTTGATAGAAACAAATTGCATTTGGCCTACCACAGAACAGACACAGAAATACAGTGCTAGGTTGTACAAGTTCCTCACGGATTGCAACCATGAAATCCAATGCTGGTGGCCAGGTTTTGTTTACATTTTGTTGTCCAAGCAAAAACGGCACTAGATTTCATTAGACTTTTGTGTTAATTCAGAAAGGAGTTGGAGAAGGGCACTTAGTTTCTCCAGTCCTGCCAGGTCTTAACGGTGCAGCCTTTTAGCAGCTTGGCATCCATCCTGACCTGCAAGTCAGTCACCCCCGGCTTGGCTGTAAGGGCAAGGCAGCGGTACGAGAAGCTCCCTCTGAAGTCAGTAACAGCCTTATGACTTTTTGCTGACCGTGTATTTTGCCTGAATCTATTTCGTTAAAATGACAGTCAATCCATAAAATAAATCTCTAGACTTTCATCCACCAGGTGCTGACAGACCTGAGCTGGAATTTGCCCGGGCGAAGTCTCAAGCAGGTGAGCCTAGAAAAGCAATCAACTCTAATATGTATTAGACAGACAAGTCTTTCTACGTGGGAAGACTGCAAAGCTTTGACACGGATCTATTTGAGCAAGGGTGACAGCCAAACCTCAAACAACTAAAATTTCCTTCTGTGGCATTGTTAAACTTTGCCACATTTCAAGAACTGAGTAGTAACCACAAGATGGAGCTTTGGTCAGTGTTTCCCAAGTGGGGGCGGGAGGGGGGAGGCAACACTATGACCTGGCATGCTCTTGTGCAAAAATTGAGGAATAAGACCCCATCATCTGTCATGGCAAATCCTGGCCATATCTACTTCTTAAAGGGACTTGGACATATCAAGTAGGACTTTTTGCTAAAAGCACAAAAAGAGCTACTTAGTCCTTTTAAGGAAAGAGCGGAAATTCACTCCAGGTTTTGATGAATTCTGTGGCATCTACCAGAATGGCTACCTGCATCTTCAGAAAGGACTGGAAATAAAACTTGACTCAGATTCATTCACGTAGAAGAAAGGAAGAAGTTACCTGTCAAGTGATAGTGCTCCTCACTCTCGTTATCTGTCAGAGACACCAGCTCTTTTAAAAGCAGAGGATACTTTAGCACTCTCTGAACAGGCTTGATGAGATACGACTCCAGTGTAGAAGAGTGTTGCTTTGTGGGATTTCGAGCGTCCAGAAAGGCCTTAAAGGCGCTATCTGTTTTGGCTAGATGTAAATGAAAGAGTTGGTCAGTTGGACACGGAAGTCATAGCAGCTACAATAATTTGAAAGCACAAAACGGCAACTTGTAACCAGCACCAAAAGCCTCACCCTTTTTAATACTTCAAACAAAGTAGTTTATGCTATTCATTTCATAATCATTTCCTACATTAAATAACATATATAAGGGCTAAGAGAGCAATTAGATCAAGGCAACATTATTCTGCAACATAATTTTCCCCCTGCTCTGCAGGCTGCTTCTGCATCGAATTAATAACGCGATGGCAGAGGAAGGCATTCCTAAGTTATTCTGCCATTTCTTGCCTCTTTTTGGAGAATGACCTGGATCTGCAGATGGCACAAACTTTTGAAATATCTTTCCGTAGCTACTCAGGCTACTGCCTGGATGTTACAAAAGGAATCTTTTCCCTTCAGTTCCACACCACACCTCAGCAGAACCGCAGATCTCAGCTACTCCTATTGAAAGATACCCGATGAGCCCCTGACTTCTCTGCAAGTCGACGATATACATTACAGCAGTTCACTGCAGTTTACAGTCATGCAAATGAATTACGGTAATGAAGCCAATAAATTACCTCTCTCGAGAACTTTCTGAACTTTGATGTGGTTTGCGCAGAAGCCGCTGTACAGTTTAAAGTGGTCAGCGTAATACAGGAAGGAGCCTCCAAGGGAAAACAGCAATTTCTGAAATCAACACAAGCAAAAGATTAATCCATTACTAGAATCCTAAATAAATGTTCAGGCATATAACACAGAGGCTTAACGCTGTGATCATTTGCTATCTTTCTATACATATGCCATATTTCTACACGCATCCTATATTTATTTTATATATATATATATATTTATTTATATAGATTAAAAAATCATGAATATACTATTGGTAACTCCAGAATGTTGCTCTATTTTTCTGGGCATAGAGTTCAGCCTATTTAGGCAAAGCCTGCAATTTTCTCCGCTCTCCCTGAGCAGTTAAGACCACTGCAGACGCTCGCTCTCTCTGTATCTTTCAAGCAGCCCAGGAACAAAAAAATCAACAGACACGTAACAGGGTATCTTGTGCTGGGAAAAAACATGAGCAATAGGAAGGCAAGGCACAAAAGTGCCAAAGCCCAAAGGGACAGTGTAAAACAAGCACAGAGGATTGCTTCCCAACTGTTTTCCTTCTTTCAGGCAGGTGGTAATTACCGGGCACCTCTGATGCTCTCGGATGAAGGGGAGGTTGGGAAGATGTGGGAAGGACTGAATCAGGAGGGAGGTGTTTTTAGAAAAATGCTTGCCAAAGCAAAGGTAAGAAAGAGGAGTAGTGAGGGAGGAGGAAGAGGAGACAGAGGAGGAGGAGGAGGAGGGCATCTCTGTCCCCTCTTTTTAATCAATGTTTGCTCCACAAAAGGCAGCTAGTGTCCAGAAGACCTGCCGGACCAATTTCACCTGGTCCTGTGATAGTGACTCCATCTCCAGGGAACCTACTTGTTACAGTTAGGGCAGGTCCTGTGTGGTGCCACCACAGCACAGCAAGGGCACAGTCTGCAGCCATTTACACTTTGCAGTCCCCTCTTCTGGGACCTCACAACACCAGCAACTCGTGCGGCATTTAAGAGGAAGAGCTCCCAGTCTGTAGCGGGTGAACTGGGCACAGCGGGGAGGACCACAAGGCAGGGCAGAATTCAAACCAGGGACAATAACCTTTCTACAAAGCATCATAAGCTTTGGTAGTTTGTAGCATACTCAAAGTCTACTCTGCATCTCCTACGTTGCATCTTCTGCCATGGGAAAGAGGAAGATAAAATCACGAACAGCACTTATTTTTCACTGCTGAATAGATGCCTGTAGTCCAAAGTAAAGCTTCAAACATAAAAGCAACCATATGAAACTTAGAGTTCTTCAAGCCAGATTTTCACAAGCATTTGCAGACACGCTACCAAGTACTAGATGATGAAATATTTACCCGGAACTGAGATGGCGTTTCCAGTGTATTAAAATCTGAGGAAGAAGTTATTCCATCTTCGAGGGTCTCCAAAAACACCTTCTGGAAATCCAGCATTTCTGGCAGACTGCCGAACAAGGACTCCATCTGTGGAAAACATCAGGCTATGAAGTACAGCACTCCATGCAGCTAACGGTGCTCTTGCGAAAACAGTCAAAGTGACGCTCGAAGAGGTTGCAAAGGACAATAACATTTTTGTTGATACTTTTCAGACGTGTTTTATTAAAAAAACCCTTACAAAAAAGCAGAGATTTCTTAGGAGTTAAGTCAGAAGAACAATTACCATTTAAGAAAAAGAAGTGAGGCACGCACCAGACAGAAAGGCACTGACTGGTGTAATTCCTATTGTTACGTTCGCTGTTTGCTTTTTCTGTCGCGCTCTCAGCAATGAAAGACTCAAATGCCAAGGTCTTAACTCGTAAAGAATAAAAAACACATCTTTCAGTTATTCCCTCACCTCATCCTGGGTAAGGAAGGTTTCATTTTGAAGGGGCTCCAAGTATAGCTCGAAGAGGCAGCTCAAGTCCTGCAAGAAACAGAACTCATTCACTTTTTATGTAACGGTTTGAAATTGTTCTTTATATGACGACTGCAGGATAGGGGTAAATTTCAGGAACGAACTACAGATACAATTCCTTTTCGGGAACAAAATCGCCTGCATGTTGTTAGCACTAAAGCGATTGCTAAATTGGAGGCAAACTGATTTGGGTGTAATGCTTTTGTTTCATCTTTAAGGCTTTACAGCTTGATTATAACAAATCTTATTTTAACATAGCATGAGGAGAAAATGTTACAGGTGACGGCTTTCTAAAGAGTCCGTGTGTATGAACAGCATCAAGTGTTTTAATCATGCATGTTAGATAAAGTATATAAATAGCCACTCATTTAAACATCAGTCATAATACCCAGAAGGACATGTAACATTTTAAAATCCTATTAGGTATTGACCTGTTGGGTTGTGTAGTTGGGGGGACACGATTAGGAGCTTTTTCAGTCACTTCCTCAAAGAATTGGTGCCACTTTTGAAGACTTACTATCCCACACCAAAACATGACGGCAGGGCTGGGGCCCACTGCAGGGCTCTCCGACCCTGAGAAGGGAAACGGCAGAGATTCTCGTGGAGAAGGAATACCGAGCACCTCCCTGAGAACGCCGTCCTGAGTATGTGCAACCTGCCAGGACTTTGCCTGGTGCAAAATTTCACACAAGTCAGTGACCTCCATGCTCAGGCCTTTGTTCAAGCGATTCCTCTATGAGAAACATACGTGGGGGTTCATGTTCTGGAAAGCTTCCTCAA
This sequence comes from Rynchops niger, assembly GCA_013400035.1. Classification (NCBI taxonomy): domain Eukaryota; kingdom Metazoa; phylum Chordata; class Aves; order Charadriiformes; family Laridae; genus Rynchops; species Rynchops niger. The sequence continues at coordinate 373,717 of VXBH01009688.1, forward strand.
ACTTTACAGCATTTGGCTGTATTACTGTATTGGTGGATGTAATAACACCAACGGCCTGAAAGCATTTTCTCTTCTTTTCCATATACGTTATTGCAGCAAGTACCAATATCTGTAAGTATGTGTTTTGAGATCCAGTAAAGTAGGTGATTCCTCCTTGATGAATGAAATCAGTGTCAGTGAATCAATGTCAATGAAATCAATGTTTTCATGTTTCTTTTGGCATACAGTCACATGAATTTGGGGTTTATAAAAAGAAGAGACATGCATCTAACAAATTAGGGACTTATCAGACAGAGGAGAAATAACATATGGGTGCTGCTACAACCAAATGGAGCTGTGCCTTTTAGCTTTGCTTGATTCAAAAATAATTACGCACAATTTTCCACAATTAAACTTCTTTTCTAATTTGTAGGACATCTATTCTTTTCTTCTACCGGATTTATTTTCATCTTGAAAGCTACGGAAACATCCTCTGGGAAACCCCTATGTTAGTATACTGCAGGTATCGACTCCCCATAGATCACCACTCTCCAACGTAAATACAAACTGACCAGAGCTAAAGCTCTAGATAAATCCTCCAGCCTCTATTCCAGGACCAAGTCCGTTGAAAACAACAGGAACAATTAGATAGGTGGTCTTTATAGGTGATGGCCCTTGGAGAGGGCTGGTTATATAAAGGTAAGCATGAAATATGTTAAGACCATCCACAAATCATGGCTGGCCTCAAAACCAAGGCAGTAGCTAGCCAGATTACTTTTTCTTTTTGTACCTTGACGTAGGATTTCTCAGTGTCCATAAGTTCTTGGATGACTTTCCTTAATCTGTCTGCGTCAGAAAGGTGGCGAGCCAGTGGCCGTGGAGGTGGATCCTGGTTGTCCTTCTGTCCTTCCATACCGCTTGCCTGGACTTCTTGGAAGTTTCGGCACAACGCACTGATCTGTTCTGCGCTCTGTTAAATGAGAAGAAAGAGACAAGCGCCGCTGTTTTAGAACAAGCTGTGCTACAATTATTTTCAAACTCCTCAAATTTTGCTCTTGTTCCAAACTGGGGGGTCAGAGCATGCCACTGATTTTTGTCAAATATGTGTTCTGATAGCTTTGAACAGCCTCAATTTATAGCAGATCCAGATCACAGCGGTAAAAGGAAATGAAAATTTTCCAGTGATTTTTCCAGCACAAATTATTTCCAGTCTTCAGATACAAGCTTGTAGGATGCCAAAGATGAGAGAACTCAGGTATATCATATATTTTGCTTCTTATGACACCGGATCACACTGTTTCCCATCTCTCTTACCTTGCAACACTCACTGCATCAAAACGGAAAGAATTCATAGATAAAAGATCTTTTACGCATCCAGAACAACTGTTTTATTTGTCATCTGCTACCTACATTGCATTGTGTGGTTTTTTCAAACAATGAGACTTGAAGCTGAGGGCTCAGATTGCAACGTCTTGGGTTGTCAAAAGTTGTTTAGACGCTTTCTCTCCAAGGAGGCAACTACGTATCAAGATTTTTTGCTTTCAAAACCAGTGATTCTTTAGAGGAATGATAAACATGAAAAAAAGAACATTTTCAAGCAAGGTAGGAATTGGAGATGCAAAACCAACAGTTAATCTTACAAGGCAAAAATGGAAGAGAAAGAGATTTTTATGACACTACGAAATCATCGTGTAGTTTGTGCATGGCTGACCACCACTAATACCCAAGAGCAACTTGTGCAGGCAATAATCTTTAATGCTTAATTTGAAAATCATTCCACCCCTCTCTTTCTTAGATGACGTTTTCCTGAAAGCCAGAATATCGCTACCATTACCCAGTTCCACCTTAATTGCTGTCAGTATCCACCTCTTTATACTACATGAAACAATTCTTCTGCAGAGCTTCCGTCTTTCAGACACTCTCTAAGACACCAGGCAGTTGCATGTGCCGTGCCATATACTAACTTCTACTTTGTGAGTGTATCCAAATGAAGACTATATGAATGCTGCTTCATTTCAAGCGGAAATCTTGTTTCAGGGGAGAAATTCTGAGGTGAGTGCATTTCAGAAGTGCCTTAATCGGTACTAATTTATTCCACGCACTGTTTCAGGTGGTCCTTTTTGGATCTCCTGAGTCGCCGCTGATTAGCTGTGTAGCTGAGTCCACCAGCACACCCGGTCCTCAAATGAGCAAACGCAAAGCTATTCTGAAACTGAACGAAGCTACACAAAGCCTTGCTGTAAGGTGGAGGCTAAATGCACCAACAATATTAAATCTCAGCCGTTAATGTGACAAAAGATAAGTACACCCCTCACACCGATATGATGGAAATGCATGTTTAAATGTCAAATATTTTCCATGTAGTCTATATTGCTCTGTAGCTTCCCAGCCCTCAGTTTTGAACTATGCCACCACTCAAAAAAAAAAAAAAAAAAGTTACTTTCCTCACTAATATGTGCAACCAACTTCCACAATTCTGTATAATGACAGGTTGCAGGACTATGAAATTTAGATATATTTTGTATTTGCAACATTTATGAGGACTCAACAGAACGCAACGTAGGTTGAATGGTGTTTGTTGGAATTACAGCTGCACGCTGATGGAATACATCTAAAAATCACAATCACCCTGTGCCACTATAATTAATTAGGGTTTTTTTTTTTAAGTAAATCATGACTTAATTTAGGAAATGGCGGGGGGGAGGGTGTATTTTAAAGCAACTTCTAAATAGCTGAATGCCAAAGTACTTGAGTTTTGTTTTCTTTGTTTCTGATGTCAGAAAGTTTTGTATTTGTACCAGAATGACTCAGATTTATGCTCTCTACAGCTCAAAGTGCATGTGGGCAGCTTGTTTTCAATCAGCCTGATGCCTGATCAAGGACACTAGATCAAGGATATGAGACAGCCTATGGAAAGCGAGTCATAAAAGTCATCATCAGGCACAGTTTTATGAGGAGGAGTTAGAAGTCCTCTATTCCTCCTCAGCCACCTTCGCACGTAGGGCAGGCAGACATCGGAGAACACGCGATGTTCTCCATCCCCTTCAGTTTTGGGGCCAGAGCTGCATCGGCCACCAAGAACCACCGGATAGGAAAGCGTATGGAAATAGGTGATACTCCTCAACTTAAATACTATTTGAGCAGCTAAGCAACATAATTTGGGTGTCAGAAGTTGGTCCATAAAACTGGCCCAAGGCCAAGGCACAGGATTACCCTAAGGTACCGCTCAGCTATACTGCTGACAAGTAGTGATATTTATAAACTTCAGTACGCTTCTGAACATAAAAGCACTTTGTGTTTGCAAGTCTGGCACTTAAAAAAAAAAAAAAATTGCCCTTGTCCTGAAGTACTGCTTGTAGGCTCTGGTCCGTTCCCGCAGCTTTGCTGTTCTCTGTCCTTCCCTTTATGGGACACTTTCAGGCTGTGCAATATCCAGACCTGAATCACATTCTTTGTGTCCACTGTGGTATTTACCTTTGGGTCAAAGCAAGCATGAATCACTACTTCATCACAGGACGGAAGCATCTCACATTCACCCCTGCACATTGCACGGACCACAGAAGATGCAAAAACACATTTTGCCAGTGAAACCACAACGTGTGCATTAGGTTCTGGACCAAGAGCCCAGTATTCATGAGAAATTTCATAACGAATAAATAAGGAGGAATAAAAGCTATTTTTGCTTCATATTTCTTCCCAAAACTCCCTTACCACCCAGGTTGGGATCTCCATCTTTTTTCCACACTGCTCTGGATGCTACTTTCTGCCTCCCACACTAAACCATGTCCTGCTCTTAACTATTTTTGCTGCTTAAAATAGATCTTTTCTATAAAGGCTCTAGGGACAATCCCTAAGAACATCTCCTTTCTACCTTTTATGTGTGGGCAGGAGAGGGCCAGCCTCTGCCCTGTCGCTGACTGCAGCTGGGATTTCAAAGCCATCTGGGCGTTCTGGATGTCAAAGCAGAGTTGGACAGTCCAGTGCCCTTAAACCAAGATGTTTCTGCATACACCCACTGTAACCCTGAATTAGGAGGGAATTAACCCTGAATTTGGTGGGAATTAACCCTGAATTTGCTCTGACGATGACACTGCAATGGCTAGCCCAGGCAGATTTGACTCTCGGATACATCTGGTAAACTCCTTAAGCACACAGCGTCTTTTATTTGCACGAGGCCAACACTGTCTGGGCTTCGCAAACAGTAAAGAAATTATTTATGTCAACCTTTATAGCATGCAGCTCATCAGAACAACAGCATTTACGCTGGTGGAAAGAAAAGCCCAGATGACTGACTGTGGACAAGGCTGCAATGTAGATGGGTGCAGAGAGAAGCTGAGGAGAGCATGCAGTGGAAACAACAAACTTTCTCCAAAACCCACCACTTGAGCTTATGTATGCCACTTTCGGCAACATTTATAGAAGATTGCAAGCAGCTTCAGCTTACCTTTGGCAACGAACAGCAGACAGATGAGGCTAAAAATCCAAAAATTTTGACTAACAGTGCTAGATTTGAATGTCAGAGTTGGGAAAGACAACCGGCACTTCACAAAGGGTTTACAGAAAAAAAATCAAAGACTCGCGTTCCAGAGAGAATGAAGTTAAGCAGCACTATGCTGTTTTACTGGCCATTTTCACAGATTTCCCAACAAAGCTGTAATAAACCTTTCTACAGACCTAGCAGTCAGGGGAAACAGCCTCCTGCCCTGTACTCTCTTGGCCTCTAAGAAAACTGAAGGATGCGTGGAAGCAGCCTTGAGAAACTATTTTTTCACCCCTGCATGTTTGCGACTCATAGGTCGGTCCTCCATACGTCTGCAGGGAGTATCCCCTGCGAGTGAGGATTGCTCACCGTAACCTTAGAAGAGAAAGTTCCAGTCCACGTCATTGTCAGCTTGACCCACAGCCAGCCACCACAGTGGTGCTCAGCTCGGCAGATGGAGATGAAGCACATCCCGTTTTCAATAATACCGTGACATGAAATATTAGAGATTATTCCTTTAAGCTGAACAACAGGATACTCTTACAAAGAACCTCTCACAGATTTTCTTTGCTCCTTGCGGACAACTGTATCGTCATTTGAAGCTGCGCTATCCCCACCAGAGTTAAAAATCTCTATAAAATTAATTGGTGAGCGAGCAGAAGACGTTAATCAGCAGTGGTTAAGCATTAGCACAACAATTTCATGGCTACCCTGTGACTTTCTACTGAATGATACTGATTGAGCATAAATGCTGCACAAGGTCAGTTAGGGTCATGGTGTTTCTGCTCACTGCTGGTTTTTTTACCCTCATTTATACACCTCGTGTACTCCACCAGTCAGCTGGGGTTTGTTTGAAAAAGCGATGGGAAGGAATATTTTGAGTAGGCTTAAACAACTCTACAGACTGCGAAAGGCTCCTCGGGAGGGTTAAAACCATGTGTGTTCTTCGATGAGTCTTCAGGTTCCTGTACGCTGGTGCAGGACACTGACCACATCTACGGGGTGCTCACCAGTCCTTTGAATTCCTTATCTGAAGAGGAAGCGTGCTCAGAAAACATCCTGCAGAAACAGATTGGTCTTGTGCCCTCTAAAAACCCGACAGCTAACAGCTCAGCTCTGTCTGATGTATGTATTTCCAAGGAGACTGAACGCATCAGTCAGCAGGAGAAATACAATTACATGGGATTTTGAGAAAGTGGCCAGAGACCTCTTTACGTCCCTCACTCTGTGAAGAAGGAAAGCTTTTGGAGATGTCCATAACTTTTCCTTTGTGTTGGAAGATGCTTCTTTCCAGAACGAAGGCAGCCCTAACAGCTGTCGGGTTTTTGTTGCCCCTTCAATCTCTAGACTTCTCTCTCATCCTCAGCCTGGGAAGTACTTTGTAACCAAGAAATTTAAAAGGGTAGAAAGTTGCAGGCTTTAAGGCTTAAAGACTGAGAAAATGTTGCACACCAATACAGTGTGTGCGCTCCTCTAAATTATTTATTAAGACCAAAAAATGTCGGCAGAGTTTTACTGAAAACTGCCTTATGAGATTTTCACCGCAGGTATCTGGGCAAGACTGCCGCTCAGCTTTGGGCAACAGAAGCTAAAACAAAGTAGTAGCCTCAGTCACCACTTATCTTCTGGTCCTTCTTTTTTATCCCCAACGTAAAGGCCACTCAGAACATGAAACTGTTCCTGACACTGCTGAAATTTCGGGGGTCTGTTTTGTTTCGCTGTGTCTCTTGCATGCCTTTTAATCAAAACCTTTAAAATATTGCTAAAGGAGAGGTACTTTTTTTAAAGTGCCCACTCCAATCCTTTGTAGCAATACACCAAACATAGTTGAGAGTTACACTTTAAGGAGGGAGAAGCAACTCCTCTATGCTACATTTTTAGAAGCTGCCCTCCCAAACACTACCAGACCAGACAACAGGGGAGGAGTTACGGATAGACTTTTGTCTTTGCGTAAGAATTGCCCAATTTCAGGGACATTTAAATTAGTGAAGGCAGCCCATTCCAGTAACGCGAGTAAGTGCCACCAACCTTATTTAGAACGCTCAAGTACAGTAAGAAGAGGGGTTGATGAGCTAGTAACTCTTTCCCAGCAGCACAGGTCCAGGCCTGTAAGAAGACTGAACATGTGGGTGTGTAAAACAGCTACGGTGCAACCCACCCGACACAGTGCCTGAGCTATTAAGATGAATCGCATGGTGGCAAATCTTCCCTCTCAGCTCCCACAGAGAGAGAGATGCCCATCCTCCTCCCTGGATACAGAGGAAGAACCGCTGGTGACTTAGGTACCGGACGGACACGCTGGTTACGAACCAAGCCACGCAGCAGGGATTTGCGCCAACCGGGTCCCGAGGACCAGCAGCTTCCATTGGGTTCATAGATGCTGTACTCAGCATCTCTAAAATCAAAGACATCTGACCCGATGCATACCGAAGTCAAAGGCAAAACAGAAATCACTTCCAGCATGGAAGGTTAAATCCTGACCATCCTAAAGGTAAAGACGAGAGCTTCAGGCAAATAAAGAGAGAGGAACCCTTATAGCCCAGGCCACAAAAAGAAGGCAAATTTTCTCAAACCCCGATCTTGTGAAAGTATTGCCATTCTCTCCCTCCCCGTGTCCTTGTCCTGATGTTGCCAATCTTAATGTAGAAGGCTCAAGTATTTTTCTACCACCTGTGTAATATATTTACAGCCTTCTTATAATATGAGCAGCAGCACCTTGATGATTTATCTTTTTTCTCCCCTTTTTCCCACAATCCTAAATTATTAGTCAAAAACCAGAGAAACAGTTAAAACATTCATGCTGCAGTTATTTCCAAATTGCCCTGAAGAATCTTGTTTCGACATCCCACTTCTTGTCAAAATATGGATCGTGACTTCGTCCTTTCTCTGACAGAGGCAAGAAATAACTATTTTGCTTGAGCCCAGCAGCAAACAGTGCAGGCATCCACCCCACCCTTCCCTCCCCCAAACTTCAAAAAGCCCAAATCTTTTCCCATGCAGCGCACTGGTATAAACTCACCCACCGACTACATGTTCCCAGAATCCATTATTTGATTACCGACGCCGGGGCAGCCACTATTTATCAAGCGCAGACAGGCTGGCAGGCTGGTGCAGCCCCATCACCTACCTTAGCCTGATTAAGCAGCATCCCCCCAGCTTAACCCACGCCACTGCCGGACTCACCACCGAAAGCATCCTGTGCAGGGAGCCGTACGCTGCTGCTGCCTGCTGCTGGGTTTTGCGAGCCAACGCTAAACTCTTAGCTCTGGTTTTACTCCTCCGGAAGGCAGGCATTGTGGCTTGCGAATACAAACTTTGCCAAAGGGGGAAAANAGCCACGGACGCGGCGATCCCCCACGAGCACACCACCCTCTCTGAGCTCAGCCGCAGAAGTTTCTCTTTTGTGCTGATTAACAAAAATCAGAGACGCTGTCCATGTCCCAGCGTAACGGGGCTAAGCAGCGTACGAGAGCACAAACAGACCTGCCATGACTCCCTTTAACACTACAAATGCGGGAAAACGTGCCAGATCAGACGGGTTTTTTTTCTAAATAGCTTCATGTAGTGAATGCAGGACAAAGTGCAGTTATGGCAAGGGAAGATGGGTTTTATCTCCCCAGAAAGGTACCAGCCTCTGTGCCCATGAAATTTACCGCATAAACAAAACGTCAGGTGCTTTGAGAAAATTAGCCAAACACCTAAAAATATCTAGAAGGTGCTGACTGCCCTGAAGGTCAGCGTGAATTATCAATGGTACGGATGCTCTGGCAAGGGTATATGCCGCTAAATGGTGCGGCATACAAATGCTCTTACAACGATAAAATGAAAAACAAATAGGCAGCTCTCTGGATGGTTTCCCTGCATAATTGTGGTTGTCCTCTGTTTGAATTTTTTAGTTGTAATTACATCAATAAAAAGAAAAGACATTTAGACCGTGCTCAGTAATCAATTCAGGCTTGAAAGTAGAAGTCCCCGCGTTGACATATTTACACAAAACCAATCAGGTCTCCAGCTGGATTATTCTAAAAGCAATGTAACTTTAAATAAAACATTATAGGACATGACACCACTGAGCTGAAGAGTTACAAGACCGACAAGCAATTAATTAGTAAAAAGAGCACTACAGCAGTGGCATAATAAAACACAGTTAACTCCCAGGTTCCCTCTATCGCAGCACTCTTAGGGGCGCAGTGACATTCAGCTGTAAGGCGACATTCAACCCTGCCCTTGCCACCGCCTATTGCTCTGTAAGCAAAGCCTTTTCTTGAACCCAAATGATACACCAAGCCTGGGTATCTACGTCCTTGGTGATGAGCGTGCTGCTTCAGAGGTTGCAGGGGTATGAACCTTCATACAAGCAAGGGAATAAGACAGACCTCTCCTTTAATTACTGCAATTAGACTCACATCCATCTCTTTCCAAATCATTAGCGCAACTTGACAGCTCAGCATTTGCCAAACCGTGAAGCTCAGTTGCCGAGCGGCCACCTATCAGAGGAAGAATGACGCTGGAGCCCTGAAACAACACGCTGCTGATAAGGCTCGCAGAACGCATCACAGCAGTAGGAACCTCTTGGCAGCTGATGGACTATGCCCTTTCTTTTGGAGGCAGATATCGGATTCACTGGGTGTGAAGACCGTATACCAGAAAACTGAGGGAATGGCCTCGAAGGAGCGAGAGAGGTTTTACCTGCTCCCTAACGTTTCGTTTTTCAAAGGACACACAGCCTGGTTTAAAAATCCAATTATAGGGACTCCTATATAGCATGTACAAGGCCACTTTTCCTACCCACCATCAGTGGTTGCCTCTGCAGTAGTCCACAGACCCTAGGCATCCATGGACTAAGTCCAAAGAGAAATAAAAATAAAATCACTAGTCTGTGGACATCAAATGTTTACAGTGCCACATATGGCACTGAAAAAAATAGCACAGGTCAGTTCACTAGGTGCACATTTATTAAGAGTATAACTATGCTCTCTGGAAAGGTCCTGTTTCTCCCTTTTCTATCAGCATGAGTTGTGGCAATGTCAAACTCCCTTTTTGTAACAGATACGTGTTAAAACACAGCTCATCCACTGGGACCAGGAAAAAAAGNTCAGTCTCAGATGAAAAACAATGACAGGCCTTTTCAATTCCATATTAGGAAGTTATTCTTCCCCAGATTTGCTAATTAAGTCTGAGTTATTAGCTGTCCATATGCCAGCTTAAAGATGTTACCAATTAAAAGCTTTTTTTTTTAAACACATATTCACTAGAAAAACCCCGATGTTGTAGTAATACTTCCAACTCCTATTGAGGGACTTGAATAAATTGAAAAAGTGAAAAACACAAACTAAAATAAACCAAATGAATGAAAGCCTTTTATTTAGCCATTCTTCTTCTCTAGAAACACGCAACGAACATTCAAGCCCTCTTCAAGAACATGTCTCAAATGTAAAATTCACATGTAAAATAATCAATCACCTTGAAACACTTTGAAGATGACAGGGAAAATGACACAGCCCCGTTGTTTGTTCCTGTGTGCTTTGAGTAACACACATTCCCTTTACAGACATCTGGTTTTCATCTTTCCATTTTAGTGGCACCAGGCTCGATAGTTACCGTAACAGTAACATCCTTCATAATACAGGCTTCCCTCTATTGTCCCGATATGTCTAGGTGCACTTATCTGCATCGAGCTCACTTCCCATCCTGCTTTTGCCCTTAATGCATGAAGGTAAAAGGCTAATTTGGCTCTGTCTGTGTATACTTTGAATGAAAGGAAGCAGCCGCTCGCCTCCGGGAGAGTTCTGAGCACTTGCAGGTTACTTTATAACATCTGTCTGGACCACCAGCGAAGCAGAACCTGTATACACAACACCTAGTTTTTAGATAGAAGTGTTTGTGTGTATATATGTATGTATACACACACACATACATAAAAATTTACAATCTGTACATACATACCCCGGACTAAACGGGAGCTCTGTGATGTTAGTGGTCTGTACAAGCTCAGGCTTAATTCAGCTGGTCTTCAGATCACTACAGTGACCTGGAGGGACGGTTTTTGACTTTTTATAAATGTGGGTGGATGATTTTCCTGAGTATTTTTCTATCATGCTAATTATAGTAGTAGCATGGTTTTTTTACGTGCCTTCAAAATGTATTTTCAAAGCATAACTGACCACAGCGAAGACGTCTGCTTTAATTCCAGTGCTAAAAAAAAAAATTAGTTAACATTCCAAGTGTTTATACTGAATTCTTACTTAATTTTTATTATCAAGCATCTTAAATACTGTTCGTAACATTCTCACCCGAAGTGTTTCGTGGTGGATGGAAAAACTTCTCAAGTGCTGAATTAGAAGCTATGGCAACCACCGAGACATTATCTTTGCAGTTGCGTTCATCTTTCACCATATATTTTTGCACTGTGCCTTCTTTAGGGGCAGAGAGGGTGGCCCTTATCTGTTCTTGTTAGTTGCGGGCACGTCACGTTTCAGATGTTAAAAAGACGCGGTAATCCTCCTGTAAAGACACATGCAGAGCCCCCGAGCTCCCCATCAGCCTCTCCCCTGGTTTCAGGGGGGTTTTGTTTAGGCCCTACACAGAAGGATTCTGCTGTCTCAGAAGGAAATAATCACCGTGTGAGTGAAGGGCTGCCCACGGTATGTTAACACGTAGAGAGAGACGGAACACAGTGCTATGGACAACAGGCAACAAAACAGGAAATCTGTTGGAACTTCCCCGTGCATCTGACTCCACTAAGCCTCACTTTTTTTAAAATTCTCCTCCCTCTTCCTGCCTTTCAGGTATCTTTTTTGTTATCTTTGATTTCGCAGAATCTGCTGCAGGTAGCAGCTACTTTCAGTTTTGGCATTTCGGGTCTACCTTTGGCCTTACAGGCTCCTGACAGCACAAAATAGGAATCAAAGCCTCACTGAAGTGTATGATGGTACCCAGGATGCAGTACTTGTCTGAAATCCGGTATTGCAACTTTGAAGGAACTTCGTGTCGTACGGGTAACTGCTGGGCACGTCACATCGCGTGCACTAGAATTGTGCTGAAATGCTTCTGCATCGCAAGGAAAAAAGACGTATGTTCTTGTCAGCACTGTCACTGAACAGTATCTCAGTCTTAAAAAAACACCCGCCAAATAATCTACAGCTGGCAGAGAGGTTACCCAGCTCCCTGGACCTGTCAGAAACGTGATTAGATATCTCTGCCTTTGATTTCAAGGTGAAATGCTACCGTCACCTCCTGCACTCACGGCAGCTGATGGCGTTGCCTTTGGAGGCCCAGGGTGGTGGACTCCAGTGCAGCTTCCTGCCCTCCATCGGTGAAGTCACAAGCGTCCCCACAGACCCCGTTAACCATATCCTGTTGCGATGAACCAGGACTGGTGTCATACGCTTCCCGTTTCACCTGCAGGTAAGCCTTGTGGATTTTTCCCAGAAGTCTACAAAAAAAAGCTGTATCGTAAGTCATCTCCCATCGGCTTCTTCTGTTTGCAAGCATCAACACAACCCAATTTCTTCTCCCCATCAAAACCACCTGCACATTTTACACTGACAATTGTCGCAGTACTTTTGAGAGGACGTTTCCTTCAGCCAGAGGAAAGACACCAAATACCACCACCCCACCTCCCCCAAACCCCAGCGACTCAACATAACAGCACAAAACAGAGAAACACAAGTTCACGCCTCTGCTTGCAAGAACTGCACAGTCTCCCTTTGCTCTTCTTTCTTGGCATTCTTGTGCCTCCCTAGCGGTAACTATGCACCCAGGTCTCCACCTACAGCTTGACCTAATGTCTGCTTACACGTTCACTCTAGATAAAGCACCTTTCAAGCTTTAAGCTTTATGGTTTCAAGGCTCCTCACGACGTCATCTGAGAGAGGCAACTGTTGTATTTCAATTCTTGGACCCAGGCAGGGTGGCTCTGCTGCATTTAAAGAACTGCAGGATCATAGA
>VXBH01009689.1:15132-31063 GCA_013400035.1 Rynchops niger
TTTTTCCTTCCTTGGAGAAATGAAACCGGCCATGTGTAGCGCTTGGTTTTGTTTCAGCTTTTATCTGAGAACAACAGAAGTGACATATTAACTCACTGAAATGCGTCTAAAATCCAACCAGGCCAGCCCGACCCTCTCTTCTCTCCCACCCCACAGGAGAACAAGAAGATAAGTGGAACGTTGTCCCTGTCAGCTAAAGGCAGTGGTGGCTTCTTGGCTTGAATATGACTAACAGGTGGTTTTTTGAAGTTGGTTTTTTTTTTTTTTTTTTTTTTAGTCTATTTTTACACTGGTCTAAGACATAATCATTCTTTTTAAATTCAGAGTGTCATGGGAGGGAGGAGATCATCTGAAAACGTTACATTAGTCTCATTGCCATACTGAATGTATGCAATTAGTCATCTTTCCACCAACTGGCCAAGTCATTCTGAGTCCAGCCCTCAATAAAATAACCACTGTAAACTAATATCTGTTGATATTGTACACATTTTTTCTCACAGTGTACAACAGAACTAAGCTTGCCACTATTAACATGTTTTTTTCAACTACCAAAACAAAACTATCCATTGTGTTAGTTACAGAAAGCTGTATGCTTTTGAGCACAGACTTCCAGGAAACAGCAAATGCAATTATATGGTTTAAATAACACATTCATTTCCCTGTTTAATTTGTACANTTTTTCCTGGACAGTAAAAAGGAATTATGCGACTCTAGTGAAGGAGATGTGATGGGGGTTAAACCAGTCACGCTGTTTCTCTGGCGCAGGCAGAACTAATTCTTGAGTTAAACCCCCTTTTTTGGTAGAGATTAAGCTGATGCCTGAGCGTTGCCTCCTGTTAATCAACAGCTTTTATTGGAGGATGGGATGACTCTTGCAACCACGTTAACCTGTCATATTCAAATAAAGAAGTTTTGTGGTTGGTAGAACAAGCTGTAATGGTCTGCTCTGCCTGCTGCCAGCTTTTCGGAAGGGCTGGCTGTGTCTTCTCAAGCGTGTCGGGGCTCTGAATGCAGCCTAGAAAACCCATAAAACCTTCGATGGAATGTACCAGTACTTGTCTTAGTGGGTGTTAGGGAGCGATGCTTTACTGCCTGTCTCCAAATGCATCTGCCCTACCATTTAAAGGATGGATGGTCCCCCGGTGTCACTGCAGTCTAGGAGTTTAGTCGTCCCTAATGAGCATTTGCTCCATTTAAGGTGATGGCTCTGGTTGCGCAGATTTCCTTTGGGGAAATGATTTTAGACTCAGACGAGCACTGCTTTACCTCTCAAATGTTAATTATTTTGATGCTTTGGCAAATTGTCAGCTCTATCCGTTCTCCTTCAGCGTGCCAGCCTTTGCCTGCCAGCGCAGGGGGGCTCCCCACTGCCTCCCACTGAAGGGTTGCAGTGGTATTTCATAGAATCATAGAATGGTTTGGGTTGGAAGGAACCTTGAAGACCACCCAGTGCCACCCCCTGCCCTGGGCAGGGACACCTCCCACCAGCCCAGGTTGCTCAAAGCCCCATCGAACCTGGCCTTGAACCCCTCCAGGGATGGGGCATCTACAACTTCTCTGGGCAAAATGGGGACAAGCATCTCCAGGAGGGAGCCTAGATCCTGCCGGCTTCTCCATCTCCTCACCCAGTACTCCACCGGTTACCAGCCAGGGGAATTCAGCCACCTAAACTCTTGTTCTCCCTTCTCCAGCACTCAGCTAAACCTACAGCCTTGCCCCTGCCGACCTCCTCCTGCCGTGGGCCAAGCATGCTTTTTGTCCCTGGAGCTGTGGAGTGGTGATGGACCCTTTCCCTGCCAGTGCAGTGGGACTCCCCACTGCCTCCTACCCGAGGGTTGCAGTGGTATTTCATAGAATGGTTTGGGTTGGAAGGGACCTTAAAGACCACCCAGTGCCACCCCCTGCCCTGGGCAGGGACACCTGCCACCAGACGAGGTTGCTCAAAGCCCCGTCCAACCTGGCCTTGAACCCCTCCAGGGATGGGACCTCCATTTCTTAGCAGCGGGTTGTGTCTTCATGCCAGGGCCGTGACTTCGTTGTGAAGGTTGAGTTGATGTGAAGGAAAGCTTTGTGGTAACATTTTGCATTAATAAGGAGGATTACTGGAGATGCTTGGTACGGAGATCGGAAGCAGACTTGTCGTATGCACCAGATTTGAGGGCAGTGGCAGAGCACCTCCAACAACCATCAAGAGCGTCTCTAATAACCACCTAATGTGAGCGACACCAATGCATGCGCATGGCCATCGTTAACAAAATTGGTAATGACATTGGAGCAGCATCTTGAGCTGATGAGAGCTGCAATGACCTGATTGGATCGTTGTCGTGAAAGATCCTGGGGTGAGGATGGAGAATGAAATGTCATCTTAAACTTCTTCAGGGCCCAGAGAAGAATGGTAAGAATTGGTCCGAAATGGGTGTTGGCCAAGAGAATTTGGTGTGAAACAGTGTTTTTGGGCAAAGCTGTGAGAGGGAACCGGTAGTGTACGTGTGTGACAGGGTTCAGCCAGCTTCCCCCAAAGCTCTCGTTCATTGCAGCTTCAGTTTTGCTTTGATAATGTGCTACGTGGAAAGGAGTGAGCGATATTTCTGTTGTATTGGAATGGAGAAGATCATTCATGGGTTTTCTAGCTCTTCATTGCCTGAGAAAGTGTTCTGGCTTTGAAAGGTCTTGTTCTTCCTGCTCAGAAGTGCCAATTTCTTCCCCCTCAAACTCTCTACGTCGAATTGAAACTCATGCGTTTTCACACGTGCAGTTTCTTCGATAACAAGTTTGTAGTTCTGACCTCAGGGGAATATTTGTGTCACTGCTTTCACCGAGGGACGGCGACTTGGTGCCAGGAACGTTCGCCAGTCGTTGCTGTTTTGACAGCAGCGTTCGCAACGCAAACACGCAGGTTCTGAAATCGGGATAAGTCTATTTAAACCAGCAAACCGCAGCCGCTTAGGAGTCATTTTGGGTTATTTGAAGGGAAGAAATATTTGTGCTTGTTTACTATATAAACAACGCAATTATTAAAAAAAAGGTAGCGTTAAAAATACCTTCCCTTTTGGAAACGTGAGGTTATTTTTTGGAGGCAGGGACAGAAACCAAGGTGTTTTATTTTCAGAGGCGGTTTTGTTCCTCGTGTTTGTTTCTTACGGGAAATCACGCTGCTCGGGCTCTGATTTAACCATTTCCATAGTAACCAGCTATGGCTGAACCAGGATTAAGACTTCAATAAGGAATAAGCAGCAGGGACACAGACGCTCCGGCTCTTAAAAATCATGGTTTTTGTACAATTACCGCAAGGGTTGCTATGAGCAAATGGCTTCCAAACAGCTTTACAAAAATAACAGTGGATCTTGAGTGCTGACGTTTGTATGTTCAGAACTTTTTTGCGGTAAAATTTTGTGATGAGGTCCCTTTTTTTTTTTTTTTTTTTTACGGGGTTACTTAGAGGATCGAAACTCCTGGTTTTAAAACGTGCTTTGTCGCTAATTGAAACCTTTAGCTACTCGGCGACGTTTCGCGACTTAACTTTTCACATTCTGGCTTTAAATGTCTCAAAAGAGCAGCCAGGTGGGAGCAGGGCGGCACAGCGGTGCCTTGCCAGGCTTCAAGGACATCTAAGCTTAAATCTTGGCCAAACAGGAAGCAAAAAGTACTAGTACGTGCCATGCTCCGAGGAAGCCACCATAACCCCGTCCTGACCTCGCGGCTGACCTGACCACCACGTGTGCTTCAGTACAAAGGAATACCGAGGAAAATGGTGAACGTAACCTCCAAATAAGAGGAACGCTCGTTACCAAGAAGGCCAGTGGTGTCCTGGGGTACGTTAAAAAGAGCATGGTCAGCAGGTGGAGGGAGGTCATCCTCCCCCTCTGCTCTGCCCTGCGGAAGCCACATCTGGAGCACCGGGTCCAGTTCTGGGCTCCCCAGTTCAAAGAGGACAGGGAACTGCTGGAGAGGGGACAGCAAAGGCTACGAAGATGATGAAGGGACTGGAACATCTCTGTGATGAGGAAAGGCTGAGAGCCCTGGGGCTGTTCAACCTGGAGAAGAGCAGACTGAGAGGGGATCTCATCAATGCTGAGCAATAGCCAAAGGGCGGGTGGCAAGAAGATGGGGCCAGGCTCTTCTCAGTGGAGCCTGGTGACAGGACAAGGGACAACAGGCACAAACTGGGACACGGGAAATTCCATCTCAACATGAGGAGGACCTTCTTTCCTGTGATGGTGGCAGAGCCCTGGCACAGGCTGCCCAGAGAGGTGGGGGAGTCTCCGTGTCTGGAGATACTCAAACCCCACCTGGACACGTCCCTGTGCAACCTGCTGGGGGTGACCCTGCTCTGGCAGGGGGTTGGACTAGATGATCTCCAGAGGTCCCTTCCAACCCTGACCATTCCGTGATTCTGCAATACCTGGATGAAGTTGACTGCAGAAAATCAGTTGTGCAGAAAATCAGATTTTATGACCCGGGAGCTTCCCAATTGTCAGAGATACGAGGACTTTATACGGGCTGCTCTTCTTTGCTGCTTCGAACGCCTTGTGCAGGCTCCCTGGGGCTGGCTCTCGGCAGCCAGAAAGCGGGAATAGGAGCAGCTACAGCTTGGCTGGCAGAGAATAACTCGAGCCATCAAACTTCTTCGTTTCCAGCACTGACCTCTTTTTTAACTCCTCGAAAAGAGACAGTTATTTGTGCCAAAGAAGCACTTGACTGGTAACATGACCATCCTCTAAGCCTTAAATGAAAGATAAGGAGATGTTTAGTATTCTGGTCAATCCCCAAGGAAAATAAGTCGGTGTTAATTCCCGGGAAGAGGAGAAGCTGTTGGGTCATTTTGTTGACTTTTCGGGGTTGCCAGGGGATGGCTATAGCCTTGGCTGGGTCGCATTTAATACGGGCGCTGAGTAGCCTGGGGGATACGAAAAAAGCAGCTGGGCTAAAGCTGGGGAGGGATGGAAATACAAGCTGGAAGATTTAGGCGGGTATCAAAACATGGCAATTTGGTTATTGTAACTTTGGGTAAAGGCCAACCCCGATTAGAGGGAGAAGCGATTCTTCAGAGCGAAATTTTTAAAAGACGGCGGAGAGAAGAGGAGGAAACAAATAGAAGGTTGGGTTTATGAAGTGTGTTTTGGGAAGGAGTTGAGACACTTGTGTCGTATGGGAATGATGAGCTTCTTTCCAGACCAACGGTGATGAGAGGCTATTAGACATCTAGCAAAACCACTTAAAATCAGCAGTTGTAAGTAATTTGCACCTAGGAATCCTAACATAATCAGCCGAAGAGATTGTTAGCCTGCTGCGTTTTGATTTAAATCTTTTCTGAATACTGGATAAATTCCAAAGGACTGCAAAAGTGCTACTAAAACACCACTATTTAAAAATAAAGGCAAGAGGGGGAACTTGGGTGATAAAAAGCCTGATTTGCAGTTCTTTTAATGAAGAGTGGGGGGGGCGGGGGGAAGGGAGTGTCATTTTTGTCATGTAAATTTGCTTTAGCGAAGGGTTAGTGTTGCACAACACGGTGGTTAAAAATGACAGCTCCGACCCCCGGTAACCGATCGCTTAATAGCTGTCAACGGGGAATCGGCATCTGGCGGAAATGTTGCTTTTTGGGACCTGCGCACCCAGTATTTCCATTTTTCATTTGGAAATACGTGTAAACTTTCTGCGGGCTTAATGACAAAGTGTGAAGGCTGGTGAGGTCCGTGTAGCGACTGTCATCTATTTGTATGAATTTTGAGCTCTTTTGAAGCGGGGGGGAAAAAAAAAAAAAAGGGTTGCAGGGCACGCAGATGTGCGCTTTGTACGCCTGCACGGGGAAAATACGGGGCTTATCCATAAAACGGGTCTATCTCCGGGAAAGCAGCGGCGTCGAGAAGGATGCTGGTTCTTGGGTTTGTGTGTCAGGTGAGGGGTGGTGTCCTCTCCGTGTCGTCCTGGTTCGCTTGGGCATTTGGGGACATGGTGGGGTGGGGTTAGGAAGGGAGCGCCACGTTAATCTGGTTTATCAAAATGATTCGAGAAGTGTCCTCAATTGTAGCACACAAGTGTTTGCACCCTTTAAACATACCAGGTACAAAATGCTCTTTGGAAGTGAGTGGTGGCAGGAACCAGCAACTTCTCTTAAAACTGCTGAAGAAAGGAGCAGCTCCTCCATCTGCTCCCTTCAGGACAAGGTTGTGTCCTTTCCCCTTTCTGGGAAAAGGTGCTTTACTTGGATGTGGGTTCCTGCAGTGTAGGGATAACTGGCTGAGACTTCCCGGATGAGAGGCTTTTTAAAAAAAAATCAGGTGAGGTGATTTAAACATCCCCTTTTGGCCTTAAATCTTTGAATGGGACGCAAAGCGAGCTGCTTCCCTTGTTATTACAGTGGAAGGCACCAAATACCTGGGCAGGCTCCTACCAGCAAGAAAAAAAAAATCATGATAATGTGCTGAAGCCCAGGGGAAAGTTTGTTGTTCCTCAAAATGTCGTATTCCCCGGAGCAGGTGCCGGGTGGCCAAGAACCTGCTCCGCGGTCAGGGAAGCACATGATGGGAAGGAGAGTTTGCTTTACTGCAGGTAAAATAAATCCCGGGTTTTGTAGTTCCGTATGCAAAGCTCGGCTGTACACTGGGAGAGGAGGTGATAGAAATGCCTTCTGCGACCGCATTCCTCTCTGCTGACTCTCAAGGCTTTACCTCCCGCTTTGTGGTACGACCTGCCTGAAGTTCGGGGAAGTTGGTAGAACGTGAAATCCGGTGCTTTCCCTAAGAAGCTGGAGGAGCCTGATATGTCACAATGGGAGCTCAATAAAATCCAGTTGTTCTTTGCGGGCCAATAAATCTTCTGCCCGGCAGGAGTGCGGGTTGTGGGTGGTGACAGGAGATGGACTCATCTCCCTCCTAATGAGCCTTCCTCTTCCCTGCCCTCCTGCTACATGGAAATGCTTGGCATATTTGTACGGCAAACTGCAGAGTGTTTTTACTGAGTTGCCACGGTCCATCCGAATATTGAATTGTCGGATACATTCTTCTCTCTGCCTGGGCCTGGCGAGGAGGAAAGCAAAGTAAAGCAATTAACGCCGACGGAATAATGTGGTTTACATCCCGGGTTTGCAGGACCCGGGTTCTGAAACTTGCAGACATCATCCAGTTCCCCGTCTCCGTTCAGCTTGGAGCAGAAGCTATTTACTGAACCCAAGCCTTGCAGGTGTTGCAGAGAGGCAGCTGACACCCTTCTTTGAACACCCTGATGCAAATCTTCTTGGATTTACACCTCAAACAGACGGTGGATTAGAGTCTTTTCATCTCGGAGCTCTTACTGAAGAGCCGGAGTCCGTCTTCGTGTTGGTAGCTACAAGCCAAGGGTTGCCAGTTGCGACGTCTGCGAATTAAAATAGGTAGGAGACTACGAGCCAGCGAGGCTTTTAATGTTGGGAGTTTCTCTTTGGAGTGTCTCCTTCCAGAGGCTGAAGGATGGGAATGACTTTGCCTGCAGGCGGTTGGCCAACAGGCTTGTAGACTTGCGTGCCTGTCTCCGAGTGCATGATTTAGAGCGAATAAGAAACACCTCGCCACGGGGTGCCTCGAAAAGAGGAATTGCTAGAGCGAGGGTGGAACGGCAGAGGGGTTATTTTCGGCTCCCTTTGTGGCATGAAGGTTTGAAATGTGAGAAAATGAACCGAAAAGTAGTGAGAGTTGAATTGCTGCTGCGCACCTGTGGGAAGAGACCGCCAGCAAGCAAAGGGAAAGGCATTAAAACACTTGAAGAACGAACCGGTAACGAGGGCAAACGCTGTTTTGGGGAGGAATACTTCCTTTCCTGAGTTAAGAAATGAAAGTTGTGACACAACTGTTGAGCAGCAATACTCAACGAGGATGATGAAGGGGCAGATCTTAAGACAAAAATTCAGAGCAAAGTGGAGAACCCCAAGAACCTGAGGGATCGGATAAATCCAGTAGGGGCAGAGAAGAAAGAGGAGAGAGATGGGGCAGCGGGAAAAAATGGAGCTTTGAGATAAGCTGCGTGTTTGAGAGGCTGTCTCCTTATCAGTAAATGATCACGGTAATGGGATCTGCCTTTCTACGACCCTTTGCTCCCGTGCGGAGGCTCAGCGTTCTTGCCGACGGTTCCATATCTTGCGTGGGGTTTCAAGTTCTGTGGCTGGAAGGCGAAGCTGGTTGTACGCAGGAGGAAGGAGACGTTGGTTGCAAAGCCCCATTACTTCTCTTTGCAAGGGCCGGTAGTCATCTGCACTAAGCAGAATACCAAGGGAACGTTATTTCCTCCCCTTTCTATCTAGATATTAATGGCTCTCTGAGTACCACCGTCTCAGCTGCACTCAGGCACAAATCCAGGTTGGGTGGAGAATGGCTTGAGAGCAGCCCTGAGGAGAAGGACTTTGGGGGTGCTGGTGGATGAGAAGCTCAACGTGAGCAGGCAATGCGGGCTGGCAGCCCAGAAACCCCCCGCAGCCTGGGCTGCATCAAAAGAAATACAGCCAGCAGGGCGAGGAGGGGATTCTGCCCCTCTGCTCTGCTCTGGGGAGACCCCACCTGGAGTCCTGCGTCCAGCTTCGGGGTCCTCAGCCCAAGAAGGACACGGAGCTCTTGGAGTGGGACCAGAGGAGGCCCCGGAGATGGTGGGAGGGCTGGAGCCCCTCTGCTGGGAGGACAGGCTGAGAGAGCTGGGGGGGTTCAGCCTGGAGAAGAGAAGGCTCCGGGGAGACCTTGGAGCCCCTTCCAGTCCCTCAAGGGGCTCCAGGAAAGGTGGGGAGGGACTCTGGAGCAGGGAGGGGAGCCACGGGACGAGGGGGAAGGGTTTTCCACTGCAAGAGGGGAGATTGAGATGAGATATGGGGAAGAAATTCTTTGCTGTGAGGGGGGTGAGCCTCTGGCCCAGGTTGCCCAGAGAAGCTGTGGCTGCCCCATCCCTGGAGGGGTTCAAGGCCAGGCTGGACGGGGCTTGGAGCAACCTGGGCTGGTAGGAGGTGTCCCTGCCCAGGGCAGGGGGTGGCACCGGGTGGGCTTTAAAATCCCTTCTAACTCCAACCATTCTATGATGTGAACAAAGAGGTTTCATTTCTTAATCGGGTTAATTGCTAGCGCCGATGCGTGCGGCGTGAGCGCTGAGCTGAGTGCGCCCAGCGTCCCTCTGCAGACCACGCTGTGCCTGCCCCTGAGGACAGTCGTGTTGTCTGGCGCTCTGTTGGTACCCCGGGGACTTCCAATGAGAATGCCCTTAAGAATTTGGCTGCATTATAAAGTGAAGCATGTTAGGTTGGAATATAATCGTGTATAAAGTTGTGCGCAGTCAGTCTCTAAGGCCGCAGACGTTTTAATTGCCTCTTCCTGCCGGAGTAATTTAAAGTTCAGCTTTCTTGTGTCAGTGGGAAACCCTGGAATTTTGGGTGAGGGATCTCCAAAGCTTGGGTGCTGCTCGCCGTGCAGCCCGCTCGCTGCCTGCTCCGGCGTAAAACCATCAAGAAGTGCTTTGAATCACTTGCAATTTTATTATGTGTATTTAGAAACCTGTGACCGGCTCCCTCCACGCACCATCTCCAGTAAGCTGTTGTCGTCTTATAACTTTGCTTTTTTTTTTTTATTATTTTTTTTTTTATTTTTTTCCCCCTCCTGTTTGCTTGAATTCAAGCACAGGAAACCCTCGTGGTAAGCTGTAGGTAGGGGAGCTTATGCTGGGGGAAGGCGGTGCAGCCTGGCTGGAAATTCAAGCAAAAAGCTCGGCAACGGGAAGAGGAGCAGCGGTGCTGCTCTGCTGCGTCCCTCGAATATTGCTTTAGAAAACCCTTGTTTTATTTTTTTATTTATTTTTTTTTTGGTGGAACTGGTGATGAGCTGTCTCTTTGCAGAGCTGCGTGTTCCCGACGCTGCTGGAGGTTTATGGCCTCTTCACCACGTGTCGCCTCTGCCCCGTGGCTGGGGGTTTTCGTCACTCTGCTCGTGAAACCGAAATCTTGTTTACAGACCGTTTCGCAAACAGGGAACCGGCAATTAATGTCTCTTGCTGGGGGTGGCGGAAGCCTGACTTCAGCCATCTATTTCAGACCTCGTTTGTGTTCCGCTTACACTCCGATCTATCTGGTGGATCCTAATTAGAGGTGGATGATGGATAATCTCATTCTTTCCAGCTCGGGACATCCCCAGGGAGACCCTCGCACCCGTTCTCACGTTGCCAAAGGGCAGCGCGTCTGTTCCGCAGCATCCCAGAAGGTGCTACGAGGAGAGCCGTAGCGGAGAAAAACTCCCTGGTTGAAGGCGCTACAGGGACGTGAAGTTGCTCCATTTTTCTAGGAATATCCCGAAGACTTCAGAAAATACACGGGTGGTAATGGGAAATAAATTGGAATTGGGGATTTGGGGGGCAAACTCTAGGAAGGCGGTAGGATTTCAGTGTGAAATTATTTCAGCATCCGGGGAAAAGAAAGATTTGCAAAGCTGCAAAGAGCGCAGGCTGGCGGTGGGAAGAACAGCCCCGGCTCGACGGGAATATCCTTGCCAAATATCTCTTTAGGATTTCGGAACCTCTTTACGACCCGCCTGGATAAAATTCTAGGGGGATTGAGGGGAATGTGGGCTCTGCGCGCCTGCGCTGAAAGTATTGAAGAGATGAAAGGGATGAGGAAGGACTCAGAGCGCGGGAAGGTGCTTCCCGCAGCTTTAAATGACGTGGACTGAAAGGCGTCTAAATGTTCCCTAGCGCTGAGCTCACAGCAGAAAGTCACAGCACGTGCTCGCGCGAGCCAAGCTCTTCATTGAACACGAAATAGCTGGGAAATTCCCCAAGGTTACTATGGACTTAGAAAAATAAAACCACGAGCAAGGAGTTAAAACTGAATTACAGATTAGTTTTAGGAATGATCATTTATTCCACACCCCCCCCACCCCTTGCTAAAAAGACGGGACCATTTTTCTTTTGCCCTTTGGTCAGGAGCTGAACCTGAACAACTCCGGTGGCTGATGAGCCGGAACCAGAACGGAGCTGTTTTCCTGGCTCCCCTCCCTGTTTGCACGGAATCTTAATTTTTAACCCAGGTCGCAGAATCGAGTTTTAAAGTTCGTGTAGTCAAGATACACGCGGTAAGCGAGCTGTTCACCGGCGAGACCTTTCTGGTCCTTTCAGAGGTTAGGAATACGTTTGGCTGGTAAAGAATTTTGGTGTCCTGAAGTTGGCTAGTCGACGTCTGGACTTGCCAGCCAAGCTTTTTTAACAGAGCGAGTGACTAATCGCAATAACGTCTGATCTGAAAGCAGTGTTGGTCTTGTTCTGGTTATAACCAATTTTTGCTTGCGATTTTCCCAAGAGAGATGAGAATTTATTTCAGGGTCGGGGAAGGAGAAAAAAAAAAAAANCTTTTGAACAGACCGACCTGGAGGGCTCCATCTCTTTTAAAACCGGGTGAAAAGGACTCGTGACCTTTGCGGTGCGATGAAAGGACGTTGGAAAAATAATTTCTCCCCTCTCCGAGCTGTTCCCGCTGAAAGGCGGAGATGGATGTTGGCACAGCAGCCCCCGTGCGTTTGTGGCGACGTGAATCGTAGCCAGAGATTACGAATGCTGCGTATTTATTACCTGTTAGCGTGGGTGATTCTCCTGCTGGAACCGGCCACGCTCAAGGAAATAAAGACTTAACATCTGCTGCCGGCGGGAGCTGCCGCGTTTTGCTTTTTTCGTTTGGAGGATGAGGGGGGAGTTCGCTTCCGAGGAAGTCGGGTCATTCGTTGCGTTTGT
The DNA here is from genome assembly GCA_013400035.1 of Rynchops niger. Classification (NCBI taxonomy): domain Eukaryota; kingdom Metazoa; phylum Chordata; class Aves; order Charadriiformes; family Laridae; genus Rynchops; species Rynchops niger. Next base: position 26,854 of record VXBH01009689.1, read on the forward strand.
TATAACATTATATTCTGCAACATAAGGGCAGATGGGTTTGCCACGGAGCACGCTTTGTTCAGCGGTTGAATGAAACTAGTGAATAAGTGTGAGAACCAAACACAACCCCTTTCCAGCTCATTATTGTTAACGTTGGATATCCGTGCCTGTCTGCATAATAAATATAATTAGTAACTCGACTGATAAGCTGTTAGTGCCAGTGTCTGGATGATGCGAAATGAGCCTCTTTACGATGCTGGAGCACCCTGTTAAAGAGAAATGCGATTTGTGTTGCCGCGCGGTGTTTTCTGGAGCTGAAGTGAGACCCGTTGTTGCGCTGATGGCTGTTCGGTTTCTACCGGCTGGTGTCGCAACCTGTTACAAACGTCCAAAACGATTATTTAGGAGCAAGAAAAGGGACCTGCGCGAAGCCTGCGGACATGAGTGGGCTCCCTGGGTTACTGCAGGTGATCTGTTGTGTCCCGAGCCAGCCGAGCGTGGGCTTTCCCCCTTCCTCAACTTTTATTATCTCTTTTCTCTGCCTGTAGTTCCCTTCAAGCATCCCCCAAACCCATCCATCCTTTCTTCTGGAGCCGGTCGCACGGGATTTAACTCCAGGTCCCTGCCGCGGTGACGGGGTGAAGGCGCTGGTTTGCTCCGTGCCCTGAGCTCCTTTTCTTCCTCTGTTTAACGCCAGGTAGTGACTTAAACACGGGACGAGGTTTCTGAGCCCTTTTATTGATTGCAACTCGCTGTTTGCTCCCTGGATCGATGCCGTTATCCAGTAATAAGGGGGACATCAGCGCTGGGCGGCGTGATTGCCTCCGAGGGGAAAATTAAAATTCCCTTGCCCCTTCTTGCGTTCGTTTGTCGCGCTGTCAGAATACTAAAGGGAGACAAAGGGCTTAATTTCAAGGTGTCGTGATTTAAAAGCCAGTCCAAACCGCGCGTCGCTGTTTGCCCCGCGTCCTGCGGGAGGGTTTCTGGGCTGCTGTTTGCTCTCTGGTGTTTCCAGAGAGGCCACGGTCTGACAGATCGACTTCTCCTTCTTTTAGAATAAAGACGGCGGCGAACGGGAGAGCAAGCGGTTCAGAGAAGATGAAGAAGAGGAGACCGTCAAGCACAAGTAATTATTTATTTATTCCCACTTGGCTCTCTCCTGTGTGTTGTTCAGGCGCTGCTCTCGTGTTTGCTAATTAGGATCTCTCCTTGGCTTCTGCCGTGCAACTTATTTTTATTTTTTAGTGCGAATTTGATCTCGTGGTGTAAATGGTCCGAGGTGGGGGAATAAAGAGAAAAGCTGCTGATTCGCAGCGTTTCTGGAGGTAGGAAGGGGAAGATGGTGCCATCAGAGGTGTCGGGCGCGTTTAATCTCTCTGCCTTTAGGTTCGCTTGAATTCTCCAGCCGTTGCTGCATCTCTGTCCTCTGCACGTGTGTCAGTTTTGGTTGGTTTTGGTTTTTTTGGTTTTTTTTTTTTTTTCCGTGAACAGAGGCCCGTGGGGTACACGTGTCTGTTTTAACTGCGGCCCACCGCTGTTCGCTCTTGTCACCGGAAAATGTGAGCACAAAACTAACCAAGGCAGGGTGTCGCTCCTGGCAGGAGCAGCTGACTCTGCACTTGGTTTCCTGCCGGTAAAACCGCCATCAAGTCTCCTTTGGAGAACGACGGGGCGGTGGGGGTTGAAGTTGGGTTTGAAGATGCGGGACGTGACCTTTTCTCATGGCTTTACCGGCAAGGAACCTCCTCTGTGGGAGCTGCGCGTCAGAGATGCCGCTTCCAGAGCAGCGCGTGTGCTCTGCTGGGAGAAGTTGAGTGAAATCCTCGCGGTTTCTTGGGAAGAACTCCCAGGAGAAAAATGCATCCCTTCTCGAGAACAGCCCGCCTTGAATTTGGGCTGAGGGAGGTTCTCGGGAACCCTCACCGAGGCTGAACTTTTCTTTGTCGTTGGGTTTCGCGCCGGAAAAGGCGCGAGGTCTGGGTTGAAGCTGAAAGAGGAGCTAGAGATCTTGGAGGTGATGATGAATAATGAATAAACAGCTCTTGCTTTCCAGCCCTGCCACTCGATACGCTGCGTGACGAGGTGATGCAGCGTGCAGTGGCCCATTGACGAGGCGCATCAGGCTTGGGCTATCTTTACCACGCGTTGGGCTAGCAGTGACGCATTCCTGCTCCCAAACTGGAACTCTGAACGGGTCACCGTTTTTTCTCTGGAAAAAAAATTAAAAAACTCTCTTCTCCTCTGACTGACTTTCGGGCTGAGGTTTGCTGCTTGTTAACCACCACTGGGCAGTCTGGAGCGTATCAGAGGTGATGTGGTTTCGTACCAAGCCTTTGGCGTCACTGCTGTCAAGTTGGCAAGTGACTTTTTCCGCGAGCGCTGGTGCCTGAGCTCTCACCTTGTGGCAGGTTCAGCAAAAAACCTTCCCCTGCGTCCGCGAGATGCCCTTAAAACTTCACCGAGGTTATTGTAGGGAGCGAAGGTGTTGAGTAGGAGCGCCTGTCTCCATCCGGCTCCGTACTGATGCACGAAACTCCCCGCAGACGCAGGCACAGGGCTTCTGAAATACGTGGGAGCGGTGCCATTGGGGAGGCAGCTTTTGGGGCGAAAAGTTGTCTTTCCAGATTGATTTGTGTTTTCCTTGCAGGATTCTGTAGCTCTTTGTCTGCCTAGCCGGCTACGGCATGTTTTATCGGGATCTAAATGGAACTTTGCAAGGCAAATTAGAGCAGGATCCGCTCTGCAGGAAACGTTTGAATCACAAATTTGACTGAGATAATTCTTCGCTTTTCGCTTTACTTATTGAAGGCCCTTTTTTTGCTGTTGCCGGAATTGCACGTGCGTTTTTAACCAGATCTAGAAGGCTGGCGAGCCGCTAACTTGATTTCGTCTTAGATTTTAATTTCCCAATAGCGTAGCTGAACTTGCTCGGCCCTTTGAAAAAGGGAACTGCTGCGAGCTAATGCCCCGTTGGCTGGTGGCAAAAGGTCGGCTGAGATAATCCGCTGGCGTTTTACCTTGAATTTGAGAAATGAGGGGTCCTGGTAAAGGAAATCTGCCTTCCCTGCAAGCCGCTCGCGCCTAAACAAGCGCCTCAATAGCCGCGCTGCTTTCTCAAGCTGAAAACCACCACCAACACGGCGCGGGGAGGGGAAATCTAGCGGTTCAATAAATAGCCTTGTGGCCTATACGCAAGGTTTAGGGTGCGCTGAGCGCCCCGGAAAGCGGGCAGCACCCTGGGCTTTCGCCGCAGGCTGGTTCCTCCTCCATCTCCTGGGCCAGCCCCGCACCCGACACCATCCTTTATACCCCGTAGGAAGGACAGAACCGCCGGGCGCCGGCTTTACTCATAGTTTTCTCGCCGCCTATGTGACGACATGCTTTTTGGCGGCTTCCTGTTTTTTTTTCTTATTGNTTAAAGGGCATAGTTCCCCTCCCCCCCCCCCCCCCCCCCCTTTTTTTTTTTAATTTTTTTTTTTTTTTTTTTTTGTTCCTTGTTTTTATCTTTTACGCTGCAAGCTGCCACCGCAGGAACAAGTGCTGACGAAGCCCTCTGCGAAAACCCCCGTACACCCGCAGCAGTTTTAGCTCCGGCTATCTCTGCTCTGAGCTCTCGGGGGAGTTTGTGTTTGTAATTGCGAAGAGCTCGGCTTATTTTATTTTTTTTTATTTTTTTTAAATTTTAACCGCTTATGCTTAGCCCACTGACCAGGAAACGCCTCCCGCCGCGGCGTTTGTGATCCGCCTTTGCAAGGAACAGGGTGTGGGTGGACTTTGGCCCTTCCGCCCCATTCCCCAGGGGAAAAGCAGTTAATTTGGGGCTCAGGGATCCGCAAGGCTGTGGAAAGCCACGGCTGGCCGGAGACTGGCATTGCCACCCCGCGGGGACCAGCGAGGCGTCGAGCTTTGAAGTCACGCTGCAGTTCTGCGAGCGTTGAGGGGGGTTTAAAAGTGTAAATAAAAAGCCTAGGTAGTGCTTGGAGGGGGTGGTGGTGGGGAAATAATAAAACTTCAATTCTTCAACTTAACTAGAAATTAAGCTTTGGCGAGCTGCTGTTAATCAGCTGCCGGTGTTTCGACACGTTCGTCATCCTTGAAAATTACAGCTCCGCGCGGTGCCGCTTGCGGAGATGAATTTCTGGGAGGAGCTGGGGGAGGCAGGGGTTGGGAATCGCGATCTCTCCCCTCGCTGTGGGAAGAATGTCACGGGACAGGTCAAAACTGCCCTTTT
>VXBH01009689.1:31086-46417 GCA_013400035.1 Rynchops niger
TTTTTCTTCCCCCCTCCTTTTTAATCCCTGCACCAAAGAAAAATACAGCAGCGACTCTGCTCAGTGTTGGCTTTGGCTTGGCAGGACAGGCGAGGCGGTAGCGAGGATAACTGCTGTGGGGATGTGCTTCCTTACAGCCTGAAGACCTTGCTGAAAAGCTTAAAAAAAAAAAAAAATTAATAAAAAAATTATACTCAGAGGAGAGAGCAGCATTTACGTGTCGGCTGAGCTGAGAACGTGTGGTGGGTTTGGTTAACGTCTGTGAGGACAGCTGAAGCTGTTAGCACTGGTGGCTTGTCCTGATGGACACCGTGCAACGTGCCAGGCTCCATCACCACCCCACAGCTCCAGGGACCCAAAGTGTGTCCCATCCGCTGAGGAAATCCTTGGCCCACGGCAGGAGGAGGTCGGCAGGGGCAAGGCTGTAGCTTTAGCTGAGTGCTGGAGAAGGGAGAACAAGAGTTCAGGTGGCTGAATCCACCTGGCTGGTAACCAGTGGGGTAGTGGGTGAGGAGATGGAGGAGCCGGCAGGATCTAGGCTCCCCCCTGGAGATGCTTGTCCCCGTTTTGCCCAGAGAAGTTGTAGACGTAGTTGTGGATGCACCTGGAGGTGTTCAAGGCCAGGTTGGATGGGGCTTTGAGCAACCTGGTCTAGTGGGAGGTGTCCCTGCCCAGGGCAGGGGGGTTGGAACTGGTTGGTCTTTAAGGTCCCTTCCGACTCTAACCATTCGGTGATTTTGGTGCAGTGCAGAGCCCTTCTCCCCTCCAGAGTTGTGAGGATGCTGTGGACCTTCCCTCTGGTTAGAGCTGTGCCCATCTCTGGAGAAGATATCTGGGAGATGATCTGTTTTCACAGAGAAGGCCCCATGGAGCTTCAGCTGGTCCGAAGCCTGGCTGCACCCTCCTAACAGAGGCTGTCGATGTGCTCAACGGGTGCCTGGTGACCCTGGCTTTGCCTTGGACAGGCTGGGTGTCCCTCTGCCCGTCCCCCAGCAGCAGGGTGCAAGGGTGAGCAGCCAACGGTGAAACCCTGGTCTCTCCTACCCAGCCCTTGGCTCTGAGTTCCCGGCACCTTCCCAGCACTCCACTTTTTTTCAGTAGTCGTTACTGGGAACACATCCCTGCTGTAACCAAACCACAGCGTTTTGAGTGCTGATTTTTGGGTGCTTAGACCTCCCATCTGCCCCACTCTTGGTGTTGTGTGGGGGGACAAGGCTGTACGTAACCCTGAGCTTATTTGGAGCATCTTATCACTCGCAGACCTTCTGCTACCTCTGTGCTGAGACGGTGGACCTGAATTAGGTTATTGAAGTGCAGAGCTGCGGCAAAGTCATGTTTTGAGGCCAGCTAGGGGGATGTCAAGGTCCTGTGGTCATCCAGGTACTACCAAGGTACCTTCAGGACCTCTTTTTGGCTTAAGCTTTGAGGGTGGCAGATGGTTTCTGACCCATCATCAGCTGAAGAAGCTGGAGAAGACCCATAAGACCACGGGCAAAGGATGCTCTTGGACCAGTGTGCGGAGGAGCGTAGCTGCGTGCTGCAGGCAGGGTCAGGGTTTCCACATCAGTCACCTCCTGGTCCTGCATCCCCAGCCTGGGTCCTGTGAAGCAGATTGAGCGTCCCCGTTGTATTTACTGATGTAGAAGTTGCTCGTGTCTGCCTGGAAAGCACTCGGGTACCTGGTAGAGCAGCGTGGGAGGCCAGACGGCCTCATGGCACCTTCCTGCATTTGAAGAGCTTCTCTTGCAGCCCTCCTGCAACACCTGGGGGTATGTCTCTCCCCATGTGGGCTCCCCAAAGAAGTGTGTCCTGAGAAACCGGCTGCCTCGACAAGTTTTGGGGGCTTTGAATGTAACAGAGGTGTGCGGTTTTTTGGCATTCCTCGAGTGCCTTTTGGCAGCCGCTCGGGGAGGAGGACGTGCTCCAACATGCTCAGCTCTTTGAGCAGGAGCTGCCCTCTCCCAGCAAAGGGAGGTTGCTTCTCGGAGGGTGGGTGCTGGTGGGTCTCTGCCTCTGCTTGTTTGCTCCTTTTCTGCCTTGGGCAAGGAATCCAGGAACGAAGGCAACAACTTCACCCTCTTGATCAAACAGCAGCTCTGGACCTCTGCATTAGAGATGTCTCTGGCCTACTGCAAGAGGGCCTGAGGACAGCTTTGATTAGCGTGGTATGCCTTTGGGATGTGAAAGTCGTTTCTTGGTTTTGGAGCAGATGCAGATCATCTCGGTGTGTATCTCAGTTGCTGGAAAGGTCACTGTGTGCAATGGAGATGTACGGACCTTACTTTTGAGCCAGCCCAGCCTCCAGGAAAGCTGCAGCAGGAGGTGGTGCACCCAGGTGTCATAGAGCAGATGTCATAAAGCCATAGAATCCTGGAATGGTTTGGGTGGGAAGGCACCTTAAGGACCATCCAGTTCCATCCCCTGCCCTGGGCAGGGATACTTCCCACTAGACCAAAGCCCCATCCAACCTGGCCTTGAACCCCTCCAGGGATGGGGCAGCCACAGCTTCTCTGGGCAACCTGGGCCAGGGGCTCACCCCCCTCACAGCAAACAATTTCTGCCTCAGATCTCATCTCAATCTCTCCTCTTGCAGTGGAAGAAACTTCCCCCTCGTCCCACGGCTCCCCTCCCTGCTCCAGAGTCCCTCCCCAGCTTTCCTGGAGCCCCTTGAGGGACTGGAAGGGGCTCCAAGGTCTCCCCGCAGCCTTCTCTTCTCCAGGCTGAACCCCCCCAGCTCTCTCAGCCTGTCCTCCCAGCAGAGGGGCTCCAGCCCTCCCACCATCTCCGGGGCCTCCTCTGGCCCCGCTCCAACAGCTCCGTGTCTCTCCTGTGCTGAGGCCCCAGAGCTGGAGGCAGGGGGGTCTCTCACTGCAGAGAAGCGCAGCAGGTTGGTGGTGGGGGGGTGACCAAGGGGAGCAAAGAGGGTATGAGAATCCAAGCCTGAAATCTTTGCCCAGATAGTCTTAATCTGGTTCATTCCATGGGGTCTGCAGAAGGTAGGAAGTTTGTCAGTCGCTTAAACTCAGTATACAGTGAATTTTCTCTGGCAAAAAATTCAGAGGACCTGTAGAAGCAGCTTGAAAAATGACTTCTGCTATGTGGTTTGCAATTGGAAACAGAAAAGGGAAGAGGCACTTTGAGGAGAAGTGTTTACTGCCACTGAAGAGCATCTGAGTGCTGCCCCAGGGGACACCTTCACCGCATGGCCCCACAAGTACCCCAGCCACCCTGTTCCTTTCAGCTTCTTCAGTAGCTCGTCCAGAGCCCAGCTCCCTGCAATTTGGATCCCAAACCTCCTGGATTGCTGCTGAAGTCTCCTGCTTTGCTGTCCTTGGTTGTCTGGTTGTCATGACCCTGCTCCTTCAAACCTTCTTGCCCTCAGGGAGCACGTGGTGAAGCAGAAGGTCCACCAAGCCACCTCTCCTTCAAGGATTTGAGACCACCCTCTGTAGCAGTAATTTCTTCAGGTGTTTGAGTGCGGCTTCCCCGGTCTAAGTGGATTTTGGAGATGCAGAGAAAGAAAACAAAATTCTTGTGCTGGTTCCTCTTTAAAGGGCAATATGGAAATGGTTGCCCAGAACGTTTGGTTTCAAGCAAATGGGAGTGACTTGTCGCAAAAAAAAAAATGGAAGGTTCTGAAAACAGGGGCTCTGGAGGAGCTTGGGAAGGTCAAAGGGCAGCAAATTCTCCGACCAGATGATATTTCTCCAGGGCTTTGGAAAAGAAATTGCCTGAAGCGGCTGAGATAGGGTTGAGAACACTCAGGACTTCCCTAAACTGCTTCCAAAGAATGGAAAGGCTCTACCATGACCCTTCAAAAATGGTCATATGGGATCTGGGTATTGGAAACCACTTTGTTTTCATGATGCAAGAGAGGGAGCATCTTTTTTTTTTTTTTTTTTTTTTTTTTTTTTTTTTTTTTTTTTGTTCCTAGCTTCATCAGGTGCCTGGAACCAATGCTGAAGAGCAGGAGAGACATTTAAGCAGAGAAACGTGAAGGGCTGGAAATCTGGGGAGACCAAGAGGTGAAGAGCTGTGGAGGACACCCACTTCTGCTTCTGGGCAGAGTGAGCCGGGTCTGCAAGTGCTGCTGGACTCCTCCTGAGGTCTGCTTGCCTCTTTCACCTCCGGAAGCGCTAAGAAAACAGTCTGGAGATGTCCTAACCAGCTTTCCTCAGCCCTTGTCCTCAGAGAGGTAAAAATAGGAAGGTGCTTTTGAAGAGATTCAGTTGGTGCAGCTCCAGCTGCCTGTTTCGTGGTAGTAACTACGGGAGCGGGGACACTGGGACATCTGAAGAAATCCCTCTTCCCGGGTTTCTTGGCAAACCCATTCCCCGTGCTCCCGACGCAAGGACATCAGCAGGCGGAGGCTTCACCAGAAGGCTTAGAACCAGAAGGTTGGTGAGGTAGGACCAGAAGGCTTCCATTTATCAATTGGAAAAAAAAAAAAAAAAAAAATTGGTCTTTCCCCTGTAAAACCTTTGGGGCTGGAGGAGTAAAGCAAAAAAACAACCTCACGGAGAGCTTTTGAGTGTCCCTGCGTTTTCCGTCGAGATAGCTGGGCGCATTCTGCGCATTCCCTGCATGCCGTGCCATTTCCAACCCGCCTGGTTCAAAGCAAAGCTGCCATCTCTTCTTCTCCCCCGGTGAGGAGCTCTGGGACTAACTGGAAAGCAGATTTGAGGCATTCCTGACCCAAAACGGGGAACACACCACCCCTGACGGGCCTTTAGGAGATGCTGGGAGGCTGTGTCCGTCACTCTTCTCTGTGATTGCTGCAGCTACCCAAATCCCCGTGCGGTCCTAGGAGCTTCCAGCCCAGATCCGCACCCTCTGCGAGACTACAGCTGCCTCTATCCCTAGAAGGCCTGGCTGGTTTGGGCTGGAAAGGACTGGGAAACACACCACAAGGTGCTCAAGGAGCAGGAGGTCTTCTGGGTTGGGCACATCCATCGTTTGTTGGGAGATGCTGATAAAAACTCTGACAGGTCCCTTCCAATCTAGGCAATTCTATGACTCTGTGAGCTTGATCCCACCCTAAAGCCAAATGGTTCGAACCCAGGTCTCCTCTGGATGCTCCATCCTTCCTGAGGAGCACTAAGCACTTGTGTTAGTGCCGGTGACGTGTCCTCCACCCCCAGGACCTTCACTCCCTAGCCCGGCTCTTAACCTCCCCGTCCTCTGGAGCCTGCTGTTAGCTCTGGGTTTGGGTTGGTTTTTTTTTTGTTGTTTTCGGGCTAATTCGGGTAATTCATCACTGGTAAAGCACACCGGGACGTCTTTCTGGAACACAGCGCTAGAGGAACCGCTGGCACCTGAACTTTATTTAACCCACCTCCATGGAAAACGAGTAACTTCTTTGAAATATATATATATATTCTTAACCCTTGCCTGCCTTGGAGTTTACATGGGGTAGTGCTGCTCTGCTGCTCGTCTCTCTGCCTTTACAGACGTATTCGTGCACGGAAAAAGGGGGAGACGAGTCTTCCGCTCTTGGTGAGCGCTGGTGGGGCTGGTAGGCGGTGAAATCCCCGAGCCCCCTGAGGAGGTGGCCGCGGGGAGCGCTGGGCACCGCGAATTACGGGAGGCAGGTGCGAGAGCTGCTCTCGCCTCGCACGCTTAATTAAAGGCATCAATTTTTGTTTGTTTTCTCCTGGCGCTTGCAGTAGTGGCGGGGCTTTAATAAGGATCTGAAAGCACCGGGAATCTTCTGGGAGCAGCCTAGCAGCCCTTCTCCTCTTCGCCCCCGCCACCTCCTGCTTCCCCTTCTGCCAGCCCCCCGCCGCCGCTCGTCCTGTCTGCGGCAAAGCCTGCCGAATTGTGGCTTTATTTTTTTTTTAATCTTCTGGATAAACCTGCGGCGAGCAGGAGCAGTGCCGGACGGCAAGGCTTCTCGGTTGCCGGCTGAGATGGGGCTTTCTGGGTGGGCAGAGTGTGGGGGAGCAGGTTTAAACTCCCAGTTCCTCTTCCTTGAGCGTTCCCCGAGTGGTGCCAAAGCCCTGCAGCGATGTAAGGAAGGGCTGGACACCCTTTTTGTAGCAGGAACCAGACCTGCAGAGCGGGTGCCCTTTGAAATATGGGATGCGGGAGCTTCTGCTGTGAGCAGAAGACCTCTTGGCTCTCTGCTGGTTTGGCGGTGGCCGAGCAGCCGCAGCTCCCATCGCACGCACAAAACGAGGATTTTAAGTTATCGCTTGTCGAGGTGTGATGCTAACATCTTGCTGGACCGAGAGAAACAGCTTGCTTCGCTCGTAGCTCTCTTGTTTTAGGTGATCTCACCCTAGGGAGTCTGTGTTCAGTTGCCTTTCAGCTGGGAGGAAATCCGTCTAAACCCGAGCTAAGGAGACCAGAAGCTCTGGGAGATATCGAAAGTTTGCGTTCTGCAGGGTCTGCCGCTTTGTCAGATAAATCCTCTCCCGCGAGCGTGAGGCAGATGTTCGACATCGCAGCCTGACCTCCTGTTGCCTCCTGGGTGAATTAGCTGCTCCTCTTCCTCCCCCGGCCTCCCAGGTTAGCAACGAAATCCTGCTGAGCGGAGGTTGTCTGTAACATCGGTGATTTCTGTGTGCCTGGAGATGGCATCTCCGGCAAAAAAATAATGGCTTTATCCTCCAAGATCAGCCTTCCTGAAAAGAACTGCCTTTATGGCTGGGGCTGGAGGGGGATCGGGACAGGTTAATGTAATCAATCCCTCCTCCCAGGGCATCTGTGCGTAAAAATACACCTAAAACTGTGCGCAGCAGCTTGTCTTCATGGGCTGAAGGTGCTCTTGGCCTGGGGGAGGTATCGCAGCTACACGCTGATCTCTCCCATGTTTCTTTTGAGCATCATTTCTCCCAGCGCTGGGGAAAGTTGTTCCCATTTCACGGTGTTGTGCTGATGTATGGGCTCGGGCGACCGGGGATTGATGACACGAGAAGTGTCGGCGAGTCTCCTGAGCTGCCTGGGCCCTGGTTTCCACTCTGCTGGTCGCGTTTGTCTCGGTTAGATCTTACTGAGCTCCAACCACACGCTCCCACCACCTCCGTGGCACCGGCCATGGTGTGGGTCGGACCCTTTGCGAATAGATTCAGCTGCCGGAGAGGGGATGGGATAGTGTGGGAAGGGTAGGACCTTCCTCCTGTGCTCCAGGGACCTTCATGGTTGGGTTTTATTCCAGATAAGCACAGCCATCTGACAGCTGACCTTCCTCTTCTCACCTCTCCTGGGCTGTAGCTTCTTCACCCTTTCTTTTGTCTCTCTTTGCTTTGACTGGAAGCCCTTGGGATGTGTCGCGTCTCACTTGCTTCTCCGTTAGTAAAGTCCAGCAGGGAAGCGGCCCCAGGTATCTTCTGGGTGGAGAAATGGTAATATTCAACCGTGGTTGATAAAAGTGCCCTCTCCTGTGTCTCCTTGGGGCTCTCTGCGTCCTCCTCTGCAGCGGCACAGCCACCCTCATCGCTGCCAAAGGCTCTGCTGACAGCTGGGGCGGGAGCATCACCCGGCAGCAAGTGCCACACTTTGTATTTAAACTGATTAAACCCGTCGATGGTGTTAAATGAGTTTAATCTACTTAATTTGCACCGCGGGCTGGTGGACTGGTGTATAGATCCAGCCGTCTGCAGAGCGCGTTGTATGCATGTGTAAGCAGCCGGAGGTGGGATGGAGTCCCACGAGGTTGATTTTCAGGGCTCTGGTTTTGGAAAATGCCTCCGCTTGAAGTTTGCAGGATTTGACTTCAGGGAGGAATTGGCCTCAGGGTGCACAGGACTGAGGTGGTCTAATGGCTCTTCCGTTTGGAGAGGTGTAAAAAGAAGAGTCTTGGAAAGGGGGAGAATTAGCATCGGAAGATCGGAGCGGCGTGTGCCCTGGGGAGAGGGCTGACTGCTGTCTCTTGAGCTCTGCTGGAGGGAGGGGTGAACTTCTGGGTGTCACCGTCCCTGTCAGCTCCAGCTCTACCACCCATTTGCTCAGGAACCTGAATTTGCTCTCCGTATTTGCGCCGCTTGGCTGTCCTGCACCCTTGTTTGAAGCATCTCTGGTGACTGGGTAATCTGGCTGGTGACTGGGTAAATACTCTTTTATTTCCCCCTGTCCTTTCTGTGTACCCTCCTGGGATCATTTTTTTCCTTGATCTCTGGTGCCTCCATCCTGAGTCTATCACTGGGTTGAGACCTAAAAGGGAGCCGGGCTGAAGTTGAGAGCTTTGCAAGAGGTCCATTACTATCTCCCTCTGCTTGGCTTGCCAAGACATTGCCTTTATCTTGGCAAGCTCCTGGTTGACCCTGTCTTTTATGGCTTCTGGGGGTTGCTGGTGGCCCTTGGCTGTTGCCTGCAGCCAGTGATGGAGATGTGCCCCGCGCTAGCGAGAGCCTGTGATCCAGCGTGGCATGGACGTGTCTCACTGCTCTGTGGTCTTCTCCTTCCTCCCCAGGGAGCTCAAACTGCGGAACTACGAGCCTGAAGATGAGGAGCTGAAGAAGAGGAAGGTGCCCCAGGCCAAGCCGGCTTCAGGTGGGCGCAAGCAGGAGCGTGGGGGGTGAAATGAGGGAGCACGAAAGCAGAAGCATTGCCAAGGGTGGTGCTGGTGTCTGCAGTGAGGGAATGAAGCAGGACTTGGTGGTTGTGAGGACAAATAAACCGGCACGGGACTCTGCATCCAGCCAACATTCTGCACGATGGATGGGTTAGACCTTTCCTTTCCAAAAATCACGTGGCTTGGAAACTTCGGCGTTCCTGCTCGCTCCAGCCCAAGGTGGAAAAAGCCACTGGGACCTGTTCTGGTAGGGTGGGAGGGTGGTAGGTCCTTGGAGATGAGTGTCTGCAGCCCTGGAGGGTGCTGGCGTGTCTGAGCAGCCGTGGTGGGAGCTGGGCGAGCGTGATGCTTGCCGGCCCCATTGCTTCATCATCCCCTCTCGCCCGTGGGGACTGCACACCCTGCATTGCACAAGTGGGTGTGTGTCGGCACACCGAGTCCAGCCCCAAACCAAAGGGTTGATATTCAGAGGAGCCGAGCTCTCACTGGAGGATTCTCGAGGAGATTCAGGCTGTTTTTTGTTTGAATTACCTTTAAACAAATATTAGTCATGAGTCCAGGGCATTCGGGCTGCTGTTTCCTAGCACTGAACCTCCGCGCAGCTCTTGAGAGGGAGGCAAAGGGTGGAAGTTCCCTTGATCTTGAAATATTGAGTCCTCCTGGAATAGGTCTCTTCAAAAAATGCCCTAAATAAAAAGGCTGCCTTCGGGAGCACGGCAGAGATCCGGTAGACAGGAATGCTGACCCCGGGCTTTCTTTATCCTTTTGTAAAAAAGTCAAAAACTTCCCCTGACTCTTCCCAAGCCTGTGGTTTGGAATTGGGGACGGCGATTTTGACCGTTTCCAGTAAAACCCGCGCTCTCTGCCAGCCCTTCTTTGGAGCTGCGGTGCCCATTGGCTGCAGTTCCCGTGCAGAGAGGCTGGGGATGGAGGAGGACAGAGGAATTAGGACTTGGAGGTGGATTAATATTAAATGTGCCTTGGGCATATCCGTTTACTGGAGCATCCCTCAGGGATGTTCTCCCAGGTGCCCTCACACCCCTCCTTGCACAGACGGCCCAGGTGAAGGATGGAGGGCTGTCTTCCATGCGTGCTTTGCCATTATCCCCAGTATCTCCAGACCTTTACGTAAGGTCCGGGCTGGAGCTTGATTCCTCCAAGGTGTCTCAAGCAGTGGCCTCGTAAATGAGTCACAGTGAGTCAAATTCCAGTTTAAACACCTGCCGAGCAGCTGATCCCTGCGGGTCTTACGAAAAGAGGACTTGAACCCAGCAGACTTCTTGCTGCTTGTTTTGGCGTTTAAGGGTTGTTGGGTTTGCATCATTTTCAGCTGGTTTTTCGGAGTCTCCTAAAGGGTGGAGGGACGTTTCTACCCACTCGCTCGTATTTACCACCCTCTTAAGGCAAAGAGGTTCAAATGGGCTTTTATAAAAGCTTTTGCGAGCCAAGCCCAGAACTCTGGTGGGTTCGTTTCCCTGCGCCTTGTCCCCTTGGTGTCCTGCCGCTGCGCCCTGCACTGATGCTGGTCCTGTTCCCCCATCTAGTGGAAGACAAGGTGAAGGACCAGCTGGAGGCTGCCAAGCCGGAGCCCATCATCGACGAGGTGGTAGGTATATTCAGAACCACTCTCTGCCGGCTCTGTCTATCTGCATCCAGGCTTGAACCTCACCTGCAGCTCTCACTGGGTGTCTCTTCTTCTTCCCTAGGATCTGGCAAACCTGGCCCCCAGGAAGCCAGACTGGTGAGTGGCTGCAGAACACTGGTAAAGGGGTGTTGGCATCAGCGGTGGGTTACCGTCACCTCAAGGTTGTCCAGGTTGGGTTAAAAGTGCTCCAAATGGGAAAAGCTGCCCTGCTGTTGAGGGAGACACAAGGCATGGGCCTGTCCTCCCTCTTCCTGCTTACACCGAGCTTCCAGGGATCCCTTTGGGGGGTGCTTGTCACCGTGGTGGTTTCAGTGACAAGGGATGCTCTGGACATTGGGTTGGTTTGCCCACGAGCTGCCTTGGTGGCAGCCACACACTCTGCTCCGTGGTGCTCGTAGGAGGGAGAAGGAGTTTCTCTTCCACTGGGAAAGGTGTAACGTGGCCCCTGTGTTCACATCTGCCTGGGGTGAGGGTTTGTTCTGACGTTGTCGCTCTCCTCCCCAGGGATTTGAAGCGAGATGTAGCCAAGAAACTGGAGAAGCTGGAGAAGAGGACGCAGAGAGCCATCGCTGAATTGATACGTGCGTTATGGTGCCGCAGGGATGGTGTTACGGGGTCACCAGTTATTCCAGAGGGATTACATGGTCCTTACTGGGAGCTCAGTGCCTTGCTGTTAGGCTGGGGAAGGACTGGTGGAGCTTGATCCCCTTCCCGAAAGGGTCTGTGAAGCTGTCGCTCCCAAGTAGGTTCCTCGAGGCTTCACACACGCTTGGTTTCCGTGATGGGGAAGGATGGTTCATGGGCTTGGGGCTGCAGTTCAGGTCCTCTGCCATGTGGGTTCCCCAGGATGGCCGGTTTATCGCTAAACCACTGCTGTTTCTCACTTGCAGGAGAGCGGTTGAAAGGGCAGGAGGAGGAGCTGGCGTCCGCTGTGGGGTCAGCAAAGCAGGAGGGAAGCGACTCCGACTGAGGAGGTCCATCCAGCAGCCTCTTGGTGGGCTCTGCGGATCTGCCCGTCCCGTTGCTCTCAGGTGGAGGCATCTCATCGGGCCACGCCGCTCACCAAGGGTTTGCCAGAAGCCCATGAATCCTACCACGCCTGATGGAGGGGGACAGATCCAAGCAGCCCTGCTGTCCTCTCTAGGACTGTGGCTGTTCCTCCATTGAGGAACGCTTCACAGATAGCTTTTTGGGACCACGGGGAGCTGATGGGAGCAGGACAGAACACCCGCGTTAGCTTGAACCTGGGCTGCCAGGACTTGGAGCAAGGAAGGTGTGGGCAAAATGGCTTGTGCCAGAGAAGGTAAATCCGGGCTAACTTTCCTCTCACTTGCTGGGTGAGCAAGAAGATGCCCACACAGCCTCCAGCAGCCCTTGGAGAGGCGCTGCTATTTCCCAGGGGACCGATACTCCTGTTCTTGCCCAGAGATGCCTTTTTCAAGGTGCTTCTTTCTGCAGAAGAGCTGGTTTAACTGCCACGTGGCGAACAATGGCGTCTTTCGCTCTAGAGAGCTGACTGTGAGTATTTGGGAACATCCGTGGTCAGGTCCAACACGTGCAGAATAACTCTGCTGGAAGGCTCCAGAACCTGTTGGCTCCTCTGCATCCAGTTGAGGTTAAGTGGGGTTTGTTCTGTTCCCGGAAATTTCCTGGCCCCCCGGGCTGCGCAGCTCCTCTGTGTGTTTTATAATTGACAAAGCTTGTCATTAACCGATCTTTTCCCAATAAACCAGTCCCACAGCGGAAGGAGTTGTCACTTGTTCTGCAGAGGGCTGGGTGGAGGCAGCTCATTTCATCTCCCTGATGTCTGTGGGGACTTCAGCCCACTGTTTGCTGGTCCCCGTCCCCTTCGCTTCCGCAGGACGGGGACCAGCGGGCTTCAGTTCCTCTTAAGTTTGAGGTGGCCGAGCTACAGCAGGTCAAGCACAACTCCTGGACCCAGCAGCCTAGGGTGACGCCAACCCCATGCTGCTGGAAGAAGCGAGGGGGCGGGATGCGACAGAGCTGACCCTGGATCTTCCCTGGGATCCTCTCTAGGTCTTGGAGATCTTGCAGGACGGGTGTCTTGGGGCCAGGCTTCATTGCACGGGCTCCTGAATCCCCTGCATTGGATTTGAGAGTGTTTTTGTCCCGAGGTAAAACACCTGGTGCGTACGGCTTTGCCGGCGGTATTTACAGACGACTTCACCTGTGATAAAAATAGCTGTTCCTGTTAACGCACGCATCCTGCTGCTTTTAAAAGCCTGTTGAAAAGAGCTGCTGGTGCGGGGGGAGAGGTCCTTCACGCGGCAGCAGCCTGTCTTGGAGCGGGGTGGCATTTCTGCCCTCCTGCCTGCCGGAGTCTCAGATTGTCACCAGCTAGACCAGGTCCCCACGCAGGACAGGATCGGCCCCAGCCATGCTAAATACAGGCGGATGGACGCTTGTCCCTCTGCCAGGATCTGCTGTGACTGCCCCACCGCTCCCTGCTTGCATGTGGTGAGGACATCTGAGGGGCTTTCCACCTGCGAGAACGCCATCCCTGCTTCCAGATCTGCAGCTTGGAGCAAAGATCTGGTCAAACGCCTTCTTGTTCCTCCATTTCTTCTATGATTCTTCTTGATGTTTGCAGCCATCCCTGCTCTGTCCTCCCTTCGGGCTGATGCTTGTCACCCCTTGGAGGGGCCTTCCCCCAGGCACGTGGGGCCATCAAGGAGAAAGACATCCCATGGAGCGAGGGGAGACCCGTACCGGGGCCAGCGAGTGTCCAGCACTGTGCTCCAACGTTGGTGGTGGTTGTGGTGCGTGGTTGTGGACTCCCTCTGGGCTCTCTAGGGGAAAAGACCCTGGGGTGAAGGCTCAGCCCTCTTCCTAGGGGTCATTTTGTGACTATTTTTATTGTTTTGCCCTATTTTTCCTGGGGTAGGAGGCAGCCGAGTGCCCCTCACCCTTATTGTCCTTGAGTCGGGCTGCTTCTGGGCAAGAAAACCAAGATCTGTCACCAAGCCAGGCACCCCATGCTGCAGGGGCAGGTGGGTGCTACTTGTCATGGGTGCTTTTGGTGGCCATCAGTAACGCCGCCCTGTGGGTCCAGCATGGAAAATGAGGGTGGATCTGCTGATCGGGGACATCCTCAGCACCGGGCAGAGCACGTGGTCATGTTTCAAGGGTGCTTAAAAATGGAAAGGACCCTCTGACTCGTGACAGTGATGGCTTCGCCACCAAGGTGGAGCTGCCAATGGTGGAGACGAGTGTTCAGCTCCACCACGCGGCTGTATTTGTGGTTAATTATTAATGACCTGGCCTGGCAGACACCTTCCTTGGGAAGGAAACTGGAGAGCGCGAACACAGAATGATGGGATCGTCTTAGGTTGTAACGGACCTTTCAGATCATCAGGTCCAACCCTCAACCTAACTCTGACAAAATCCACCACTACCCCACGTCCCTCAGCCCCACGTCTGCCCGGCTTTTAAATCCCCCCAGGCATGGCGACCCCACCACTGCCCTGGGCAGCCTCTTCCAACGCTTGACAGCCCTTTCCAGGAAGAAATTTTTCCCAATATCCATCCTAAACCTCCCCTGGCACAACTTGAAGCCGTTTCTTCCTGTTCTATCGCCTGTTCCTTGGGAGAAGAGACCGACCCCACCTCGCGTAAGATGTGTCCCCCATGGAGCCACGGCCTCCATGAAACGCCCTGTAGATGTCAGCAAATCTCCGTGCACAAAACCCCACCGCATCCAGCCTGTCCCAGCAGCTGGACTCTGCAAAGCCAAGATTTGCTCCGGCTGGGATGCCACCGCGCTCCTCCATCCGCCCGGCCCTGTGGTACCCGTGCTGCCCTCCCCTCCCCGGCCAGACCCGAACCGATGGCCTCTGCTTTGTGATGCGTGTCAAATATAAATACGAAGACACCGTGTGGGGGACTGTCCTCGGCTTCGCAACAGTGTTTTCCCTCGTTGACTTAAAGGGACATAAATTGGACGGGGCTTTGAGCAGCCTGGTCTAGTGGGGGGTGTCCCTGCCCAGGGCAGGGGAGTGGAACTGGATGGTCTTTCAGGTCCCTTCCAACCCAAATCATTCGGTGATTTTATGAGTCCCTCCCGCCCCTAAAGGATGAGGGGAAGGGTTTTAATCTGCAAGAGGGGAGACTGAGATGAGATGTGAGGCAGAAATTCCTTGCTGTGAGGGGGGTGAGCCCCTGGCCCAGGTTGCCCAGAGAAGCTGTGGCTGCCCCATCCCTGGAGGGGTTCAAGGCCAGGTTGGCCGGGGCTTGGAGCCACCTGGTCTGGTGGGAGGTGTCCCTGCCCAGGGCGGGGGGTGGCACTGGAAGATCTTTAAGGTCCCTTCCAACCTAAACCATTCTATGATTTCCCATTGCCCCCGCACCCCGAAAAAAAAAAATTTAAACAATTAAAAACTCCTTTTCTCACACAAGGCAAAGTTCTCGAAAGAATCGTTTTCACTCTCTCAGCTCTCCGTGAAAACGTCATTTGGAGATGAAAAATCAAAGCATCCTCTTTTAGGACAAGCCAAAACGTAACATCCTGATTTTCCCCTTTCTTCCGTGCTTTCCGCTTTTATTCCAGCTTCAAAGGAAGCTGGGATCAGCCAGAGGACCCTGTGCTTGGAGGCCCAGCTGGGAACAGGGGGAGAGGTCCATTGTCAGCCAGATGATGGGGTCTAGAGGCCCCAAAACTGTACATGGGAGCTGGGACCTGCTGCTGGAGCCTCCCGTGCTCCCAAATTTTGGGAGCATCCCTGCAGCCGTGCTGACAGCTCGGTGGCACTGACCCAAAGGTGGTCTCTTCTGCCTGGAAAATACCTGCCCGGAGTCGTCTTTGCTTTGCTGAGGAGGCAGGTTCTTCACCCTCTGTCTAATATACACGTTATTTTCTAAACCTTTAAAGAACCGTTTCCCAGCCCTGCAGGATGCTCTGCTGCTTTGGTCCCCATGGACCCATTTCCAAAACTGAGCATGGACATCCCCTTCCCTGCAGGCATTGGCCACATCACCCGGAGCAGAGCCGTCCTTGCAGGACGTGAGGGGCTGGGGATCCAGCTGGAGTGGGATGGTGGGGAGGGAGAGCAGGATCAGGCCCATTTCCCTCTCCAACGGGGCCTTGCAGCGAAGCATCACCTGTCCTGGCCCAGGACTGAGATCTCTGTGTGGGACAGGGATCCTGGCATGGG
>VXBH01009692.1:0-85513 GCA_013400035.1 Rynchops niger
CAACTCTGAAGATTCTGTGAGATCAGGAAAAGAGATACCTCCACACCTCAGAAATAAGCAATGTTTACTATGCATCCTCCAACAGCATTTGCCCACAAAAACGTGCATTTTAGTTTGGCACTATATTGTTTTTGTGTATTATTTCAGCTGTTCTTATTGTGGCAGGAGGAACAAGTGTTTCCCCATAGTATGTGGTTTTTTGTCTTTCACTATTAAAAAAGAAACCTCAAAAGAGGCTTCTAAAGATTTATCATTAAGTTTAGTGAAATTTTGTACAGTACTTTTGTAAAATACAGTGTACTGCATGACTGTAAACATTACTAAAAAATGGTAGGGGTTTTTCTTCATGTTCTGAATGCTTTGTTTTTAAATGTCTAGCTAACAATAATGGCATCATACTATCATTAGCTAACATCTCAAAGCACATAAGGTGAAGTTGATTTTTAATGATAACAGATGTAAATCTGTATTTCAAATAGTCTTGATATTTTCAAACTTTTTTAGCTGACTTCTTGTCACATCTGATTAAATTGGCATTGTTTTTACCTCATAATGTGGCTAATGAAGAGCTCGTACAAGGAGAAGAAGCTTTTGCCATTTTCTTGTTGTTCACCTGTGCTTGCACTATTAGTATCTTCAATCTGTGGTTTCTTTGCAGGAGTCTTTTTAAGCGACTTGACCATTTTGTGAGGGTTACTTTAGTTAGAACTAGATAATACAATCTGTAAGTCCACTTAACTGGGCGCACAAACTGCAATACTTTGCAATACGTTGAAAGCAAAGGAACAAGTCAGGATGCCACTGGCAACCTCTCCGTGTTGTAGAATGCCTTTTACTCCCCCAGGCACTCCTTGCAAAATGCATGTGACACAGGACATACAGACTGAGTAAGGGTGTCAGTGTCAAGAAATATATTAAATATTAGTACACCTTACTTTTTTCCTTGTTTTTTAGATTCAAAAAATAAATAGGAGTTCTAAAATCTTTGTCATGCACCCCAATGGATCATTTTGTGCACCCCACCTTTGGAGAGCACTGCCCTACAGCAGACCAGTGAGCTACTTGCAGGAAAAGAGCATGGATGGAAGACTAACCTGACTTCAAGCTCACTCTGGGGCCCACCCTAACCAGACAGATGTAGCCAGTGTCTTTTCATTATGATACTTTTATAATTTATTGCTAGGGTACCTTAAATGAAACAGGTAAGAATTATGTTCTTACTTATAAAGGTCAGGCTGAGGTTGTTCACATTCAATGGTAGCATGTAGTGCATCAATTTCTTGTTCATTGTGAAATGCCTTTGTATCTTGAACAGCATAGTAAGTCTGGAATAAATAAAAAGGTGTAAATAAAACCAAAGAAAGTAAGAACAGATATACAAGATGTTAATTCACAAATCAGTTCAACATGAAATAGACTTACTATCCTTTACAAAGCTCAAATAAGATGCACTTTAAACGCTCCTAATTGGGCACCTTCTTACATTATATGCAAGTACCTTGCAGTGTACTCACAAATCAGGTCACCATGAAAGCATTTAAGTACAAAAATAGTGTATAATATAGTGTTTTATCACTATAATCTGCACGTCTGTACTGGACACAAACAAAATCACAAATAAATACATTTAAAACTTTCCATAAAATAATGATACTTTAAGAGAAAGAAAGTCAACTTGCAGAAATGTAAGTTACACAAGTTAGTATATCTGCTCACGCATATAAGCATGAAGTCATATTGCAATCTGTGTAGAAAAATTAAACACAAACTTTGCCTTAAGAAGAAAACATAAAACATTTTATTACTTTATGACTGGATTCACCATCCAAACTAGCTGTTGTAACAAAACATGTTCCATCTCCTCTACTACTTGATAGAAATATTAAGTCACATGGGAACGTTTCATCCTCTTTTACCATTACAATATCTCCAACCTAGGGAAAAAACAAAACAAAATAAAATGCATTTATCATTTATGTAGCAGCCCAAATTTCAGATTTCAAGCCCAAAACCCAGGTTCGCTGCAATATCTTGAAAATGTATCATTTTTTATTTACTACAGGAGTAAAAAATAGAGAAATATCTCTGAAAAACTGAAGAACAACTTGCGGAAAGACAGAAGTCTACTGTGTACTACCTTTCCTCTCAGGATAACCATTCTGCATGTACTCTCTTACTAAGTTTTGCAACATTATTTGAGAGATGGAAGGTACTGTAATTGTTTCAATACTAAGTACAACAAAAAATTGTTTCAAAACCAGCTCGTAAAGACAAACGAGTCCTCTTACTTTTGATTTTCACAGATCATAGTGTTGAATGATCCTTATTATTTACTAATTATTATTAATTATCTAGCAAGATTCTGTCTGTAAGCAATGGCATACAAAACACCCTGCAAGCCAGGAACAATCTATAAAACAACAGCCTATTAAACCAAAAGTTAACAATGTAAACAATTTGCAAAAGAAAAAAAGGCAGGAATAAGAAAAAAAAAACAACCCAAACAATTAAAAGTACTAGCAAAGAGCATCTTCTGAATAAAATTTAAAAGATGTTCTGACAACATTTGCCACTGTGTCAGCTAGAGGTACAAAAAAACCAATGGAGCCAGGCTCCATTGTGCAGTGGTGCTCAGTGACAGGACCAGAGGCAATGGCCACAACCTGAAACATGGGAGGGTCCACCCCACTTTCACTGTGGGGGTGTCCGAGCACTGGCACAGGTTACTTGGGGAGGTTGTGGAGTCTCCCGTCTTGGAGACATGATCCTGGGCAACCAGCCCTGGGTGATCCTGCTTGAGAAGGCAGTTGGACCAGATGACCTCCTGAAACGCCTGCCAACCTCAACCATTCTGTGAGTCTGTGAAAAATAAGTTTCTTTTAGCAATTTTCTTTTTCCTTTCTTTAATCAATGTCCACAGGCTTTAGGTGCAGAACAGTCTACCTTTATAGGAGCTAGTCTTGTTTTCTTGCATAATGCACATCAGAGAATTTTACCTGTTTACCCATACATACAGATAACCCTTTACATGCAAATATTTCCCATGCCTATCTCTCCTATCACTTAGTTGGTCAAAATACAACCTCTGAAAGGCAAAGAATAGGGGAGAAATGGAAAAAAAATGTAAGCAATAGATTAATTAATTGCATACAAATTCCAGCTATTTCATACTTTATTGGTTTTTATTTGGAATATTAAACTGTTTAGTTGCACGCATCGAATACTCAGCATGTGATATCTTAATTATTTTTATTACCAGGAAGCCCTAGGCAGAAGCTATCACACTCAAAGGGAAGGAAGGTCACAGCAGAAAGCCTGTGAATACTGTAGAGCCATTTATGTCCAGACAAGGCAGACAGAAAAAGGCATCCCTTACAAAGATGCTAGAAACAAGGAAATTCCAAACAAATATCTATCAAATTGTCTGAGTTCTAAAGAGAATAATGACGAAAAGTTAATCAGCTCACAAGTGGAAAAAAAAAGAAAAAAAAAGAAAAAAGCAATAGAAACTAATTTCTGAAAATAATCTTCAAAATAACAGGAAGGGAACGAAGCAGCATTCAGAAGGCCAATAAAGATGCTGTGATTTGATGGGTAACAAAGACAGTATTCTGAATGCATTGTATATATATGTATGCATATATACGTGTTGTACACATAGGACAAATCAGCAGCATTGACTATCATCATCAGGCTTAAATAAATTACTAATGTGCATAACCACAGAGGAACAAAAATGGAGAAACGAAAAAAGACAAATCAGGGTGAAATTCCATGATAAAAAATGAAAACTCAAAGGAACAGATATGAGAGGAGTTAACCAAGCAAAGATAAAGCAGAAGCATGTCTAGGTTCTAAAAATACTTTATTCAGAGGCATTAAATTAAAAATTAGTGTATTGTAGGTCTGATCACCGTTAAATGTAATAAATGCTACAACATCATCACACTACAATTCCCTACAATTTGTTTTACAAGAAGTGTGAAGTAAAGCCTGACTCCTAAAATCTGTTAAGTCGTAGTTACTTACTCTTAATTTTCGGCTTTGCTTTCTAACCAGTTTACCATGTTGAATGAAATGAACAGGGCATTGGTTCATTGCATTGTCAGCTTTATGTCGAAGCCAATCTTCATAACCCTAAAAAACAGTGAAATGGAATGACACACATGCACATTTGGCTATAAAGACACAAAACAGCTCTAGCTTGCAATAAAAATTTTAAAAATTATCCTTGATCAAAATAAGGAGGAAAACAAAAGAAAATATTCTCACTAGAACAAATGAAATTGTGATACATGTCAGTAATACAGTCACGGGTGACCTATATGAAAAAGAGCATTCAAGTTTATAATTAACCATCAAAATTATATATTTTAATCAAGACATTTTGATGAATAGGCATGCTTACAACATGTAGAACAACTTCTGATGTTTAAGTGTTTAAGTGATCATCTCCAGAGCATACTCTATTGGGTCTTGAGTAAGTGTTATAGACTAGTTGCTGAGAAGATAGAAGCATAGAAAATATATTTTGGAAGACTGGGATTCCATATTGAAAGATGACTGAACGTGGTCATATTTCCTGAGTGTCATACAATTATGTCAAACTTTTTAACATCACGTGCAATATATATAGTCCTCACAAATTTTGTTTCAAGAGACTTTGCAGAGTAACCTATTTTGATTGCTCAATTATCCTATGAATTTGTGTTTTATGCAAAGAGATAAAGTAAAGGACAGGTAATCTGCAACTTCCCATCCAAAAGGTCCCACCATCGGATA
The DNA here is from genome assembly GCA_013400035.1 of Rynchops niger. NCBI lineage: Eukaryota > Metazoa > Chordata > Aves > Charadriiformes > Laridae > Rynchops > Rynchops niger. Next base: position 4,783 of record VXBH01009692.1, read on the forward strand.
AAGACTGGGACTGACAAAGACACCAGTGGTTAAGAGATGGAAAATACCACTTGTATTCCATAGCATTTTTACATCTAACTCTCTTGAGCACATTTGAAAAGTCAATGGAGAACAAAAGCATCACTACCTTGGATGCTCTCAGAGACAACATGGGACCTCACAGAGTCTTTATAACTTTAGCGTAATATACTTCCAGGGGCTGTTACAACTCCTCAAGCAGGTCCCAAAGTCTACACCAGTTGTCGAAGAGATAGATAGAACTGCAGTACCAGGCACAGCACATCATAATTCAGACTTTGGTAGACAACTACCAAATTACAGTAAGCCTCTAACGTGTAACAGTTAATATCTTAAGAGTAGGAAAGCCATGCATAAAATACTAGCTATTGCATGTGTCACAACTTCTGCTCACCAGCAGGAGCTGAATTCTACTATAAAATATACTCAATTGCGTATAGTTAACGCTGTAAAGAAATGGGAACACTGTTCTCCATAGTTTCTTTGAAAAGTAATGAAAGAAAAGCCTGCATTTAGGATAAAGACTGCAAAGATAATCAGTTATCCTGTTAAGGGACAATCAAAATCACAGGGTCTGACTGGGATGAAGTTAACATACTTCACAGCAGCCCATATGCTGCTGTGCTTTGTACTTGGGGCTAAAACAGTGTTTTTTACACCCCAGTGTTTCAGCTATTGCTGAACAGAGTTTGTACAGCATCAAGGCTTTCTCTCCAATCTTCCCCCACACCAAAAAAAGGCCAGTAGGCTGGGGGTGGGCAAGAGGCTGGGACGGGACATTGCCTGGACGGCACACCCAAACTGACCAAGGTGATATTCCACACTGTATGACATCATACTCAGCAAGAAAAGCTCAGAGAAAGCAGGCAGAAAGGAGTCATTTGTGGTGCTGGCATTTGTCCTCCTAAGCGTTACATGTGCTGAGGCCTTGCTTTCCAGGAAGTGTCTGGGCATCTGCCTGACGATGGGAAGTAGTGAACGAATTCCTTACTTTGCTTGGCTTATGCGAATAGCTGTTGTGAAGCGTCACTAACATGTTACACAAGTCTTTTCACCTTCTCTGATAACACGTAGATATGACTAACATCCCCATATGAATTAAAACATTCTATATTAATCTGAGATTCCGTTAATTTCAATAACATCTCATCTACATTTTAAGTGCTCACGTCAACTGTGGCACTGCAGCATTTAGGGTGGTAGGCAAAAAAAATACCTTAATCTTTTCCTTTTGGTAGTACTAACTTAAAAGTGAAATGGCAAACCTGTACCATTCCATACCTGTATTAGGCAGTTCTATTTTGACAGAACAACTTCTATTAGGATCCGTTATACTCAATGATATAGAAAAAAACTAATTTCGAAAAAATACTTCAATTTTATGGATAATTTTCACATTAAAAATCAAGAGAATACAGTAACGCCTGTTCAATGCTAATCTGAAGAAAGCACTGCAGCAATCGTTATGAACTGCAGATTATAGTCAACATGTACTGAAGGCTAAGAAAACCTCAAAGGTAAGTGCAGATTTATCTTGAAAGTTTTTGTAGTTCTTACTAAACTCATTTTCAGTCATTACGGAAAAACATAATAGGATGTGGACAGCTATTTAGAGAGTAACAAAAGTTGAACTGTGTTGAGTTAACACAATGTAAGTGATTCCTTGAAACACAAGGACATAAGAATTCTAAAATAATTCAGAAGCTATTGTTGAATTGGTGAGACATCATCATAGAGCAACTAATTAAACTACAAAAACAAAAGTAAAATTACTTTGTCAAAATTCATCGCAATCATTCTTTAGGCATTGCCCTAAGACAGTCTGACACAAAAAGGCAGGGAAAATTGAAATGCAAACCAAATAATAATGTTCTCTTTAGTTTTAATTTTGCTCGCTAAATTACTCACCTGTTTGATAGCAGTTACAGTGATGACAAATAAAAGCGGAAGTCCACTTGTAACTGGACTAGTAGGTGTATCAATAATTAACTGCAACAAAAGGAAAAAATATTTTCTTGTTATATTTTTGAGAATGTAAGCAGTCAATTTTTCAAGCAAGATGCTTCAAGTAATCATTTCACCAATATGTTACAAAGCGTCAAAGAACTTTAATTAAAAAGAATAGTACTTTAATACAATTTTAAGAATATATACTATACAAACAAAATTTAAAAAATATCTACATGCTACATTAAGACACAATACTATATTTAGATCACACTAACATTCAGATGTTAATGCCTAGTAAAAATATACGCTTGCAAAAGGTTTAAGTGCCAGGCTGGAAAGTTGCAGCTTTGGAGGCAAAATTACTGAGCAGCATTAGAAATCAGCATGGCGCTACTTTCACACGTTATACAATACAGCTGCTCTTATGCATGCAAGGAGTAAATCCTGAAATATGGAGCTGTGGCTTCTGCAATTATAAACAAAGAGGTAGAATCCAGAGTGTGAGTTTGAATGATAAGAAAATCTAAATTGTACTGGAAATCTACATAGCTTTTCTTTCTACACAATCTGGTGTGCAAAGTAATACAGCTTTTCACGTAACTTAGTAAGATTTTTACTGTTTAATACATTTAAGTGATTGAGAAAGGTTCAGAATGAAGACAGCCAGAAAGCAGCAAACTAGTTATCTGAAATAGTAATTAAAAACCCAAATATTTAAGTACTGCCCTAAGCAAGCATTGTGTAAGCATCTATATTTCAGTTTCTCTACAGACTTTGATAACACTGTGTCACGGTTTGGGCCCGACTGACCACTGAAACGAATGGCATCATTCTGTTACAAAAAATATAATCTTTAGCAAAACTAACAAAAATTTATCATCAACATAATTGATAAGAATGGCTTTACTGATCTGGATGTTTGCTTATTACAAAATAAAAATAAAAATTACACTCATTCTTTTCAATTTTATCAAGCGACGCCTTGACACCAAACCGGTGATTATGTCAATTTCTCTTTAGTTTAGATTCAGGTTTACAACACAGACATGAAATAAAAGTCTTTTTGTCACATCATTAGTGTAAAAGGCTGTCCATGCTCAACCATTTACCTCATCAGTCATCAAAACCACTGCATTTTAAATCTTTGTCAGTTCCTTTGTTTTTTAGGAAGAGTCCAGAAGTGTACTGAAAAATGGGGATAGCTTACCTGAACAAGGAAAATGATGAGAAAATAGAAGTTAGCTATTCTTCTGAATTGCTCAAACAAATTTTTTGGTATAAAGTTCCAAAACGTGTACTGAAAACAAATGTACATATTATGAGTGTTCGCAAGAGAACTATTATACACATCTGTGTTCTAAAAATCAAATAAATCCATAATTCACAATTCAAGATTCAATTATACAAGAAGCAGGAGTATTTTTGTTACTTTGTTTAATATTTGACTGAAATGGAATTTTAAATTGGCAATCATGTATTCTTAGAATCATATCAATTCCTTGAACTGTGATAATCTTGGTATGAGGGACTGAAATAATTTTTGACTAGCAACAATGCTGGTTGTTCATTCAGAGACTTATTACGGAACAGTTTATTTAAAGCCATCAATGGACTTTAAAAATATCTTAGTCACTTCAAACAGCACTTTTAATCCACTTCCATTTTGTATGCATGGCTTGAGGAGGTAGGTGGCACTCTAGGAGTTAAACATGCAGTCATAGCAAGTTGACCAAATAAAAGTTGTCAGTCCCTCTTCTGTTCCTTGGCTTGGACACAAACATGCTCCTCAAAATAAGCTATAGCACTGTATAAGAGTAAACGGCTACGTATTTCCCTACTGATCTTACAAATTATCTAAAGATTAATAAAATTACATAAGAAACAGTATAGAAAAGTGCAAACAGAAAATGCAAAAACTTCAAAGAAAAAAAAAATCATATAAAAGTGAGAGAGAAAGGACCTTATGCCACCTAGCCCCTTCCCCTGCCCTGCAGCAGATTCTGCCATACTCTCTTTACACAGCTCACTCTGTAGCTCCCTAAAAAATTGCAAGGATTGCTTATTGGAATGCATGTAAAAACATCAGCTAAAACTGTATGAAAAGGTGCAAAAAATGGCTTGAGAAAACTAACACTGTATCACCTTTTTATCCAAATTATCATTTGACACATAATAAAACGACAACTCCAATGTAATTTTCATTTCAAAAAAGACGGGCTAAGAAGCTTCTCCTCCTTTATTTGCTCTGCTACAATTATGCCTTGTCTCTTCTTGGCAGATTACACTGATACTTGCTGATATGCAAATTATGCCATGAGTTAGACATCTTCTGCATTTGGCCCTGAAAGCAAAGGCAGACAGAGATCTAAAAGAAAAATACTTCTCTTACAACTACAGATGAAGAGGATCCCGAGGAAGCATGGCTTAGTTGTATGTGAAACCCCTATTACGTAGAGCAACTTTTTTACCTGCTGGGGGTTAAAGCCTGGACATGCGTCAGACATAGGAATGAGATGTTCTTGTACTATCATGTGCCAAAAATCAGTATCTACTCTAAATATGGCCTAAGTATACACTTATCCTGCTTAATAATTAAATCACCTATGAGCAAGCCAAAACTCAGGCAAGCACACATGCAACAGCTGGAAAGTCAAGTGCTCTCGTCTTGCAATCAGAATACTTTTCATCAGACTGGAATGCTGCTTGCATTCCCTGCTACCCAGCTACTTAGCTTGGAATTTTGAAAGAGAACTGGTTAGACTGGATTATTTTTCCTCACACAACAGTCCTGACCATTCAAAACTGCTGTTGTGATATATGACGATATAGATTGTATTCTATGATAATAATTTTGCATTTTCATCATTAACTTTGTTTATCAGGCAAATTATCCCTGTTTTCTAATCTTATGCGCTTATTTTTATTAATCTCTGCCTGCTGAGAAGGAAAAATGAATAGAGGTTTCAGTGAAAAACTTTTGCTTACATTTTTCTGTTTATCTTTTTTGATAGAACAAGTGTTTATTCCATGTTAAAGGGTTTTTTTGACTGTTAAAGTCTGATGATTTATACAAGCTCCCCAAATCACCATTCATAATATAAAAATGTAATCTCTTACGCAGTAACTTCCTGTTTAATCTCTTAGAGGGTTATTTGACTAAAAGTGTGGTGACAGCATGTTGTTGCCGGACTAACTAGATATTTTAAACATTTGGTTTAGGAAGTCAAGTAAATTAGTTAAAACAACAGCCTATATAAAAGCTGAAAATTCATCTTTACCCTTAGTATCTGATTCTACTTGTATTCCAGCCTCAGTTCACTGCTTTTCCTGTCAAGCAGCGGTCTTTCCCACAGCTCCACCTTTGGTCAGCAACTCTTCTTACCTGAACAAAAATTAATAATCTGGGAGCAGATCACTTTCATGGTCTGAGAGGTGTCACTTAAAACGGATGCTTCTTTAAAACAAAGAACTTCTTAAAACTTTCTTTTCAAACAACCAGACAGACTTTTAGCACTTTATTACACTGTGTTTCAGACATACAAAGTACATCTTTATTCTGTCCATTCTTCTTCAAAGTAGCAACAATTTTTGAAGGAGTCTAGGCATGAAATAAAGACCACTAAAATGTCTAGACAGACTTCCTCCTGCCCCAGCCATCAGTAGCTCAGAGCAGTATCTACAAATGGATGATTAATATTTAACCACCATAATCACTCCCAGGAGAAACAACAGAGTGGCAGCCACACAACAAAATTTATCTCATGGCTGCATTCAAGGCAGTTTCTCTACCCTAGTTAGGTAGGAACAAAATAAAAATCTTCAAAGAGAAGACATTAAAAATGAAGATATTAATTACATCAGATTACTGTGCCCAGATAGAGAGTTAATACCACCTCTCTTCCTCAGATAATTTCTACTCATGCTCTTTGTAAACTCTGAAAAGCAGTTTGTGTACATTTAACTACCTTTTTTCATTGCAATTCACTTAAAGGAAATAAGGTTATCCAAATAGTCATGCATTTGAAGCTTTTAAGTTGGGAGAGGCTTAACTGATCTTTTTCAATTGCTGCAAAAGACTTAGAGGCCAGAGCACATATGTACATTTTGCATACAGGAGATAATACATCAAACAGCAAGTAGTAGTTGCGTATTCATCCAAGAGATGAACACATTGTGCGAACAGATGCATCTGAAGCACTGTGCAAAGAACTGTAAAATCAGTCTGTCTCAAGTCAAAACAGCATAACTCAAGTAGATTTTTTTTCCCATTTATCATCTTAATAGCACCTGCTGTGCTGGTGTACTTCTGTAATGATATGCTTGGACTACTTACGCACACCTCCGCACTATTCCTGCTCATGCCCTAACTCCCTTATTAGAGCCGGTCTCATGAAATCAAAACTATAAAATAGGGTCATCTTAACAATGGCTTAATTTTTTTAAACATTGTACTTTGACTTTTCCATTTGATATCTGTATGCCAGAATGCTCATGTTTCAGTCTTCTTTCTGTCCTAAGAGGCAGATATTTTCTTAAGTAAAAGGACAGTTTCTTAAGTAATCACTTGACATCAAAAGCTGGAGCTATAAGAAAAGAGCACTCCATATTGCATTATTGAGTTCTGTCAACACCTCAGTTTCTTACAGTTTATTTGTTTTAAATAGTGACCTTGCTTCTAACCTGCTCTGATTTCATTCCTTGCCCTCAACCTTTTCTACTGTTTCTTTTAAATGCTTAAAATGCTATTCTGACAAAAATATCTACTATATTGCTATCTTGCTATGCTTATTCTCATCCCGTGTGGAAAACAGAATCCATCTTGAGGATAATAAACTCAGGGAAGAACAGATAGAAGCTGAACAATAACCTTGTAGTCAATTCTTAAAAGTTTTTCCACTTTTTTCTTTTAACAGATCAAGACACACACACAAAACTTGAACAGTCCACAGTGATTTTAGTATTTTTAATATACAGATTTCTATAGTACCTATCAAGTGCCAAGAGACAATATATTCTTGAAGCTGCCAGCTTAACAACTGGACTGTATGGATATGCACATAATGTTATATATATAATAATACCTTATACTATTAAAGCAACCTAACTATTGCATATATTACACACATATAGTTATCCCTCAGATAACAGAATAGCTAAAAGAGGTCTGATCAAAAGTTTGACAATTTCTTTAAAATTAGTTTTATTTATAAATATTTTTTTTTAAACCACAATTTGCCTAACTCTAATAGAGAGCTGACAGAGAAAACTATAGTAAAAAGAGGTGAAAAAAGGAAATCAATAATTTGCTCAAATCCTAAGAACTGAGTTGAGAGTACGGCTTGTCTATCTCAAGCAACTTGCTTATAACCACATAGGAAGTTTGTAGCTGAACTGATGTGATCTATGTTCTTTGATGTATTAAATCAGTCTCAACTAACTTCTTCAAGCAAAAAGCTTCAGAATTCTTTGCTTATATATGACTCAATAAACTTGTAATAGTAATATCCATGAAATTTTGAAAAGCACTTTGCAACATTTAGGAGAATTTGGAATTAATGGAGAAATACAGAATTAACTATGATTTGATGAAAATATTAACATGCACACCACCTGCACTCCATTGAGGATGAGACCCCTGTTTCTCCACACTACATGATGTAGGGTGGTTCACATGACAGGGATCACTGTAAACTCTGTTATGTGTGGGGCTTTTGCACGTGACTCAGAGCCACTTGTATGCTCAGAGAGTGCAAAAATGAAACTGATTTGGCAAAATTAGTTCAAATGGTGCCTACACATTTGAATGCATATGTATTTTGTCATAGGGTTCCTTAAAAATAGTTGCAGGTAAAACAGAATTTCTACTACAAACAAAGCAGCCTATCTTTTTATCAGTCCTTGTTCAGCAACTCTCAGTTTTATCAAATAGGGGCTATATCTACAGGAATTCCTCTGACAAAGACATCCCCCAGCATCTGGAAGATTATCTAATTACAATTAAAAAAAATTACGGCAAGGATGACTGAATACAGATAAAAGTTGCAGAGAGCATTAGAAAAACAGCAGCAAGTGTGTACAAGAGTCAGTGAGTAAAGTGAGGAGAATTACACTTGTCCTCCCTCGTGTTGAGTTTCGACCTGCTTGCTTTCCTTCCTTCCACTTTTCTCTCCCTCCATGCAGACTCCATACTATTTATGAAATACTTCAAGGCTCCGTTAGGTGCAGTACCAGCAGAGAATAGAAGATGGCTAATAATCCTGGTCTGAGTCAGGAGAATGGTAAATGGCTTCTCCTGGGAGCACAAGAGAGGCTGCAGAGCGCTTTTGTCCCGGAAATCCCACCCCGAGCAGGATCATCAAGAGCTAGCAGTTCTTCCTTGTTCTCTCTAGGCACTGGCAGATGTCCACAGAAGGAAATTGTATTATCATGCCTGGAAGGAGAACTGCATGCTCATGCACTCTCATCCCATGGCAGGTACTGCTGTCCCTGAGCTGGCACCAGGCAGACTCCAATTGATTCAGAAGCATTTGAGTTTGACTGCTGATCAGGCTCATTTACTCTTCTTCATTACTAACATCTCCTGTCCCTTTGACATGGATGGGCAGGCCTGACTATTTAACACTTGCAGCGTCAGATCTGACCTTCTGCTTCAGCCAGTATGGCTGTGAGTCAGTGGACTACCTGGGCACAAGCTAGGAGCTCCATGTTTCGACTGCTTTTAGAGCAGATCAGTATGTACACACTAAAAGGCACACACAACATCCCCTGCATTGGTACCTGTCGCATATGCATTTGTGTCTACCCATCCTCTCTGCCCCCACATGGCATGCTACACAAACATTTATCACCTTCACAAAGACATGACCATGATGGTTCCCACTGTGGGCTCTGGATGCTTTTTGACTTTCAAATGTCATTGCTTAGGGCTGTGTTTGAACTCCTCTTCTTGAAACCGCTATGGTCCTAGAGAGGCCAGACAAATCCTTCCGGTTATGAAGCATCACCTTGGAGAGGCGTGGGTTCCAAGTGGCTCATCTTGGTGGAGGCATTTTATTTCCTTAAGCTTCACTATTAACGTTACTTCTAAAGGTGGCAATGAAATGAGAAATCAGAACGCCTCAGTCTTTGTGTTTTTATAATGACACTAAGAGTGAGTGCTGCAGGGAAGAGGTATAGCACAAGGGCATGAATTTCTGCTGGAAGAAAGGAACGTTTCAACAACATTCACTGAAACATGTCATAATTACTTATGTAAATGACTTAGTTTTATTTAATGATTAGTCACTGCGATTGAGATGACTCACAATTAATCGGATTAGCACTGAAGGTAGCTAAGGTCTCCCTTGCAATTTATAGGATTCTCAACATGCAGCATTATTGTTTCAGGCCATTCTCATATAAATCAATGTCTGTATCAGTACTGGATGAGAAGTCATAGAATCATAGAATGTGTTGGGTTGGAAGGACCTTTAAAGGTCATCTAGTCCAACCCCCCTGCAGTAAGCAGGGACATCTTCAACTAGATCAGGTTGCTCAGAGCCTCATCCAGCCTGGCCTTGAACGTCTCCAGGGATAGGGCCTCCACCACCTCTCTGGGCAACCTCTTCCAGTGTCTCGCCACCCTCACTGTAAAGAACTTCTTCCTAATGTCTAATTTAAACCTACCCTGCTCTAGTTTAAAACCATTGCCCCTCGTCCTATCGCTACATGCCCTTGCAAACAGCCCCTCCCCAGCTTTCTTAAAAGAAAGGCCCCCTTCAGGTACTGGAAGGCCACTGTAAGGTCTCCCCGGTGCCTTCTCTTCTCCAGGCTGAACAACCCCATGAATGATACTATCTTCTGCTTGTTTCCTTGGGACTACCAGCTGATATTTTGACATGCTGCATCACTGTCATGTGATAAACTGAGTGAAGGACACACAACAGCTACTTTAAAGGCTAACACCCTGGGCAGCTGAAGTAGCTAAAATTTAGATCATTATAAGGATCCACCTTACAAAGGTCACTACCTCTAGAACATAAGCAAACTGCAAGCACAATCCAAAAGACATAAATTTTTGCTGCTTATTTTTTCAACATAGCTTTTTTTGTACTGCATTGTTAAAATCATTAATTGAATTAACACATCAAATCAAAACAGCATTTTTGTCTGGCCAAGGTCTGTTTAGATACAATTTTTCATGACCAGGGATATGTCATTAAGCACACAGAGCATTAACCACATTTCACAGTGACACTACAATATACAAGAAATATCCCTCTGCACTGGAATCAAATTATTATCTTGCTGACACCAGAAAACCTCTGGTAAAGCACACTAAAGTTTACCTTTGTAAGGAAATAATATGAAGCTTAGACTTTCCTAGTTATTTCAAGCTGCCATCTTTTTTCAGGGCTTAATGACAGGACATTTGTTAGTACAGCAGAATACAGGTAGTCTAATTGATAAGGTATCCTTATGGTTTTAAACTACCTTTTTTAGAAACTCTGTCTTAAATTGGTAAAATCTGTATTTGGAAAATCCTAGTTCCTCATCCTTGAAGAGCAATCATATACTTTCCTATATAAGCGTTAAAGACCTATAAAAGCATAGCTGAAAGTTAATGTCTGTCTTACCGATGAAAGATGAAGGAAATACCCTTCATGGTTGAGGTAACATTACACAGCATGCTTGCGTGCATGTATCTTTATTTTACTCTTGACAATTATGGATTTTCCACCTTAATTTTATACATTCGATCATTTTTCAGGAAGCTTACATCCATGTTTCCTAAGCTATGGCAGGTGACCCTCCAGAGCATTCATAAGGGAGCAAGTGACAAGGACAAAGTGGAAGGTTAAGAGCTAGCTAGCTTATGGAACCAGAAGGAATGAAAGTCCTTGCATAAAATGTATTTACTCTTCAATAATCCAAAAGGCAATGCAAATTAATGCGTAGAGCAAAGGATTTCCCACTGTACTAGTGTGACTGTATTCCATCTGGACTATTTACTGCATTACCTTTTGAATATTCTATCTAATTAAAGATGCCTAGATGCCGTGCTGTTTGTTATCATACTGTCTTTGAACAAAGTACAAAAAGAATGTAGTAAAAACAGTACTGAAGGAAGATAGTAAAATACAAAATTTCACAGAAGTGAGACACGGTTTAAAAAAAGTGTGGGTTTTATTACAGCCTTGCCATTATCTTTAACGGATGGCAAGTGTTCAGATAGACGAAGAGGAGCTATTCTTTTTAATTCGTTATTTCATAATTGGTTGAAGGTGTGTGCTCATGAAGATTAAAATCTAAGCACATTAAAAATGTGGATGTTCTTGGGGTGTTAGCCATGCAATAAGCTGTAAATGTTCGGTTTTCCATGCCACTGCAGTACAAACCTTTGGCTAAAGCAAGCCAGTCAGTCTAAACAGCTGGAGAGTACCAACAGCCCAACTGCTCACAGAAAGTTCCCGAAGCTTACAGAAAGATTTACTAGTTAAAGTGAGGGATAACTGGAAGGTTTCTAAAGGGTACAAACGCATCACAAGACAAAGATTTCAAGAATGATTCACTTGTACATGGATAAAAAGAATATTATTTCTATGGGAATTTGTCAACATGAGCTTCTGAGGGGAATGGCACTGTTATTGTGGAGATGCTTCATTTGTTGAGCACTTATTGATCGTGGTATTTTATAGTACTTTGAGGTATTGCTTTAGACTACAAAGGATGTGGTGTCTTTCCTTGGCAAGATTTTCTTTACTCCAGGGTTGCCCCAAATGAAAACTGCTTTCTTACTTTATGACAGTAAACATTGGAGCAGTCATTCTATTCCTATTCATGGTGGAGGCAATTTGGCAATTAGTTTTTGTGGAAGAAACTTGAGATACCTTCATTTTACCTTTGCCAGTCATCGTAAAGGAGAAATATATAAGAAGTATAGGAAGAAAATCTTGAAGGAAATAAACAGAAGCACAAAGAATAACTTACTCTGATTTATGGAAATTAATAGAAGAAAATACTACTACCTTTGATGAGACTATTCGGTTATCTGGAAACCTCTGTGGAATGTACGCTTCTGTGCCTGGAGGTGGTTCACGATGCCCAACATAAATAGTCCGACTGTCCACCCAATTTTCTTCTCCAGCGCACTATGGGGGGAAAGAACAGCCATCGTATCAGTTCACTCAGTATTTCTGCAGCAAGATGAGCCATACACTGAATCAGCTAATCATGTGTCTGATCATCAACACGTATACAGGCATCACTGCCTGACCCCTCACACTTCTCTCTATAATCTTAAGAGCAGTAAAACAAATAAAACTAAGTAAATTGTCAAAACTTTGCCTTAATTACACTGCACTTTCCCTTAAGACAAAAGAAAGGGAATCCATGAAAATTACTATTCTGACTTTTTAGTTTTATAACTTAAAAAAGAAGAATGGCTTAAGATTTTCTCAGTCAAATTAGATATTCAATAAGTGTTGTATGTAAGTTTAGTATGTGGTTGCTATTCATTTTACCACTGACAAAAATCAGTGCTAATTAAAACATTTATATATATGACAAGTACATCTCATTTTTAAGACTAGACAGCTATAACTTGGTACTTTATTCGCAGCAAAGTGAAACTCTGTGTTCTCTGAAATACTAGTAACAACAATTTCCCCAGACACAAACAAGTTTAGGTACTCTTAAGATTGCCAGGAAAAGACCTCAGCTTATCAACTCAGATCCCTTGCTCTTCTATGAAACTTGTGTCTGCAAGTAGAAAACAAGTAGGTGAGCCAAAGTAAAACATTCATGTATTTACATCGTGAAACTCCACCATACCTACAGCTTGTCCAAAATTAGCACTTCTATGCTTTCAATTAAAAGAAAAAAAGTACAAATCACCGTACAAAAGTATTTAAATAAAAACAAAATGACGGATTTTTTTATTATTATTATTTAGAAGTTGGTGCTTTTTCAGGGATTTGGATTACAAAATGCTCATCCCTTAGTCAACAGTCTTCCTAATTCCCATCTACCATATGAAAAATATTTCTCAGGTACATCATACTTTCCTAATACTTTGTCCTACATAGAGAAGCCCAGGCACCAGCTCTTCTAACATAATCATTAGGTCAAGTCTGGAAGTAATTTAAATATGTAATCAATTTAAACCCAAAAACTCTGCTTTATGTTGTAATGATGCATTTACATATACTTCCATTAAGCACATTAGAGGGAAGTTTCTACATCTAGCTACATCTATTTAGTATATTAGACATGTCCTGAAAGTGCACCTGGGCACTGGTGCTTGATTGTCTGTCATCTGTCTCTAAGGGTAAACTGTCAGACTGCTACTTAGCAAACTAACACTAAATAAATACCAGGGGCAGTTTGGTAGTGAACACAACCAAAGCATTACTTCCCAAAGCAGCTGTGCAGTTCCTGACAATAAGAGGGAGTTTAATCATATAGACATAGTATGTTCTTTTCTAGCTAGTCTTGCTGTCAATAGTTCTGGGCCCATTTACTAGTACAACAATGGCTAATAAGTCTAAAATAAAATTTAGTTCTCAAACTTCAAAAAATATTCACCCTAGCATTTCTTTCATTGGCTCATTTCTATACGATTATTCTACAGCCTTAAGTGCAACACATAAGTGAAGAACAAACTTTCAACATACATTATTGTTGAAATGTATGTATAAAATCTTGCAATGCTCTGAAAACATGGATTAGTTAAGCTTATAGAACAAATATTTATGCGATGTGCATTACTTTCTTGGGGGGGGGGGGAACATGAAAAAATATAGAAAGAAAACCTACTGGACTCAGACTATTAACTACAGAATAGCTGAGTAGTCATGAAGTAAAATGTAAAGCAAAGTAAGAGGCTTAAAGACAAACAATTTTTGCTGTCCCAAACATTTATACTAGAACTAGTTAAAAAGGATCCTAAATCATTACTAATTCTTGCACAATACGGAAAAATGAAGGTATTACGTTCAGAAGCTACCAAAGGCTAAAATTACAAAACTAGGCATAAAACTAAAAACAAAGGTAAAACGAAAGTTTTTCTTAGCCATTTTAATATGGTATTCTATATTCAATAATTTGAAAGAACCACTTAATTATTATCATAGAATATCATCTTCCTCATAAAGGAAGTAAAAGTGACAGCCACTCATAAGACACACCAACAGCCTAATCACAGCTTATGCTAAGCTCCGTAACTATCCCTGATTTAGTGGGAGCGCACATACATTTCTCACACGTCAGATCCCTCCAATGTGGACCTGAAATTAGGACATGGGTTAGTTTAAAAGTTACACTGATTTTCCAGGCAGACAATTTCCTCCCATATCATTGATTGTACTTGCCACAACTCAAAAAGCGAACTGCCATTCTCTGAAGAACAGGTAGGACTCTTTCAGCAAGCGAAATATTTTGGAAGGAAATAAAGCAATGAAAACTCTTCTATATTCCACCTTCCTTATATGCCAAGAACAAAATGTGGCATCTTTTATCATTTTATTGGAACACAGTATATTTTTACCTTGTCAGTGCACTTGAATGTACAATGCAAAGAAATGATTTATTGAGACTTGTGCCAAGTAATACTCTGAGAAATGCAAGAAAGTGTAAAATATTCCCAAATAGTAGGTAAAATTGGACAATGTTTATTAATTTTTCCTTAGGAAGGACATTCCAGAATTAAAAGCAACACAAGATTACTCCTGATACAGTTAAGTGTCTGAATTCAAAGATGATTGCATAAAGGGCTAATGGGAATTCAACACATGATTGTTAAAGAATGTTTAAAGATAAACATCGAGAAGAAATCCCTCGGCTACTCCTTCCCTCTAACACAGGCCCAGTCTGACAATTTATCTCTTATATTTATTATGAGACAATCTAAGACAGCTTGATAAGGATATTATTACTTCAAAAAAGCATTTTTTTTTTTAGATTTCACAGTATAAACTGATTTTTATCATGACTCAGTTATAACAGTCCTCTGTGAAATTACTTATCAAGCTAGGAAGTACAAAAGTCAGAGCTCTAAACAGCATTCTCCTGTACTACTTCCAGTTTTTAAAGGTCTGATGGCCCTGGAGTATTGTGTTAACACACTAAGTAAACCAACTTAATGTCACAACCTGGAATTTGCATCCCTAAATGAAGGCTCTATAAAATGTACTTTAAGTGTGGATATAAAATCAAGATGATCCTATCTGTTAGCTTAATTGGATCTGGTCTTATCATAAATTGATAAATTCACCACAAAAATACAAAATCGTATCTAACTTATTTTTAACTATCTGCTAGCACAGAACATTTTTTTTGTTTTCTATATGTTAATAGAGACTAGAAAATAAATGCGCTTTACTGACCTAATTCAACAACTTCAAAACCCCAAAACATTCACAGTCCAAATATAAAAATTTAGCAGGGAAGAGTAAGGTTATGTTTTTTCATGAAGTAAAAGCACAATGCAAAAAGTAGCATGCATTATTCAGTACCACCACAAGGAAACTCACTTGCATGAAGCTTCTGCATGAGTTGCAGAAAAAGATGCTTTTAGAAAAATAGCAGTAGAAGTCAGGACGCATGCTACAGAGAAACCAAAACACACCAATAGAACATCTGGTAACACTAACCTACAAAGCCAAATACATTGATCCAAGAAATCTTTTAATGTTCAGGTATTGCACATGAGAGATCATTAACAGAATGACATCAGGGTAACTGAAAAAAGCAATCTGATGTTGCTGCCAGAACAATGAACTATATTCACTTCCTTTTTTTCTTTTAAGTTCTATTACTTAAGCCCATTAAGTATATATCCAAGAAACCATAAATAAACCTTAGCATTATCTGCTTCTATTTATAGTATAAAGCTCAATGTACTGAGACCTAGTTTCATTGGCACATCAATGAAGAAGCATTACTTAGCTTTCAGTCTTTGAAGTAGGGTCAGCAATACAGAAAGCAAAGACCAGCAAAAGACTAGGTCATCTTTACGTAACACTAAATAGAGCCATGTAACAGGATTATACTTTATAAGCTCAAATGTTCACGCAGCTTATTTTTCTGATTGAAAAAAAAAAAAATCAAACAAACTAGCTTGAGATTCACCTTCATACTACTGTGCCGATTTTTCTCTGAATTTAATTTAAATAAAAATATATTATCTAAAAAGAAAAGGGGGTTATTGTATTCAACAGGTGACAGCAAAAGGATGATAGGAAGATCCTAGCAGTAGGCTCCTGGAAAGGTAGCTGACCTTAAAAGTGTCCAAGTCTTTTCAAGTATCTTCAGTAAAGAGATTTGATTTATGGTTTGGAACTCAATGGAAACAATGAATTGTATTTCCTGAGTCTCCAACTGAGCTAGTAATTTGGGCGTAATAACTAGCAACAATCTTCAGTTCAAAATTATATTCTCTCACCAAACAAGGTAAACACAAACTCTACTAAAATAAGTTAATATACATTAAGTACAGCTGAAAACTCAGATACAATCTGGCCAGGGCAGATTTTAAGTACACTTTGTTGAACAATATTCTCTCCTACATTTTTGCTAAATGCTTTCTCAGAAAGAGTCATAAATGGAGAGTATACTCTAACCACAGATTGACAGCAATGAATTCTCAGCATCAGCTATAGCCTTATTCATCCAGGCTGTCACTCAAGTTCTTTCACACTGAAATACTTCATGCATGTAGAGGCAGGCTTTGGCAACAGCCTGGCGTTTCAAGAAAACACTACTATTCAATCTCAATAAACCAATTAGCACCATTGTTAAAATTGCACACCAAACACACAGCTGCTCAATCACTTCGGAGTTTTAGGATAACAGATGCTGAGAAGCTATTATCACTCAAAATCTGCATGAAGAACTAATGGTGCATAGTGTGGAAGAAAAGCCTTTGCATGTAGAATATTTTGCTCATATTTAACTGGATACATTACAACAGCTCTGCACTAAAAAATGCCCTCAGTTTCTAATTTTTCATTCAGAGGAAAGACACAACTTCAATATCTCAGGAAGCTGTAATTCACCAAAGTGAAAACAGGAACTAATTTTCCTTTCTAATATCTTAAGAAAACTGTCTCCTTTATTTGTCATACACTTTTTACTAAACCATGAGATCATATAATCTCATCTTTGTCTTCATTTGTCAAATGTACTAAGTACCTGCTCTTCTACGCTTACTCAGCATCATTCTGCAGGTAAATGTGCTGCCTTCCCCCTGTGCAAACCCTGGCGCAGTGTGCAAAATTTTACCCAGCCTTTCCAAATACAATCAAATCCCAGTGTCCTTTTAAAGGTAGATCTGACCTATGAATCATAAAAAGCAGAATCTCTCTAAAGAAATAAAAAAATTAATAATCTACATTCCTGTCATAATCTACATTTCCTGCCAGTAAAAGACATTAAGGATTGAAACAGCCCACTTTGCAAAAAAAACCTGCATGAATTTACGTTTATTTCTTTGTGGAGATAAAGGGTGAAATTCTTATCCACTCACTTAGGCAAACTCACTAAGACCTCTACAGAGCACTTAAGATTTACGTTTCGTTCACAGCATTATATCAGCCTTCCATATGAAGGAACCAAGTTCAGAATGAAATATAACTTTAAAAGCTATTAAGATTGTTTTTAGATTTTTCACATGAATATAGAATGGCACAGACAAATTAACTCCAACATATCATTATCAGCTAAATTCTCTATCAAGTTTTATAATCTGAAAAAGGATTACCTCAATATTAGGTACTGTAAACAGGAAGTAAATTATTTCATGCACCTATAAGCCATATGGATATACGCCATTAAACCACTAATTTCATGGAATAGCAAAATGCAGTACTTCAGAAACAAACATAAAAAAACAGAACTCTCTCCAATAAACTCCTGACTAATTAACCCATTTCCTATGGGAGATGCCACTGTCATGGGATCTGTTGCCTTATACTGTTGCTACAAAATATTTACTACTGTATTTCTTTACTGCAAATGCATTTTAAATCCTTGCATGGTGATTTTCATCAGAAATCACATTTGAAAATAAAACTCTCAATACAATTGCCTAATAAATCACACAATGTTGGACATAAGTATATACACAGAGGGAGAAAAAAGATAAGATAATAAACATCTTTTGACTTCAAATAGGTTACTTTATTTACGAATCTCGGGTATGGGATGTGATTAGAAGCAAAGCTGGGTATACATTAACTACAGAAAACAGTGCTAGGTCCACAGGAAAGTTTCCTGACCAAGCCATACCTATACCATTTGGTGGATCCTGGTTTTCTGATCTTTCTTGCCATCTCCTGCAAGGGTCTTGTGCATGCATGCAGAAGGGGAAGCGGCTTCATAGCAATAGGCTGCATAAAGTTTTGTGAAATTGTTGGAAATTGTGAAAAAGTTAGAAAGAGGAAATGCAGAAATATGATGATGATGGAATCATGTAAAGTTCTGTAATTCACGGTGATTAGAACAAACATTCTGATGCACTAGCAAATATTCTGTAAAATAACAAACATTTCTGCATGTGTACTTAATATAAATTTATCTCAGCCTTCCAGTTCATGCCTTCTTGAGCACTGCACTTCAAATAAAAGGTTTCTGAAGCTATCCTAATACAGCTATATTCCAAACATGTCACATCAGTTTGCACAGGGCCATTCCAATATAGTATTTTGTAGGCAGTCCAATTCTCCTCACTGATTTCCAGTTTAGAACATCACCTTTAACTGAATTTCACATACTCAAGTGGTTGAATCATTTGACTTTTTGGATGACAAGGCCAGTGATTTGTGTTCCTCCTAAAAAGTGTTACAGTAATTCTTTGTTTCAAATACATAAAACCTAACCTAATTTATTCAAACAAGACTAAGATCTTTCATAAATGGTCAATTTAAACTCCAAATATTGCTGACATACTGGCTCATTAGGTATATCTATTCGTGATGCTTGCGATTTCTCTTCAAGAGAGAATCTTGTTTAGTCTCCCTGTTTCTTTTCATGAAAAGTAGCAAGAAAAGTGATACAGATAAAAGTCTCCTTTTCACACATGCAATCTTCAACCAATTCCAAGGAATCACTGGGATGATGGTAAAAAGGTGGATCTGTGAAATAGGTGAATTACTGGACAGCTGGAAAAATGCTTTTGCTTCATTGTTTTCCCTTCTTCCCACTGTACTGGTTCTGACACATTTTGCTCCTTGCTGCCAGCGGGACAGGGAGACAGCGTGCCTCCTTGCATGTCTTCCCAGCCCCAGTCAAGAAGAACTGCTACATGGAAATCCTTTCAAGAGTGTCTTGCTTGCAATTAGAAAGGCAAATGAGAAACAAACTATACTGCAAATAGAAGTGATAAGAGAAGCTAGAAGGGAAAGTGTCACATAAGACACAAGATACTTGACAGCCTTAGCACTTAAATCAATTATAAATCAAGTTTATAACTCAAGTTTATACCTCAGTATCTCCAGACCAACAGCGGAAATTAGGGTTTGTGGAGAAAATTTACAGCTTCCTTAGGTGCTAACAAAAGCTGCAAAACAACAAGAGCAATTTTATTTCTTGCAAGGCAACTAAACACCACTAAGATTTGCATGCAGTGCCAAACTCAGAAAGTATCTGTAAAGATACTTTTAAAGAGTGTTACTTTTAAAAAAAGCTATACAGATACTTCAGAATGCAGGGTTTGGTGGTTTTGTTTGTGTGTTTGTTTTTTTTTTTTTAACTCAGTTGCCAGAAAATACTTCTATTTGTAGTAATTCATCAAGAAAATTTCTAAAGAGATCAAATTTTTTTAGGTCAGAAAAATAATTAAAATTTTTGAAAAATAGTATTTTTACAGACTCTAAAAGAAACAGGAAGATGGAGGGAGGTAAGCAGCATATTGTCTTCATTCATGAAGAAATCAGTAATAAAAAAACCAGATACACCATACTATTTGTTCTGTTTTATATGAAGATACTAAACGATTAAGAAAAACTAAGAAACACCTGCTGTCAACCTTTTCAAAAGCAAAAGTTAATGCATACAGAGACAATATACATTGGCAAGATTGACAAAATCAGATGCAACTAAAAGTCATTCCTAAGTGGTGTTCTTAGAGGAGTTTCAGGTTATTCAAAAAGAGACATATTCCAAAATTAACCTTTAAATTTAGAGTGGTAAATTACTCTACGATCAGCCTTCATGTGGACATAATCAGAACCTGCAAGAGTGACAACACCTTCTACAAGGATTTTAGCAAGCAACAAACCTAATATTCAATTTATTGCCTATCTTCTGTTTCACTCTCTTTGCTGCTCTTCTTTAAGCAGGCACTAAACAAAACTGTATTTTTTTTTTTTAATTGTACCTACCATAGCTGCAACATGGTGGCAGTCTTGCCAGACCCTCAGGCCAAAATCGTGCTATAACTACACCTAAATAAAAAAAGCAAGGGGAAGAGTCAAAGTTCTGGCCTGGATTACAGAACAAAGATAATTATGCTTCTTTACACTTACTTAGTACAAGGGCTGTCAAAATGCCTCATTGCTGTTAGCCAGTTTGTAAATTGTTCAGGTGAACAATTTCGTTATTTACTTTTTTTTGTCCATAGCTAACCGTATCACTGCAGTCCACTGACACACAGCTGAACAGGAGACCTCTCTATTCCTACTTTCGCTAAAGAAATATAATGCAGTTCTCCTGCCAGGAAAATACCTTCTTTCTTCCTTGTTATCCCTTGTTGTCATGTTTACATCTATAACACAAGTTCATCACAAGCAGTAGCTACTCACTGTCCTGTCAGCTGTTGTTCGCGTTTAAAAGAACTTTTCATTCCTAAGTGGATACAGAGCTAGTGAAGCTATGATTCTAGCAGAGAGAAGGTGGGGCTACTCTGTGGTATCGCCATATATTCAAGTCTAACAATTTGTAAAACGCAGTGGCCAAAGAACATCCAAACATTATTACATGAACTGTTCCATACATAATAATCTAGGGCTCTAGTCCTTATGTTACGTGTTTGTACTGGAGATTTACAAAAGTATTTATTGTAAACTCATGTATATCCCTATATATCTTTACGTATTTATCTATTTATACTTACCTGATACTATACTGTACTGAACTACAGCTTCTTAATGAAGAGTGACTTACTATTTAACAGCTTTTTGGGGTTTTTGCAGAAAGACTACTTTAAAAAAAAAGCTTCCCAGCGTATGTCTGTAGCTATGCTACAATAGTACTTGAGGTCAGGCTGTAACCTTACCAGAAGCAAATACCCCAAGAAAAATGAGAGAGAAAAACTATCACATGGGTGCTGCAGAAGGCTGTACAACTAATGTAGTTACTACCTGTTAGTCTTCTACACCGACAAGGAAAAACTGTAAGTCTTTAGCAAAATTAGCAGGTGTCATGTTCTGAGAAATTTTCAAATTAAGATCTTGCTCGCTTACTCCAGTCCTCAATTTATTCCCCCTGACTCATGGCAGACATAACTACGCACAGAAGTAAACAGGTAAGATACAAATGGCAAGCTTTCCCTCCGTTACTGAAAAATTTGTCAACAGCCTGGAAGCCCTGGCATTAGTCAATATTAATAATTGACAGTAGACAATAAAATAGACAATATTAATAGCCAAATTTCTACTGTAATTATATTCTGCCATATTCCCTGCAGCATAACTGACAAATTATATACATCACTTTCTTTTATATATTATTGGTTTTGAGAGCTATTTAAAGAGCCACAACACAACCCCAGCATACCTATACTTCATCTTGAAGAAATCTTGTATTTATAGTTCAAAAATAATTTGGCTTTTCAAAATAATGGATTTATATATCATTAGAAGCTACTTATCATTTTCCTTCATCTCATTTTTTTCTGCACACC
Source organism: Rynchops niger (assembly GCA_013400035.1). NCBI lineage: Eukaryota > Metazoa > Chordata > Aves > Charadriiformes > Laridae > Rynchops > Rynchops niger. The sequence goes on from VXBH01009692.1 coordinate 26,630, forward strand.
AGCACCAAATCCCATGTTATACAAATTCAGTTTGGTTAGCACCACTACACAGACACACACGCTTTGATAAGAGAAAGGACCCTAACTACAGATGGTTATAAAAGTTAATGAAACATTTCTTTGCAGCTATTTGAAAAACGTACTTTCAAACTTTTATATAATTATACAATGGTATTCCAGTACAGATCTGGCACACTAAAGGAATATAAAATATCAATCTATTAGTTCTTCCAACACTGCAAAGTGATGACATATGTTGAAGGATTTGAGGTAAAAGTTCAGATACCAATTCAAATAAGAGCTCACAAATTTTATTTTACAGGTTTACCTATAAATTACCATATACAGGTGTTGCTGTATGATATCACATTCAATCCCCATGCATAATAGTGAAGATCTTTTAAATGTTCCCAAAGTAGCAGGCATCAGGATCATAAATCTGACTTCAGATAAAATCAATACTGACAAAACCCAAGACTTTTAAACTCATAAAATGGCATGAAGGAAATTCATCACCTTTGGGTGTTCATGGCAATAGCATGAGTAAGCCTACTCACGATGCATAAAAAAAAACTTTGACACCAATAACCACAAGATTTTAGAAACCCTTTTGTTTTCACTGCACTTGAGGAACCTGAATTCCACAAAGATTAAGTATTACTTGACAATTCCTTTGATGTACTGAGCTTTTTAATATTTACTTTTACTCTGAAAGAACAACTCTAAGGATTTTCAACTGAACAATATGAAATACAGTAAATATTTCACAACTCCTTCCTTTTACAGACATCAAAAGATTTATTTCAAGAACACTTCTACAGTAACCAGTCAAATATTTATAAAAAGTAAACTCCAACAGTATTTGCTACTATTCATTGTATTTTAAAAGTTAGATATTCATACCAAATGATTATTTTACATTACAGCTATTTCATTTGTCCTATATAGTCTCAGAAAAAAGTAAGTAACAATTCAAAAAATTAATCACAATACAAAATAAAGGAAATGGAGTTGACTAGTCAGTTGGAAGCTAGTGCCAGTTGCTATTAAAAAAAAATATCTAAAGAGTCCAGGACATATATTAGACAGTAATTAAATAGCAAACTTCAGAAATCAAAACAGCCAGTGCACAGTAGTCAAAACTGTGAAAAGGCAATACTGTAACTAAACTTTTGCAACTAAATTCAGAGAAACTACATTACCTAACTTAAATAGTTCAGTGAAGACTAGGTGAAGTTTAAACCAAAGCATCATTAATAACTCAGAGGGAACTTCTGATATAACAAAGGTGAGGAACGTTTACATAAAACACTCTTTTTTCCAAAACATATTCAATAACCTGTAAGGTACTAGAAGTTGATCCACAAAGACTGTCCATCCTGAGTAGACATTCCATGTTTGTAAATTACCACTAATAAAAACATTAACAATAGTGAGGGAGCTCATAGTAAAGTCACCAAGTTTCAGCATACTCAGTACAGTGTCAACGACCATCTCTTGATCAAAAGTAGAGAAGCTACAAATGCTTTTAGTAAAAACTGTAGCTACTTCACACTTTAAAATGCAAATCACGCACTTTAGTGTTTATCTATAGCTCATCAAGCAAGGTCCTAAATAATGCTAAGAGGCTGGTATCAATGTAATTATAGAACACGGGGAGCATGCTTTTGAAAGCTTTCAATGCTCCGTGTAACTTCCTTTTATTTATACGTGGAAGAAAAAATGTCCACATTCCACTTTAAAGCATCAAAACTGTTCTGTGCCCTTCATGCAGGAAAGAACAGATATTTTTAAAGAAAGATCTGTATAGCAACTCTAGAACTGTATTGTACGTTAAGATTAACATATTCTGAGCTGCAGTGGCTTTGATAATAAAGGCAAAGGAGGTTACGTAGCTTTGTCTGGGATGAGATGATAAGTGAAATCTCAACCTCCACATGCCTGCCATTCAGTGATACAGAAAAGGTTAAAAAACCTTTTGATGTTGTCAGTTACTATTCAGCAGCAAAAGCATACATAAAAACACAAGAGCATCTACTTCCAGGCTTTGATTTACTGTTGTGATTTCTTTGATGTGGGAAGGGATGGAGGTTAGTAGTTACAACGCATCACCCTCTGAAAACAGCTTGTGAGGGGACAGTCTCTTTTTCTCTGTCAGGACTCTAGCAATCTGAAAAAATATACCCCACACTTGTCGGGGTCAAACATACCCCACAGCATCAACTCACATCTTTAACAAGTTGGTGAACTACTCCCGACAGAAATGTTTCTCAGACTTTGAAGACTGATCTGCCATCCCTTCCCTTTGTCAACAATACGCAAACAAAAAATAAGAAAAAAACAAAACACTAAACATATTTTCTTCTCAATAGAAGACCACAAAGGAAACCAACATTAGCCAAGAGCAGCTGACAGAAGGCTGACAGTCTCACACACCCCACATATTGGGAACCCCTACCATATGTAAACTCCCAGTACAAAGTACACACTGTCAGGAAACACCTTTATTTAGCAAACTTGAAAAATATGCACTTGAGGACATCGCAGGCCCTACGGGCCCTTCAAGAACCAAGTCAAGAGTATCAGGCTCATGGTTAGCCTCTATGACAGACTACCTTAGAAAAAAACAATTCATCTTTAAATAGAAGGGGGGTACCTGAGAGGTGTTACTTCAACTGAACAAGTATAAAAAAAAAAAAAAACAAACCATTTAGACCAGGATCATCAGGATTATCTATTTTAATCTGCTGTGCATGACAGGCTAAAGAATCTACAAACTGAACAAGCTAGATAAGCATAAAAAAGGGAAAATATTAAATATTTTTTCTTTTTGCAACATTTTGTTATATGTAAAATGTATACACATACTTAAGAAATGGAGTTATTACAAGGCCAAAGAAAATATTTTTAATAGTATTTTTTCTTAGTGTTATCTTTTTTATATCAGTCCAATAGATAGATTTAAAAAACAAAACAAAACAAAACAAAACAAGATTCAGCTTTTATGCTCAATAAAACTCATATATTCCTAGAAAACAGTGCGCCCCCCCATCTGTCTCTTCCTGTTTGACTAGGAATTTCTGGGACCAGTCCGAGGAAGAAAAAACAAAACTGCAAATCCTCAGTTGCTGCAAGGTTGGGTGAGGAAAAGCAGTGAGGAATTTTGAACTAGCTTGTCATGCTATTTTTTTTTAACATCCCTGTGTCCACAAAATAAATGAAGTCTAAAGTGAATATACAATATTCTTATTATACTGTAGCATATATTCCAAATATTGCTTATTTGGAAAATACATGACCATAACAATTCTGTACTTTGATTCACACTTCCTTATTCATGGATCTTCTCAAATGACTACAGATTTACTGAGCAATCTGATCTTAAGTCAAAGTTCAAACTGTAAAACTGTCCATATTCTGAGCAGAGGCTTGGACCAAACAACTTCCACGGGTAAGTTTAATTGGCTGCATAAAGTGCCACACAAATGCCTACAATTCAGTGATTTTTAGGAGATGTAATTTTATGCTATGTCTAAAACTAGCTAACATGATTTTATCTCTACCAGGCCAATTCCAATAACAATTGTATCTGTAAACACAAGCCTGAGTATTCAAGACATTTATTCTATCGCACATAATTTTTTACCTTAACCCTTCAAGAACATTGAAAGCCAAAGGCAAAACCCAAATCAAGACAGAAATCATAGTTCTAGACTCATTTTTTTTTGTTCCCCCCCCAACGCAAAATCACAGAGGTTACTACAAATCCTCCTTCAGCCATATCACAAATATACATTCATAATGAACGAGACATATTTGGCTCCTGCAGAAGAGCACATCAGTTTTGTAAAATCTGCATGTTTCCAAGTGGTTTTGATGACATGCTGCACACTTCAGGACACGTACTCTACAGGCGGGATCAGCTGTCCCAAAGGCAGAGAAGACACGTCAAGATTGTAGTGCCAAAAATAAAGCTTCAGGCAATAGCCCAAGGAGCATTACTACAAATGAGATAACTAATCCTTGGCAGTGCCCTGGTCAGTAGTACAATGTCTTACTGGAGTTGTTTCTGTCTACTTCCTAATACTTTCCTTCCCCCCATCCCCAAATAGAAGAAGATTTAACCCATAAATAAGACAGGTAATTTCAAGTGGGGAAAGTCATTTACTTTTGCCTTTTAGAAACAATTACTCTTCCTTGGCTTTAGGAAGCATTCCTTAGAAATAAAATTCCTCAGAAACACAATTCCTCAGAAACTCACCATTTTGTCTTATAAATAAGCAGCTATAACCAAAACCAAGGAAAGCAGAAGATATCTTCATACTTATTTTACTTTTTAGAATATGACTGCATCTGAGGCCTTGCCACAGCAACAATATCAGTTACCATACTCCAACAACCATGTCCCTGGAAGTGGATAGCTGCTGAACGTCTAGTGCAGAGAAAGATCATGAGGTCTACCAGTTATCCTGCTAATTTTTCTAGTCCACATGGCTCCTAAGGGGTGAATTATACACTGTAAGTTGAATTCAAATGGAGTACATATTCTGATTGTAAAAGATAATTACTTACTTTGTTTCTTAATGTAAGTTGATTATGTGCTTATGCAAGAGGCTATCCAGTGGCAGCTGGAACATTTTACTTTAGCTGAGCCACTGCTTCTACTCAATGGGGCGCTGTGAGGTGGAAATGGCACTGGACTTTCCTTCTAATGGTAGGTTAAGTCATGTTCACACCAGTTTGACAAGTTCTGGCACACACAAGGAATAAGGATATTATGTGGCAAGTTCTATCACAAGTGAGTTAAATGTGCTATTATTTTGAATAAAAAGAAAGCTTATAGCTCTCAGGGAGATGTATTACAGACAACATTCAAATAGTCAAAGAACATTGGGTTTTGTGGGGTTTTTGTGGTTTGGTTTTTTTCAGGGTGGTTTTTTTGCTAAGCTTATTGGCTTAGCAGACTGAAGTACTTTCAAGGACAAAATTATTTTATATTAAAGCCTAAAACCATTTCACTGTTGAAAACATTTTGAATAGATTAATAGTCAGCATATAAGCAGACCATAATTTTTTTTAAAATAACAAATATTACGAAGATTTATTTTAACTCTCAAGGTGTTTAAATCTCATAACACATTAATACAGAACACTCAGATAATACTCAGATCTGGATCTAAAGATGGCACGTACATTTTACTAGTGTCATAACTGTGATGCTACTTGCTTTAGGTCATGCATTATATGGAACGTACACTGCTTCAGCAGCCTGTGGTTCCATGGCATGAAATATTACCGTTTATGCTTTTCTCAATTTAATCAGTGTAATGCAATCCTTCTAGTTCTCAGATGCTATCTTTGGCTTTTTATTGCAGTCTCTCCAACATTTAAACAGATTTCTTACAATGAAGATACCAGAACAAGGAACAAATAGCATACCAGTTTCATTCTTAATAGTATAGAAATCTGCTTACTCCTAATGTTTCCATTTTAATGTTACATACTTATTGGAGGTAAGTGAAATATTATTTATAAATCCTTTTGTGCTTTGTTTATACATCTGCACAGATATGAAACTGGACAGATGGAAAAGGATTTTCCTCAAATGTAATGCTAGCTAGAAACCTTATGGGTAAAAAAACAAAACCAAATTCCATCTCCTAATAAATATTTTGGTTTCAAGATAAAACTGAGCATTTTTTTCCTTTTAATCCCCTACCTTAATGTCAACCTCCTTACTGATATCTCCACTCTGGAAGTTTAGGCATTTCTAAATATTGTCAAGATTAATACAGCATTTCATTTGCCAAATATTCAATAGTTAGGAATGACAAATCTCATGACAAATACATAATTTTGTCTCAATGTCTTGTGAGGTACATAGTCTTGGCTTACCTCAGGTACACGTCAAAGAGAAAAGGACATGGAGAAGCCACCCATGCTGGTGAGCTTTTCAAGCTCTCCAGTTCAAAGAAAGGGAAATACCTACACTTCATACTTCTTCCTAGCCCTGTATTGCTACCCTGTTAGCCCCTCACACTTCTATTAGTGTTTTCAGTTCTAAGCTTTCTAAATATCGTGGATCTGTTCATACCACTGAATCAGTTAAACTATCAATATTGTAATAGATAACAAAAAACAACGCAGTCCCTCTCTCAGCATCTGAAAAAGGTGATGCCAATAGTAGATGTGAGTTCATCACTTTCTACTTCACATGGTAAACCTGGAAAAAAAAAATAAAAAAATCAGCAACTACTACTCTTGGAGAGTCCTTTCCTTTAAGCAGAATCACAGTTAAGTCAAGCGACAACTGAACAATTCGGTTTGTGTTTTTAAAGCAACACGTTTAACCTGCATTCATGTTCTTTTAAAACTCATTTACGCTGTTCTTGGATTACCTTTGTCTTTTGTACTGGTACTCAAATTGCCACAAGCTAATGAACTCCCTAAATTAAAGTCTGAAGGTATTCTGGTATTGTATTTTACTTTGAAGTACTATGTACCTAACTGCAGATAGTAGCTTTGATTATCTTGCAAAAACCTTACATCTCTCCTATTTCATATAGAGCCTACATTTAGTCAGCTTTCTGTTTTGGTCTATTCAACATTAGTTAAGTAGTTCCAGTGTCTCTGAAATGATCACACACCAAAAGATCTAAAAACACTGTTATTCTTTTGAAATCTCTCCAAAAAGCCTATTCCTCTTTTATTGCTAGGCTTGTCATTATTGGTTGGTGCCATTTCCTTCAAAAATAAGTGGCACTAAAACCTATTGATTTGAGAAGTTCCGCTCCGGGGAGCTCACATTAAATTATTGGATTGTCCCATCGCCTTAGTTAAAAAAAATCTCTAGGTTACAGGACAAGGCTAGGCTAAGAAAATTAATTACATTGGTGATTCCTTAGAATTAATAAGTGAAAAGGCCCATATTAAACACTCCTTCAAGTCACAGCAAGTAAAAGGAATCAATACACATCAAATCTATTACTTTCATTATTTTTTCCCATTCTACTATATTGCACTATATTGCAATCACAGCTTTTGCAAGTTAGCTCGAATTACAACAACTGCTTCCAGTGATGCAAACAACAAAGTTATGTAAGGCTGGTTTAAAGGGACTATTACTACTTGTCCAAGCCCCAAAACTGAAAAAATGACTTGCAGATGTCTGTTTTGGGACATTTTGAAACTCACACCCTCTCCAGACACTTTCCTGTCCTTGCTGAAGCCCTCTAGAAGTGCTCAAGATTTCTCTTGAGACATCCCTAGATGGACATTAAATACCAATACACCAAGATTACAGGTCAGCACTGTGTCATGTAGTCCAAATACGATAACATAAAAGTGCTTCCACACACAAGCTCTCTGTTGCTGCTTCTTCCCTTCAGAGAAATGGAACAGAAAAAAAAAAAGGCACTAAAAGGTTCTGTTTGCTTAAAATTACACCAATACCCAAGGTAAGTTTTTACAGGTGTTTTCTGAGTTTTAGTAATTACTGTGACTGGGGAAAACACAATACCTTTTTTGTCCTCAGAAAAAACTCACCAATTTCATCGACACTTACATTTGGCTAAATGTACTTTCCTGTGTTTCCTCTGTTAGCAGACATAGCCAAGAACCAACACTGCATATCCACTTTCTGTTAAAAAGTGCCTATAATAACCACATCAGCTAGCATTTAAAACAAAAAATAACTCGGTCAGCTCTGCCTGTTACATAGGTTTCCTTAGCTACATCCAATATGAAACCAAACAGTCAAGTAAAGAGAAATCAAAAGTCAAAACAACACAGAAAAAGAACTATACATGCTGAGCAATAAAACCTCACAGCAGGGTCTAAAGGTTCCCTAGCTCAGGCTCTAGAGAATTCAAGTGGATCAATTTCCAAGGTCAGAGGACCTTCAATATCCAACCTTCAAGAACAAACAGAAGTCCAGCAGAAATCAGGAAAGGAAATCATGTCTGGGGGAAAGGTTATTTTGCCAAAGATTCATATAAAAACACAGCTAACCTTTTAAATCCAGCAGGTTGTGAGACTTGCCAAACTAAGTACTATGCTGTCATGCAAAACCTGTCTGCTCAGTGACTCTGTTTCTACTTAAGGTTTTGAAGGTTCTGAAGCGTGTTAGGCATGATAACAAACATATTTGAAGTTGACAAAATGTGGGCAACACAAGAATAAAGACCTACCACACAGATGGACGGATGTTTTAGTTCATGCTTCCCTAAGGTCCTTTTATTTGGCTGTTACTATAAACCCAGAAAAAACAACAAAAACACCCAAAACACAAGTTGCCTCAAGCACAAATAAAGCACTTCAGTCTTCTGAAAGTCCTCGCACTTACCAGCACCACTTCTACGTTCTACTAGGGATCCATATACTGCTGGACAAAATCAAATCTGGTATCATTCTTCACTGAGAATTACTGTAAAGCCAGTCAATGACACGATATTAATTATCATTCCTTACTGGACCAGAGGTCATAAGAACAACTTACCTATGTAATGTCATTTTCACAAATCAAATCAGCATAGACAGCTTTTCACAGCACATCACCAAAGGCATAAAACAAGCAGTGTAACAGATATGATTTTTATGCCATATCATATCTAAGTCTATAAGCTAAAGAAAGAGAAATCAAATCATTTTAGGATGAACAGTGACTTGGCAACCACTTCCTTTATCACCAGTGCCTTCCTTTCATGTAAGAAACATACCAATCAAAAATACTTCACTCTTCAGTGAAGTATTCTACTCAAGAACCTCAGAAGTCTTACACATCTCATGCCATTTATATAGAATAAAAAAAGACTCCATCAACTTTTTCCCCCCCATCATCACTTTTCTCCCGATAACACACAATCTCTAACTGTAGCAATCTTCATTTAAACATGGCATGAACAAACAAACAAAAAATTTCTAGAAGAGTAAATGACTGTCTCAGTGTGCCTAACTTTACCTGGACTGATGAAAAGCAACTTGCATCTCAGATTTCTGGTTTTAGCTTTTGTGTTATGTATATGAATAGTTTCCTCCCTCAACAGTTAAACTACTAAGTCTGAAGCACCAAAGGAAAAGATTTAATTCATAACAAAAAAATTTAAGTGTAGTAATTGATTTTCATGTATATGATGATACTATAGAAAAAGCAACGTTCTTTCTCTGGCAGGCTTTGCCACCATCCCATGCAAATCCATCCTTCACTCATAAGACTTGTTATTATCCACATGACACTTCAGTTGGTTGCCTTGTAGTTAAAAAGGCACAAGGTCATGGACTCTCTGTTTCTAGATACATGCAGTGTTATTTTATTGCGTATAGACTCTTTCCTAAATATTACTCCATTTAGAAATCTAAAAGAATTTTTCTACCCCTTCACTCTATGTTAATACAAACAAAATAAAAATATTTCATTACAGAACTATGCTGACGTTTTTCTTCTTTGGAAAGCAAAGCACCTGGAATTTCAAACTTCAGTTTCTGTGTTCTGTTAGTAATCGCATAATAAGAGATTAGAGGTTAACAATACACCAGTTGTTACAGATAATAAGACTTGTTGGAGCAAACAAGGTATCTACTAATATTAATGCATAAATCCATAACAAATATTTGCAAGAGGAGAAAAAGCAATCTGTTTACTTGCAAGGGCAAATTGCAAATACTGCAGGTTTTCCTCTAGGCATGAGAAAGGAAAACTTTTGACTTGGACCATCATATTAAATATAATGCCACACAGTTTCAAGTTAAAAAAGAAAAAGATAAGTTTATGTTTCCAATAAAGCTTCGCTCCAAATTGTGTTCAAAGCAACGTGATCTAAGCAGCTGTGGGAATTATTCAGGATTATTCTAGAAGAAAAAGCTTTTATTAATAAAAATGATTCCTCTTTCATGAAGGAAAAGTAAGCCATAGCATAAGCTGTTAAGTCACCCATACATAATACAATAAGCAGCATCCTCTTATGTAATGTGTCACTTGCTCAATCTTTAATATAGTTTAAATTGCCATAACCTAGATACATGGAAAGGGAAATAAAGCATACAACACGTCCTGAACAGAAAACCAGTTTCTTTTATAAAGACATATTAAAAGATCTCTAAACACTATTTGTAGTTTCATCTCTACGTTTTTGTTCTGTCAAGTCTGCCACACAATGGATCTCTTTTTCCCTAAAGAGTACCAGCATTTTAATAAAATCCTCCTCTGCTTTTCCACTGTTTATATTACCCATTTCAGTTATTAGAAATTTCTTTCTATTGTCATCCTCTTGTAAAAGCATTTTTCCACATCCACACTGATGAAAGGCTTCCATTGAGGAGTCAGTTGCACACTGTGTTCTTGCAACTAAGCGGGCTCATCCTGTTCTTTACTGGTACGCAACTAAAATAAAAGACCAAAAAAAAAATCTGACCATATGAACAGTTTCACCTTGAGAATCTGCACTAGAGATTAGAGTGAGTCAACACAAAAAAGCAGCCTTTAGGATATCATTTAATAAAGAGTAACACAACCACCAGCTACGTCCAAGATCAGACCAGCAGGAGGACCACACTGCACTGTAGCATGTGTTATTTTTGTATCAGTCCCCCCAAAATGATTAAGAGTGCTGCATGAACTCTGTGTGTGGTTTTCTTCCTATTTCACAAATAGAGAATCTCAAGTCTGTTATCTTTTCCTCTGAACGACAGCAAGAAAAGAAATACAGCCTTATAGTCCTGTATTTTACTATAGCAAACCAAATGAAATTCAGAGCAGAACAACAAATTCACTTTTTTGTGGAGAAACGCTTGATAATGAAAGCCTGGAAGCTGTGATGTGTCTGGCGGATGTTCAGCATAGCAAGCACGCAGACTGGCCAGCAAAACAAAGGCTACATCTATAGTCATGCACTAAACAGGGCTAGGGCCTGGGTGAAATCCACACCATCATTCATGAATAGATGTGGAACTACCTTACAGAGTAGTGGTAAATTTTGATGAAAACAGAAGTTGGGCATCAAAAGAGGACTGGGATATTGTACCAGAACATCTTGAAGACCGTAGAAAACAAAAGCAGTAAAATTTAATCATACAGAGAACACTTCTAATGACTAAAAGCAAGAGTTGTGGCTATAAAATGGCAGTTCATTAGTTAGGAAATAGCCAGAGGATGAGATGTTGCCTGTAGAGAAAGTACTGTATCGATGTCATTACGCAAGGCATGAGTGAGATCTAAAAAACATTTATGATTTTGGTCCACCTTATGGAAAAAAAAAAATAAAATCAACCCAAACTAAACAGCAGGGTTATATTAATAACCAGAGAGCCTTTTTAATGAGAAGAAACTAACTTATCTTGGTCTAGGAAGATCTAGGGAACCTAGGAAACTAAAGTGTGAAAAAGGTGTAGTTGTCCTCTGAAATACACTGGAGTAAGAAGTAATCAATACTAAGTAACAGTAAAAGTTTGCTTTATGAACAGATGTATATGAATTGGGTGGTGAAACACTGGCACAGGTTGCCCAAAGAGGGAGCAGATGCCCCATCATTGGAAACATTCAAGGTCAGGTCCGATGGGGCTCTGAGTAACCTGACCTTGGAAGATGTCCCTGCTCATTGCAGGGGGGTTGGACTAGATGACCTTTAAAGGTCCCTTCCAACACAAACTATTCTCTGATTCTAAATTGTCTGTGAAGTTTTATTAGAAACCAAAAGAAGGCGTCCAACTGAAGTAAGTTTGGTAGGTTTGTTTTTTTGGGGGGAAGGGAGATTGTTTGAGTTTTTTTGGAGGGGAGGAATCAAAAAGCTCTTTCCCACAGGGGGGAAAAGTTCTAACAATTCTTAAGCTTCAGCTTGATAAATTGATGACAAAAATGCCTGGATAATTCACAAAACAAATGCTGTCTGTCTAAATTATAAAATTTTATAATCTGAAAGAATAAAAGTAAAAAGGCATCTAAAGGGGGGAAGGTACTGCAAATCATTCACTCACAGACACAGGCCATCTCATTGAGAACTTTTTTAAGCCACCACCGATCTGCATTTTTTTTTCCACAGGAAAAATGTTAATCTTCTAAAATATTTTTCATTACAGAAACACATTCACTAGAAATAATGACACTTTAATTAAATGAGTCTTTGGAGAATATTGCAGAACAGAGCTTAGAAAAAAACCCACCTGACACATCTTTTTTACTAGAAGATTTTTACCAAACCTAACATCCCAAATTGCTCATTTAGTCTATACTTAAAATGTTCTTCCATCCCAGAAAACTTTCTGCTGACAAACACGACTAGACACATGACTACACCTATGCAACTGTATTTACTGGATATACCTATTGTGCAGTCAACAGAACTGGAAATAAATCAGAATTGAAAACTAACGCACTACTCAAACAAATGTAAGCAGCTCAGACTTTGCTTATTTCTATTATCTAAGCCTAGCACGGTGCAGCCTCAAAGTTGAAGAGCAGTACATTCTCAAAACCATTTCAACACTAAGTAGTAGTACGGCCTTTTCTAATTGCTATGGAACAGCTTTGGATACCAAGCAAGACAGCAAAATACATTAAGAGAATAGCACAATCGCAGAATTTCAAATTTTCAAGGTGCAGAACAATAACTACAGTTTTATTAAAATACCACTGCCTATCAGTGAGAATACTCCATTTGTGATGAGGGCCACCATAGCTAAATTTAACCCTTCTGTAGAAATTATTTTTAAGTTCCTGGACAAGTGGCAGTATTCAACTGAACAACAAAGCCCAGGGTTAAAAACCAAGTGCAAGTGACATGGCATTTCTTCGCTTAAATAAAAACCTGTCCATAAGGTACCAGCGGATTTCTGTCCAAGAAAATAGTGAAACAGTGCCTGAGACTGGGAGTAACCCCATAGTATCATATGGGGATGATGTAGAAGTCTCATAAACATCTTCCTGTAATTATACTTACGTTGTAATTACATTAGTTTTGCAATAGGATTTCTGCAAAACATTTTCAGGGCTAAAAAGGTGATGAACTAGAAGCACCCTGAAAACAGTCATCACTAAGTCAATCTGTTCTTCCCTCCCAATTCCTTGTGAAAGCATTCATAGCCTGCAACACAGATAAATGAAGCAACTTCTGTTCTTGCTCCTGCATGATCAAGTCAACATTGCGTCACAGAGTCAGTACAGACAGAAAAAGTGCTCCAGCTGCTGACTACACAGCTGCTGCCCTGATATGCAGACAAGGAATGAGAGGCCAAGGGCAATTCCATAGAAGTTTCTTCTGCCTCAGAAGGTGACGGTGCCTCTTGGAAGAGACATTTTGCATGTGCTGTAGTCACTGAATTTAAGTGTAGCAGGTTAATCTGGTGAAGGAAACGAGAGCAAAAAATGGCATACCTGTCTAAGCTTGCTCAACTATGGATAATGGAAAGCTACCTACTTCAGCCTTGGAAAGACCTACAGGTAACGTTTTGGGGGGTTGTCATATCAACATTAACACATTCAATGTCCCACAAGCCTCCACTGTAACAATGGCCTACCTGTAAATGAGAGTTATAACCAGTGTACTTAAAATCAATAGCTGGCTTCTAACAGTACTTGATTCACAGGCCACCAAACCCTGGTTATCTAGTGGTTACAGGCAACAACAGCTAAAGTTTTAGTGCTCCCTGAACTTTTAACAGTTACCGAATATGGTACTAACAGTATTACACAGATAGGCATCCTTGACGGCTCCCTGGGTATAGCGAGCCATGTACTGCAGAAATTGAACTGTGTTCAAAACTGAAAGGCAGACTACTCTCGGGTCATAGGAAATGAGCGGAAAAAGGGCGAGAAGATTAAGAAATGTGGGTTTACGCTAAAGGATTACCTAACATGAGGTTGACTGCACATCCTCTCTGCAAAGTGTCTGGGTCAGAACTTGCCCTGAAGTGTAAAGGAGGCTTTAAACTGTATCTTAACTGCGCACACGAACCTATGCATGTAAAGCACCCAAAAGCAAGGCATAATATCACCATGTATGACAAAGGGAGCTGGAAAGACAGTAAGAATGCATGGAAATTTTGCGGTGAGGACACAGAAATAAATATAAAAATTATCTTTTAGAATTTTCACAAAAGCTTATTTAGTACTCAACTGAGACAAAGTTTACAAAATGCCGTCTGATGTCATTAGGACAGTTAAGTACTCTTTAGACATGACTATTCACTAGAGATAGCCATCAGGGAGAAGAATTTCAGTCTTCTGAAACAAGAAGAAATAGACATGACATTCAAACCAAGCTTCAACAAAATATATTCTGAAAAAAGAAAATAGGTTAGCATGGGCATAGGAACAAAAGTACATCATGCATAGAATGAGCCAAAAGAATTAGTGTCGAGGAAGGGAATCATCTCAAGAGTGTGCTCTGATCACACAAAGACCAGTAGGCACAGTATTCTCATTTTCCATGCAATTCCTAAGCCCTTCCAGGCAACAGTAATATTTGTGAGATAGCACCATATTACTGAATACCAGAAGCAATAGCGGCTGGAATGAAGAGAAAAAATTGCTGAAGGAAAGGAGGGGTCATGAAAAGCAAAATGGAAGATAGGTAGAAGTCCTTTGACAAATGGTGTTTCTTCTGATTTAAATCTGGCGTATTTAGATGTCACTGAAATAAAGTTCTTTGTAAATATGATGCTATACTAAAAAGAGAATTGATACACAACACAAATAGAGAAGCTATTCTATTCCTGACAGAAATCCATTTAAGAGAGATTTGCTCTACTAGCCAATTGCTGAGTGGCATTGACAAATGATACGCAGAAAAAAAAGTATTTACTTCACACTCCATAAGCACCTATAAAATTATCTGTCATTTTCCAAGGACTTTTTTTTGTTCTGTGGTAGTAAATAGATAGCAACATTTCTGCCGCAAAGGAATAGATTTTCTGTTTATAAGCACTGCTACAAATACCGCAATCTACTTGCACTGATGTTTCCATATCTTGATTTTAAAAAGGGGCCCTTGAAGTTATCTGAAAATAATATGAACACACATTATTTCCACACATTAAATGAGAGAATAATGACGACTTCGGCTTTGAGAGGATATTTGTGAAATACTGTGTGAAATACTAATCCTTCTGTGAATCACACAATTCTCCAGATAATTTCCACTGCACTGGCATGAGCAGAAAGTCATACAAACCTACTTTCTCCAATAATAATACAGCTACATAAACTGACAGAACCACCAAGACTTATTCAGAGTTGAAGAAAAAGAGAACGCTCTGAACCCTGTCTTTATAGGAAGGTATTTTGAGTTTAAATCTCAACTGTTCAATGCATCCAATGCCTTAAGGTAAGGAAAAAAACCCAAAGAATGCAAAAACTGCTGAAAACCTGCTTTTGAGAAAGTATACCAACCTTCCCTTCTTCATACATCATTCCTCCTGTTCGGATAATAATTGTATACATCATTTTAGCCAGTGATCCATATCACACAGTATTAGCTGCTCTAACAATACTTAAATAGGAAAAGGGATTAAGTAGTTTACTGTGTAAATGGTAAACCACAAATAAAAAAAGACAAAAGTAACAGAGCAATTTAGTGGTCGTGCTTCAGTATAGTGTTAGACTTCGCAAACAAAACAAAAACAACAAGATTTTTAATTATTTAAACAGACGCATTTTGGCATTTCAAACAAATAAGGAATTATCAGGGGTTGATTTCATGAAGCATTTTGCCTAGAGATAAGACTGGCACACACACAAACTGCAAATGAAGCCAAACATTTTTACCTTTAAATAAATTATTTCCAACAGTCATAGCCCCTAAAGGCAAACCTGTTCCAGCCCTCTGCAATCTTAATCCTGTCATAGCCAATTTCCACACAAATTCTTGCACAAACTAACAAAATCTTCATATAGGAAGAATCTTTTAAAGTTGCAACAGCAGAATAGCAATTAATATTTGAACTTTAACTCAGAAGCTTTTGTAAATCACTTCTGCAGAAAACACAACCATTACAAAGACAACCATTTTCTTCTTCAAAAAAATCTGGACCTCATATGGATTAGGCTATGTTTTAAACTGGAGTTTAATTCCCCCCTAGCAGAAAGCCTTGAAGAAATTCTACACATTCAAAGGCTTAAGAGCACTGCTGTGCCATTACCGTTCTTGCAACTGCTCTGAAAGTCCAATCATGATTACCAACAGAGGAAACATTTGACAGGCTTTTGTAAAAGCTCGGTTTTCTTTAAAGGGATAAAAATAGAATAAACTTCAGAAGAGTTCACAAGAATTTTAATTTTAGAGATAGCTGTATCTAGCTTCCTTAGTATTTAGGTAGCTTTTCACTGTTGGGGTATAAAGTCCAGTGCATCAGTCGTTAAAAGGGCAGGGTGGCTAATTCTCATCTCCATATACAAAAACTGACTGTTGTCTCAGTTGAATAAAAATTAAAGTGAAAAAATAAGTTTACAACAAGAAACAGACATCCAATTCAACGAAGGTAGATCAGGAAATTATACCAAGTTATTAATTATTAAGTAATTTACACCATGTGGAAAAAAGTTAGTATTTCATAGAACTACAGATTATCCTCAGTTGTCATAGATTCAAGCATATCATAAATCTCAACTATAATTTCTTTCACAGATTTTAATTTAAGAGAGAAAAACTGTAATCTTGCAGAAGTAGTCCTCTTAGGATAAAATTTCTAATGCAGTAAACAAAAATCCTCAATTTGTAACAGTTTCTCCCTTTCTGACTTTGTGGCTCTAAATATAGCATAACATTTTAACCAGACTATCCCTGATTATGTCAAACTTTGTTTGTTTGTTGTGGGTTTGTTTGGGTTTTTTTCCACTAAAAAAAAATAGTGACCTCCATTTTATTTCCCTTAGTACATTTCACTAAAGACTGTGTTCAGAAATCTTCATTAGGTTAATTATTTAAGTGCATCTGCTTTAAATAATCAGTTGCAGAAAGCACTGAAAATAAGATATCTTCCACATTTTCAGCCCATTAAGGTTACGTAAATTCAAAGTATAAATCCCTCCATTCTTTGCTGCCCTCTCTGCTCCTCCCTGTTCGTAAAAGCAGGCCACACACAAAAAAAAAAAAAGATATTGAAAGATGAGGGGGTTTAAAACAGAACATTTACTATAAATGTCACTTTATATCCTGCAAAAGTGAGGAGCGCTAAATTTCTATCAGACAAGAAACAGCCCTAAACAGTTCCCTCAGAAAAGATATAATGGTGAAAGCAAAGAGGAGAAATAACCTCAAGCCGTAGGGTCTTAAAGGCAGTTGTTTCTAGCTGTCTCTCTACAGCAGCTTACAGCGTGGCATTTATCAGTTTTCAGTCTCTGTCTGTATTGTTCTGATGTTTATGTACTACAGCTACTGGCTAACTTCTCTTTTGTTTGTATTACTCTCAAACTCCAGCCTTATGCTTTATAAGGTACTCCCCTTGTGCTTGTCAGTCTCCAAAATGTTTTTCTTTCAATCCTAAATCAATTAGAAAGTACTGAGAGAGAGGAATTATCTATTTATATACTTACTGTTCTCAGGTTGTCTTATTTACCAGAAACAGTTACTCTCAATGAGCAAACAATATAGTCAAATAAAAGCAGACCACTAGAAAGTTCTATTCTTATGTTAAGAGCAGTGTGCATACACGTTACTTTTCACATCAGCTGCAAAAAAACAATTATCCTCCTTCCCATAGCTAATACATTGCAAGTTATTTTAAAACTTGCATCTCCACTTCTGACCCCAGCTGACGTTGGGAAAGAGGTGACAAACAGAACTGCTCAAAGACAGGTCAGACAAAGGAAGAGGAAGGGCTCAGTTAAAGGATATCTGAAATGGAGTAAGTTACATCAGAGGCGGAAGTGTGAAATAGAGATTAGTTAATAAAAATGTGGACAGAGAAAATTGACAGTGTCAGAGATGGTTTTGAAATATGAGAAAACTAACCTACCCCATTTCAAAACTCACACTATCTTGTTAGATTACGGAATTACGTACTGTTAGTGGGCTTCCCATTCTGCTTAGAAAAGACTGAATATGTGAGAAAAGAAAAAAGCTTAATACGCAGACTTATACGGCTCAATACAGAAAAAAAAAAATCATTTCCATTAGTTTGAATTTGCATGAGATACTGACGTGTTTCAAAAAAATCAACACATATTTTTCTTTAAAGTGAATCATCTTGGGAAGAAAAAGAGTTTTGAGAACTGTGTTGGTACCTTGTAACATTTGCTCAATTGCTCATCTGACTTTTTTTTATTTTACCTTTTTTGTTCGGAATATAAAAAATTGGGAGGTCTATCTGCCCCTTTTTTTGTAATGCATAAGCTACACTTTATTCTATGTTGCATGGCACTTAAATGCAAGTACAGACAGCATTAAGTAGAAAATACAGAACTTTAAACAGCAGTCCATGAGAGAAGAGTTGCCTCATTTTTTTTTTTTTCCACTCAGCTTGCAGAGGTGGACAAAAAATAAAAATAATATCCATCAAGTTGTGGTAGATTTCTGCTGCTGTTTTGGGGAAATGAAAGGAAACGTTAATATTCTCACTTCCTTACATAAAATTTAAAAGGAAAATTAGTTTCTGGCAGCTTACATCAGATGATCAACTTTCTCTCCTACTACCCATAATACCCGACAGCAATCTATGGCAGATGCTCATCAACCACCATAACATACAGGGAGGAGACTATCCAGCTTGTCCATTTGATGAGTCATTCAATGTAACAACACAGAAAAATCTTCCATAAGTGAAGTTATAACACACGTATTCCTCTTCACAAAAGCAACAGTGCTTAGCTATAAACCTGACCCAAGAACACTCACCAAGGTCTCTGAACAGAAAACACTATCATCCCCTTTGTGAAGGTGAAAGTTATGGACAAAGTTGTCACTTCAGGCCTGAGGGAAGGTGACTAAGTTAAAGCTGCTCTGGTTGTAAAGAGGTTTCACTATGGCTTCTGCTGTTGTAGATAGTCACGGCTGTGGGTGATTAATACCTCTGTTAAGAATGCTGTTTTTCAGGTTTCAAAGTTCACATGCCCAGGTTAGCCCATATTTGTACTCCTGTATGTAGATAACTGAAACCGAAACTTTCAAAGTTTTACAGAGGAGACAATTGTTCACAGACAACAGAGCCTTGAAAAGCTGCCTATTTTTGCAGTGCTTTATTTTTTATATTTAGCATCAATTCTTAAACTGATCGGGACTTTCCTCTGAGATCTTCTGTAACCCCCTCCATAAAATCCACTCTGGACAGTATCCTTCTGTACTCATACAGCAACCTATGTATTGGAAATTCCCTTGCAATAAAGTGGTAGGACTTGCTAGTAAAAAGCATGGAAGCACACCCACCCTTTGGGCCCCTTTTCCAGGAGAACCTCCTGTTTGTTTCACCCACAAATTTTCCTCTCACCACTCAATACTGTTTAGCTTTCCCTCAAATGGAAGTCATGCCACAGTGATTATGCCAGTCACCATTACTAGATTTACTCATGGTCTTGAGGCAGTAACCAAAGACGCATACAGTACACAGTACGTTAAGGAGTAACAGCAACGAAGTTTTCTGTTCCATCTTCTATTACTTTCCTAAACACTTCTGCCTCAGTTTCCATTTTTTACCGCTACTTAGCACAAAGCTTATGCCTTCAAAGAGTGACCCACAATAACAAAATTTCTCCCAAAGCATCACAACTCGGACTCCATTAAGGCAGCCACATAAGTAGAACCGTTTCCATTCTCTTCTGCAGTAGGCATTACTTTGCATTTAGCAATGTTGCATCTCAGCAGCTACTTATTGTCCAGTTTATCTGTATTTTTAAATTCTTCTTGAACACCTCACAATTAATTTTGCATTCATAGCTGAACATCAGCACAACTCCGTTCCTTTGTCTAGAACATGTATGAATTTGCTGAGGGCACATATCCTTGAAGATTCCACTAGAAAGATCTCTGTGGAAACTGATCATTTAGTCTTACCCTTTTCTCATCTTCTGGCCAGTTATTAATACAACAGGAGGCTGTTCCTCTTAATCCACAACAGATGATTTCCTTTAAAAGCCTTTGGCAGGAGGTCTTGTCAAATGCTTTTTATAAATCGAAGTGCATTATACCAGCCAAATACTTGTTCTCCCCTCAAAGGATTCTAACTGCTTTGTGAAGTGCAACTTCTAGCTAAAAAAAGCCATAACGTCTTTACTGTATTTATGTGTTTACAGAATTTTTATGATACTTTACTTCCTTGAAACTCCCAGTTACACTTTCCTAGGCCGCTCTGGTACCATGCTTGCATCTTCCATTCCTCCAGCACGCACAACCTGATGTAAGGGATTGATTATATACTTATGACAAAAAAATCTGACACTTCCATATCTGACGTATTTTACAACTTGAATGAATCTCGTCTGATCTGCATGATGTCCTCCTAATGTGTTAAGAGTGAATCAGTAAAATGATTAATTAAAAGACAGTTCCTCTTGTCCACACCTGCAAAACTCTTCAGTATGAGAATTTCTCTACAATCCTCCAAAGCAAACACTACTGCAAAGAATTCCTGTGGCTTGTCTATTGTAGCAGAACCTTCCTTGAGAATTCCCTGACATGCTGGACACTTAGTGGACTACAGCGTTCCTCACATGCTTCCCACTGTCAGTGACAGGGATATTACCTTAGGGTTTTAATTTTAAGTTTGCCACTCTCTTCCTCCTATTTTCTTAGATAAGAGTTCTGCTCTTTGAAGGATTACTATCATCAGCTTTCTTCATTCTACATAAACCAGTAGATTCTTTTATTTTTTAAGTGGGGNTCCAAGGTCCAATTTGCTGTCTTTATCTGGTCTGTGACATATGCAAGACGCACCTTCACAGCTGCACCTCTTTCATTGCATCCTATTTGCCTTCACTGAGTCTATGAAGCCTGCCTACGTTTTCAGGAAGGGAGAGGCTAATCTTATTAAAAAAATTTGGGTGAGTGTTTGTTCATACAGGAATTCCAAATAACAGTAAAACACAGGTAATGTTTACAAGATAATTGCTGAGTAACATCTTGAATCAGACCTCCTGCATTGCTTAAGAATAAAATTTCCTCTTTCAACATCGAAGCAGATGATGGAAGAGCATCCTTGACAGTCTCTTCATCACTTTTGGTTGTGAGATTTGTTCCTCCTCCTTCCTCTTGAGAGCAAATTAAGTTTACTGCTATTACCATAACTTTTTCCATATGTTTTTTCATGTCTTCTGTCATTTTACAAGATTTTCAGTACCCCAATTATGTGGTCAACAGCATAGCTACAATCTCCATCTCCTACAAGGCATATTTCAATCCACATCAATTAACACATCTTACTTTATCCCATTCTTCTTAATCATAAAGCACCTTTCTACTAAAGCAACTCATCTGTAATGCAAGTCCTTCATATTTGCACCCAGAAGCTGCAGTCTCATTGATTATCTTCCTTCCATCAAGTTTCTCAAATGCTTATAGGATCAGCATGCTCATTTTAAAACAGGTAATTCAGTCAATTACTACTACCTGTTTTAAAAGGCACACAGCATTTTGATAAAAGCACACAAAGACTTTGCGCTTAATCAGCTTGCCTATTTTTATACGCACCATTTAAGAGGCCTTAATTTGCTGGTCCGTTAAAATTCAGGAAAGAGGCAACAAGGGAAAAAAAGGGACAAAAGTTTTTTCCTTGAGCTTTCATCACTCAGTGAAATATTATCCAAAGCAACGTTTCGTCTACAGCTTTCAATTTTCTGTTTAAGAAATTATAAAAATTTATTACAGTAAAGCCAGAATTCTTTTTATATTTTATTACAGCAGATTTTGACAACAGGTAGAGAGCATCTCCAATCCCAGGGACTAAAAAGGAATCCTTGCATTTTTCATTCACCTGTTCATTCACTGCCCCCTCCTACACTTCCCAGTAGTTCCTCACTGAAAAACAATTCAGCTCCTTTGCAAGTTCCTGGAAAGTCTAACAGCTCAGTGCACCTTCATTTAGCAACAGTGTCTCTCAAACACTGCCTTACCAGCTCCTTCTCAGCCCAACGTTTATTAACTTTTCTATCTCTTGAAATTACTAACACCATGGCATTAATACAAACACTCCTACTTTGTCTTAGCATAACAGTATAGAGAAAACTAGACTTGGTTAAAACAAATCAGCAGACAAATAACTAACCACACTAACAGCAAGTGTTAGGCAAATGCCTAAAGATGAGCAAGAATATGGCAAACAACAATCCTCACTTACTGTCTCAAACTAATTTCAGCTCAGATGTTCTCTGGATGGAACATATTCCTACATACTTAGATGTATGCTTCCATAAAAAAAATGTTACCATACAACGAAATACTGACATTCCATTTATTATCACATCAAATTGAACTACAGTGCAACCTTTCAATTCTGTTTGGCATTTCTGATGTAGTTCACTAGCTGTCAAAGTCTCTTGGTGCCTTTTGTTGCATCCTCTTCAAATGTCAAAGTTTTATAACCTGCAGCTACTCTGTCACTTCATCTGACTTTGTATATGAAATAACGTAGTGGCCATCAGATCACTGAATTCGGTCTGCTTGAAGGTTGAAAAATTTAAGTCACAGCTCAAACTAGGTAATATAATGTGGCAGCCTTTTATTAGTAACATGAAAGCAAGTGGAGCGTGGAATGGCTTTCTTATTACACTAATAATGACATATTAGATTACAGTATGCTCGTTTTTTTCAGATTATACATCATTGCTTCTAGAAGGACAGAAAATTACAATCTTTGTCTAGCTTTTTAAGCATAAAAAAATTTTTCAAGAGCTCAGAGACTTCTTGGTTGTGGTTTTAAGAACTACCACGAGTAACAAACTACCTCTAATAAATACGCTGCTAAACAAAATTAAATTGCTTAATCATAATTTTTCATTCTTGTTCTATTTCAGCTTTCTGTTGTGACTAGAAGAGATATTGAGTATTTAAAGGTTTAGGAAGCAAACAAACAGAGCCTTCAACTTCAAAACTGCAAGAGTTTCATCATTCTTGTGACATCGTGCTCAACCCTGCCAGTTTCTGCTTCCCTCAAAGTACTGTTTTCCTCCCTGCTCCTTTAGAAAAAATACCTTTGCAAGCACAGGTGGTGCCATGGACACCTCAGCACGCCCCAATATATAAAACCTGCACCCGAGCCTGTGAAATCATGAGGAGCCACAAGAGAAAGAGCGAAGTCTGACTATAACTACCTAGCAGGTAAGCAAAGTCAGGCTGCTCACCAACTCTGCACGGTGACTGTAGCAGAGAGGAAGCAAAGGACTACGCCCCTGCTCACCACAGACTCCTCTACCATAGATATTAAAATCAAAACAAATCAGATGAACTTCATATGCTCACCCAGGAAGGAGGTCTCTTAAGGAAACCTATAAATCCAAAGTTATCCCCACTCCCTCAAATAAAAACAGAGCTAAAAAAATAGCTTAAAATTGCTTTAATTTGCTTATTTAAATCAACTAGTGGATTTTGGAGAAGGGAAAACATAGTTATTTTCCATATAAGCATTCACTGCATTTCACAGTTTCTTTTTCTGCTTCAAGCTACAGTTGAGCTGCTAAAACTAAGTGCTCAACACTTTTTAAAATTAAATACTCGGTGCATTATCATACCACCAAGTGTAATAGGTGCACATACTGCCAAGCATAATAGGTATCACACCACAGAGAACTGAGTACAGGTTAAGAACACAAACAGACAAATCAGGAAGATGTCTAAGGTTCTAGATTTACATCTTGTGAGCATATGTTCTCTTCTTGTCCATTAGTCAACATAAGCTAGTTTTGTTTTGTTGTTCTAATAATATGCGAGTCATTGGTGTGAATATGAACCAACATATGAAGAAGGCAAAGTGCCAGGCAAATGCTAAAAGGATACTTCAGAAAAAAGTGCACCTAGAGTAACACATCCACTAGGTAGTAGACCAAGCCTGAAGAATCTCTAAATTAAGTTATTTCAAGTACATAATTTTTCATGGTGGCACTTTGGGTTTCACTTCTTGACCGGTGCTACTCAGCTACACTATGAAAGTCAGTTTCTTGCAAGGGCAAATATGATTTGTTATCTCTTGCTCCACAGATTTTTAAAATAATACTATGGGGGTTTTGTCAAAGTTGTCATTATTGACAGCTCTCTGCAACAGTGAGATAAAAAAATCCAAGATTACTAAAGACCCTGGAAGGGACTTCTTTAAGAGACTTTTCAGACAAAAGCACCCTCAGAATAAAGGCCAACTTGGATGATGTTAATTTATCTCCTTAAGTAACATCTCACTTAAACTCAGTACATAAATTCTCAACATGGATGCAGCGTTCCCTTCAGAAGACTGCAGTTAAGTTTAAAAATAGTTTTATTTCATACGACTTCATTCATACACTTGACTGGACATAGCTTTAAAACAAGTAATAACAGAGTATGAGTTTTAGTGAGCCATGGTAAAAGCCATGCAGATGCGGAATTCTCTGTGACATTTCTCACTACTTACTAGTTTATAATAACAACTTAACAGATGTTGCATAGCATTATAATTCCCATCTTTGCATTAGTGAGGGGGTCGAATCTGGCAGCTCAATAGAGGGGAAGCTGATGCAGCTCCAGGTCCCCAGGTTCAACCAGGAGCAAGGCTCAGCTCGCACTCCCTGTTGGCACACACACAACACATATTATACGCCATGGTCAGCCAGACAAATCAATACACTGCACACTTGAACACGCACACACAGAGGCAGCACCACAGCCTCATCCTGCTCCCCTTTCCAGTCTAAACAAGATGAAGGTCCACTAGTGAGGATGTATCTATATATATGGCGGGGGAGGGAGAGAGAGAGATGTACGTACAACGTGGAACCCTCCAGCAGTCTGCCCAGTAGCCAGCCCCTGGCTTGCCACCTCTCCAGTTGTTGCCACCTGGATATAAGAGCCCCCAAAGACCATAGTCCTGCTCCAGTTACTGGTACAGACTGTCTCTCATGTGCCTGTGCACACAGCTAGCTGGAACCCCCTGGTCCCCCAGTAGCCAAACACCCATGGTTTCCCCCTTAGAGACAAACGTACCGATGTGTAGGTCTCAATCCTAAAGACCTTCAAATCTCACCAACTCTCTGGCAGCTGGTGTGACTCCCCTGGTCCCACCAACAGCAAGCTTCTCCTCTTGTCTCAACCACAGAAACAGAGACAGACCTGCCTTCCAGGCTTGATCTTTGCTAGTGCTCACATACTCCCTGGCACACCCCCACTCTCTGCAGCTACTGGCACCACAGACACAGGGGCCACTGGGACCTGAGGTCTGCTGGCACTTACATCCTCTCACTGCAGTGTCTGCCGGTGCTAGCACCATAAGCACATGGGCCCTTCCAGCTGTGATCCCACTCCAGTCGCTACACTGAGATACCCATCACACACACCCAAGCAAAAAATAATTTAACAGAGACGAGACAGGCTGCACTGATTAGGTGAAGGGCATGGACAGACTACCATACAAACCAATACATGCAACCAGGCTTTTTTTATCCCTTTATCCCTCTATTTTCTCCCACGCTTGTCCTCCCCAAATGGCCTAGATCCTTCCCTCTCCGCACACCTCTCCCATCACTGGATGTTAGGTTCATCCCCTAGACATCCCATACCAAGTCCTGTCCTATCCTGAAATGCTCTTTTCCCCCTCTCAGGCCAAAAGGTGCTCAGGCAGTGACCCACCTTGCTGGCTTTCACTTGTGGACATTAGGGCTGAGGATCTCCTGGGACAGCTCTGAGAGGGGCCTGGGCAAGGTTTTCCTTTCCTCCAAGTCCCTAATTTGGGCTATGCCTGCACACCATTTCAACTCTGTGCTCCTCCACTGGCTTGTGGACATGGGCCTTTGAGGGGACAATGCCTCCTGGAATGGACCTCCGAATACAGCCAGGCAAGGTGCTATTCAGGTACCTCCAACTGCCATCATCTCTCTGCTCTCCCCTGTACGCATGCAAACAAGCATTTATCACATAAGATAGCACTTTGTTCACCTTTTGAACACTTAACCTGAAAGCTCCAAGAACACGTGAGATTAGAATAGTAGAGTAGTGTTGATACATTGATGCAATTGCTAATAAGAATATCACATCATTTATCTTTTAAAACCTTGTGATTCAAAATTAGGCATCCTAAGCTTAAGCTGTGTAATTCACCAGCCCATTTTAAAGTAAGCGACAGTGGTAAATAGGAAAAATTAAGCTACTTGCAACTGATCTGAAACTTCGGTTGGAACACCAGTTAGGAGTCATTTTAAAACATCAGGGAAATGTGTTTCCTCTTAACTTGTCTTTGAAGTACAGACTTCTCAGTGCTAACTCCTGGTTAATAATTAAATGGAAGTCAGGTAGGGAGAAAGCTATAGCAGCCAAATAATTCCGCAGTGCTTTGACTGCCATCACTGACTTCACCCACCCTGCAGCACATTGGGCCACTTGTGCCAGTCCTGACAATGGACATATCACTTGCTGGTGTCCTGCAGAACAGATGGTGCTGAAAGATTAGAACCTTCATTCTAGTTGACCAGTTTTATCAGAAAGCTCAATCTATTGGGATCATTCACTAGGCAAATTCTAGGTTTCACTGTTGCCACTAACTTTGAGGGAGCCCGACCAAGTTGGTTATCCCATCTAGAATTCAGCTTTTGTGTTGCACATGCAATGAACTTGTCCAGCTCACCCAGATCTGGAAAGAGAGACAGCAATTCACTAGCACTTAATTCCTTGGTAAGTCTTCAAGCATGCCCAGTACTGACCTTACTGATTTCCCAAGGTCAAAATTACAAGAATTCTTGAATGTATTAAGTTACACATTTGAATGTATTTGAGGGGAGGGAAGGGTGTCTGTTTCTAAAAAGCTTTAATTCATCTGATAGTAATTGTATATATGATGGCTTATCCTCTCTAGAACCAGGCATATGAATAGCTACCTTCTTACAATTCAGTCTACAAACTGTGACACAACCAGAATACCAAATTGAAGAAGATTAATAATCTTGTTTTATAACAAAACTATTTGCCTCATAATTGCTAATTAAATGTCTAACAGTTTGTTCTTTTAGTTATCCTACTCACCAGTTTTTCATTGGGAATGTAAAACTATTAGTTGTATGCCATCTTCAGCTTTAAGATGCTCAGACAACCTGATGTGATACCTCAGTCTTTGTTTTTGTCATTTACTCTTAAGGATTAAACCAGTACAAACTTGTTCTTGAAAAGTCTAAACCGCATGCCAGACCCCACTGAGTGCCCTTCATTCGTTTTTGGTGGTTTAGACTTGTCTTTGCTAAAAAAAATTGAAAAAATAAAATGAAGAACAATTCAGATACAAAACCAAAAATTTCAATGAACAAATGTTTATTTGTCATTGGGAGACACTTGTCAAGCTCCACTCCTCAGTAACAGGCCTGATGACTGGAGAAATGAGACCACCGCTTCTCTCTTGAAGCAAACTTAGATAGCATATAATACTAGTTATAAGGAAGGATGCTTTGAAGACTGTATCACTGCTGGAGAACAGAAAGGGAAGGCCATTCCATAAAACATTAGAAAGCTGTACCAATAATGTAGATAATGAAGTTACTTATCCACAATATGTAACAGCAGCATACAGGATGGATTACAACATAAAAGCTTCCAACATGCGCACATGAGGAGCAGAGATTACATTAGAGGCACATCCTGAGATATCTCTACAGTAGAAGGTGTTTGGGTTTTTTTTTTTTCCTTTTTAATACATAGAAGTAGGGTAACATCTATATGTACCACCAGAATACGTTGTGAGGGATTTATTCTCTAAGATTAAAACACAACATTTTGAACAGTGCAATACTGAATAGAGGGCAGTAACTGCCAAGAAAATGAACAAAGCTTCATTCTAAGTTCAAAAATTTACTTAACCATACTTGAGTAAATCTACCTTTTATGAAATAGCACGGCAGTGTGCAATACCATCAGATTCAGAAAATACAAAGAGCCTTAAACTGATTTTAGAAAATATTTTTTAATTCTTTATGCGGGCAGCAACTTTCTCCTCCTCCATTTATTTCCACCTCTACTGCAGCAGTATCAGACCAAGAGTCACATTACCCTAGGTCAATGTTATAAATCTGGCACTGTAGGAAAGAGTCATTACTATCTGAGCAGTTGCCTCTACTGATTAGGCTTTTATCAATATCTCTGTAGTAGCAGATGAGTCTAATGTTAGCACTGCGGTACACAGTAATATTGCTAATCAAGAGAACAAAACATACTTTACAGTGTATTCATCAGGGAGACATCTTTCAAACAATCTGTGCTGCAACAGAAGCCTTCAGAGACTTCGGCAGAAACAACCAGAAAAGCACTACTTCTCTTAGTTTCTCACACTTCTTGACTCCTGATATCTTCCAGATTCCTAGATATCAGAAAGAGTTCTCTTCATGCAGGGAACCACATTTTTCAATAAGTGTCCTAAAAATAAACAAACTGTGGAGCCAGGCCTAAACATTCGCTTGGGTTTAATTTTTAAGTTTACACTTAAACTGATTAACACTGACGTGTTCAATTCTTCAAACATTTTGAATAGTTAAAGTATAAAATTAAAGTCCCAGTCCACAACATGATATGCTCTGACTGTTTTATATCACTTTTACAGTTTTGCTCTCTCCCTGCTTCTCCTCCAAAACTAACTGCAGCTCTTCACTTGCCTACCACTTTTCCATGAGAATTGTTTTTATTACATCAGAATTGGAAAAGTACATGACCCACAGCCACATTAGACCACTGAAAGCATGGAGAGAGTTAAAGGACAACACAAAAGTTCGCATGTGCCTGCAACTAATCAACCAAGAAATATTCAAGAGTATTAAGACCTTCTTCAACGGACAATGCTCAATGGACAATCTCTTTGTAGCTTGTCTTTCTCTTGAAAGCACAGCTTTGATGATCATCAACCATTTTGGAAGAATCTGTTTCATCACCCTTTCTCTAGGATACTTTTTTAACCAGAAAGCTAGGCTAGTAATTTTCCCCTCTTTTCTGTCTCCTTATTTTGAGGAATTAAACATAGCACAAACAGTACTTTATTTCAGTGTTCCCTTCTTACATCAGTTTCCTTACAAAAAAAAAAAGGAACGGCTGCACTAAGAGAGGAGCATATTCTGAAGTTACTCTGCATATAAACAGAGTAAAACTGATGGAATTTATGTTTGGCTCAATCTTATGTGAGAGTTTCAATACTTCGTTCCCTAACAAACCCCTTTTTAGCACTTCAAAGAATCACAAGTATACTCAAGGTTAAAACTCAAATTTGACAAAAAGAGTGCAGGCCACTTCAGAGCTGAAGTCAGATCAATTCTGCTGTTAGCTTACCAAGTGATAAATGGGCTTTGAAGACAGCCCTGGACGGGGAAGCTCCTACATAAGATACAGGATTTTCTTCCAACCTGGAGGAAATAACAAGCCTTCCTACAAAAGAGCAAACTAAGCAGAGCATAATAAAACAACTTCCAGGAGGAGGTCTCAAAATGCACACAGGAAAGGACAGCAGAGATCTACAAACATTTGCTTATGAAAGGCTCTTGACCACGAAACCCAGGAAAGAAACAGGTTACTCAGAAGGTCAGACACAGAGGCAGGAAAACCCAAGTGCGTATGCAACCAGACTGGAGTCAGAAATTGGCTGTTTTGTGAAGCCATTTGCCTTTTCCGCAGTGGACATGGGAGGTAGCATTTAAAAAAAAAGTAAACACAGCAAACACACAAAGCAAAACCAAACATTTTGTTATTTGGCAGAAGGACAAATTATTGTAGAGGCACAAGAACTGGGGCATTCAAATAAGGGAGACAGGAAAGGCTACTCAGAGGAGGAATATGAAGACTTGAAATGGTGATGCATCTCTCTTTTGGTCACATTTCATTTCCTCCTCTGAACATCTATATCCTTGGTATCTACAACACACAATTTGTTTTCACAAAAATATTTTTGTATGTAGATGTGTGTGTACATATACATACACACACAGTATACAGTTACATACTTATTCCCCCCAAAAAGAGACAGCTTCAAACAAATTGTCAAGTCTATCCCATGGGATGTTTCAGAACACAAAAAAGTCCTGTAACTTCTTCCAGGTCCAGAAATATTAACACACACACACACACCTGCTGTCTTCTCTTTTATTAAGGATACGGTATGCACAACAACTGTTAGAAAGTTAATTAGCAGGCTCCATTTCAGTCCCCCAAGAGACATCAGAAGTTGGCAGAAAGATTGCATATCATCGGCAAAAGTTGCTTTCATGCCTCTTCTATTGAAGGATTACCACGATGAAAAAGGTGAGTTCAATTTCATCGTATTTTTTGCATCTAATAATATCCACCACTTAAATGCACCCCATCACCATATTCTGAAGCAAACCATGGTAGATTTAAGTCAAACCTAACTACCAATTAAAAAAATGAAATAATTAAAATATTTTTAATGTTGTTACAACATATTTCATGGTATGCATGTGTTTTTATTAGGACTGGGTTATACTCTAAAATGGAAAAAAACTCAAACCAAAACTCAATAGCAAGGATTTTATCTTCCCATCTTACCCAAAATAGAAATGTAACAGTCTCATAAAACAGAGTAACTATCAGCACTTTTAGAGGTAGCATTACTTGAAGAGCAACATCATGCCTTGAATTACCATTTTGAAAGCTCACTTCTGTAGAAGTGGAAAACAGCCAGCTATACACACACACTCTAATGGCTTTAGAATGGGTTTATTTTAAAGGAAAACAAAGGAAGACAGCACTGCAATCCCACTGAGATGCAACATAAAGCAGGAACTTCATTTTTATGGAGCTTAACTTCCATGGGTGTACTTTGTATCTGTCTTTCCTCATTTGCAAAAAAGTGAATTTGGATAATTTATGTTAAAAGTTGCTAGACACATTCATGTATTTTTAAAGAGAATAATGTGGTTTCACTGTAGATACACTCAAACTTATAAAAGGCAACTTATATTCTTGTTTGGAGCGTAATAAGCAAGAAAGAAAATTAATACTAGTACACAAAAGTAAATCCCAACATCAAAAGTAAACTGCAGAGCTGAGGCACTTTTGAGCTTTTTACTTAAAAAAGGACTATTCTTCCCAGGCACGTTCCTTATTTGTTTGCCAGGCAGTCTTGCTCATTCTCTTTTTTAATGCTCTAAAAACTACAGTGGCTTCTCACCAGACGAGGATTACATTTAAAAGCCTACAGTGAGCTGGGTAAAGACCATCTCAGTACATGTCTCCCATCGCTAGCAGACTCAGTTTTGAAATAAAGATTTATTATCCCTGATGAGAGCTGTGGTCCCCAGGAAAAAAACAAAAAAAAAAAGAAAAGAAAAAAAGAAAAGAAAAGAAAAGAAAAAGAGAGGGCAGGTAAGGTGTGTCAACCAATTAAACATCCAAGGGCTTGCGCTTCAAGTTTTATGTCTCAGGACAGAGATGTACCCACACTTGTTTTGTTTTTCTTCTGTAACAGCTTTGGTTTCCTTTACCTTATATACCTCACAATTTCTGTTCACCCTTTCCCCAGTCTCAAACAGCCTGCATACTTTTGCATTTGAACAAAGAGGAAAGACAGTTTTCACATGCTCAATTGCACACCCAAAACATCAACACACTTGCTTTATGCACCTTCCACTTCCATTGAAGTTGTAGTTACACGAATAATTATCGCCATCTTTAAATATTAGTAAATTGCAAGGGAAATTCATGTTCCCATGATAGTTGATAGCCATGTATACCATCTTAAATAAATTTTAAAAAGACAGTTCCATTCTTCAGATTTTCAAGCAACCAGTCCATGCTTTTCAGAAAAACAATTACATAGCAAGCTCTCCTAAAATTGAGTCAGTTCAAGTATGGAACAACAGGAGAATTTCCAACATCCAACTTCTACCACAGCTACCACCTTGGATGCAAATATCACCCTCAGGCATAAAAGTGGGATTACTTAGATTTTTATCATGCTTAAAACCTACCTAAACCATTTATGTCTTAACTAAACTCAGACCATTACTCTTGCCATCTATATATCATAAACCAAACAAACCCAGTCTCCTTATATGCAGCATTTCATAAATAATTTAGAATGGCAATTTCATTTCC
The DNA here is from genome assembly GCA_013400035.1 of Rynchops niger. Taxonomy (NCBI): domain Eukaryota; kingdom Metazoa; phylum Chordata; class Aves; order Charadriiformes; family Laridae; genus Rynchops; species Rynchops niger. The sequence continues at coordinate 58,798 of VXBH01009692.1, forward strand.
TTTAGATCAGGACTTCAGCCTGTTGAGAACAAGAAATCTTTACTACTCTTATTAAATATTTACTATATGGCTGTTCTGGCATCATCACAAGAAACACTGCATACAAATGTTATGCATTAGAAAAATACAAAAGCTACATTTAAAACATTTACAAGATGCTGGCAAGCAGACAATAGCTCAGCAAGGCAAATAAAGCTGACAGCCTGACTTTCACTGCTGATTCTTTCCAGGACAAAAAGCAGCCACACAAGACACCTTAACCCTTTGCTTTAAGGTCAACATGTGTCAAGTAGTTTTCCATAACGTAGACATTTGTAACTACCTGAAAGAAATTAAGTAAAAACATTTTTAGTCCCCATGTAGCTTTCCATCCGTGTGTTACACACTTAGAAAGGTCACAAGTGTGTACCAAATTCATGTGTGCAATAAAAGTATATCCACCCCCTCTGCCTGCAACATTTCTGCCTTCAGAAATGCAAATCTAACAGATGTAACTAGGGGTGTAACATCCACAAGACAACCCATAAGATGATGCAGAATACAGGGTCCTTAAAGTAACACACTATCTTCAGTATGCCATCCCCTGTCAAAGAAAAGCTTTAACATTACGTTGAATATACTGTCTTAGACTGTTTCACCAAGCTTTTACACAGCTGTCCTAGCAGTAGTCATATAACCATATATTAAAGCAACAGGCAGACAGCACAATTAGGAGACTTCACAATTCGATTGCAACTTTCAGATTTAAAAGCACAACTGCCCATCCCAATCCAGAGAGCTACAGCTTGCACTGCAGCAATAACCACCACAATTGCTGGTTTCTGGCAGGACTCAGCACACGCTACTGCAACGATTTTTCCAAGTCTCCAGTAAGAGGCCAAAGGAAGGTGCCGCCCTCAGCCATCTGCTCTCTCTACAAAACTCTTACAAGAGAACATTAAGTAACCTGTGGTAACAAGCTTCCAGACTTTGTTTGAAGTGAAGCAGAGCAACCAGTGCCCCCACAAAAGCTTCTCAGCCTAAGCACCAGAGCATTATCTAGATAAACAAAAGTCTTCTGAAACAGATCTGGACAAAACTAAAATAATGCTGGCTGGGAATGTTTTCAGGTGAATCTCCCACATATAAAGCTTGCTTTCTAGTTAGTAGGCCAGACTAAAGTTTCAAGGCCTTCAGTTTCAGGACAGCAAGGCACCTATTCCAAAAGATGCCTTTATTTTGTAACCCCTTTCCTAGCAACAAGCAACCAGGCTGCAACACTGACCATTCTGCAATCCACTTCTGAGGGCAGAGTGTGAACACACTAACATTTCCCCATTGTAAAGAATGCAGTAGCCCTGAGCTACCGTAAGCTAATTGCTGCTGTGCTCAGCACCAGCTTTCTTTTGCTGCCAGTCTGAACTGCCACTTTCAAATGCATCAATCAGACAGATACCCACTAAATTAGGAACTGCACTTCTTCCTAGCACGGTCTGCCAAGACAGCTGCACAGGTTTCTGTACTAATGACTTGAGAAGGTACTAAAATAAAGTTTTGGCACTGATGTCCATGAAAAGAAGGTACTCCCATCATTACTAGAGATGACTATCATTGTGTTTTTCTTTTTAGTATAAGAGAGTCGTGCAAAAATATATTTAGTAACCTAGTATGGCATAATCTGTTCAATCATATGCTTCAGCTCAGTTTGAGAGCGATAACAAAAACATGTTTTGTTGGCTGTAGTTTTCCAAGCACCAAAGGCAGTTAGATTCTTCAAAGGAAGTGAGGGTCAATTCATCCCTCCTGCATGAGGCCCACCGCACAGCAACAGCTGATTTGGCTCAGCTGGGGATCAGATGACTCAGATGAGACTGTTGGGAAGGAGGAAGGCAATTTCTCTGTTAGACTAGGAGAACTCATTTGGAGTTCACTATGCCATTTCCTGTAACTTCTTAAAAGAGATGCATACGAGAAAATAGCCAAGCTAGGGCAAAGAACCACAGAGAAACCATACTGGTGTCAGAATACAGGCTCAAGGAGGATAACTGTGGAACTATGCACCAGCAGACCTGAGCAGAAAAAGACCTATATGAAAGGCTTTTCAGAAGAGACAGAAACCATAGTACGATTAGCTGAGGCACTGGAATAGGATGCATTTGGGCTTAAAGTCCAGTATATTATTCTGAAGTAGTGCACAGAAGAACAGAGCATCCTGAACCACCTGCAGATGAAGGAAAGCTGGGCAAGTAGTGGTTTAGCAAGCCATGTAACGCTGTTAGATACCATCCAGAGCAAGGGTTGTATACTTTCTGGTATTCATTATAGCTAGAGCCAGACTCAGAATTGAAGCCTTTTCACAAATGTCTCCAGTGTTTTAAAGGGTTGCTGCAAACAGACTGCATATCCATCAACTGTGCAAGGTGAGACCAGATGTTTTAACACATTTGCTAAAGAAAATAAACATTTTCTTTGAAGAGCAACAGCTCAGTTGTTTTATGTAAATGGATGGAAAGGCTGAGGCCAGTATGGAAGGAGGATCATTAATCCCCTCAGTAGACTTCTTCAGAGGGACAAAGAAAAGTCTTCCTCATGGAGTAGTCTTGTCAAAGCTTCCAGATCCTCCTTTCGAACCTGCACCGTTTAAGAGCACATCCCACAATTTAAACCACTGCAGCTGGTAGATTCAATNCTAAAGAGCACACACCAATCAGAAACAGGAAAGCTGGCCTAATTTGCCAATTTAGTGGTCAAGTTCTAAATAAAAGTTCCAGCAAGCTTCAATTGACCACATAAGTGGAGAACAGAGAAACATTTATAGCTTGCTCTCCCCCTCAGCCACCAACTCAGAAATCACAGAAGAACACATTACAACACATGACTTCAGGCACATGATATCAAGTGTTCAAGCTTCTCTTTCAGCCAAGGACTTTCTCTTCTATGGAATATTCTTTCACCTTCCTTCTCTCTTTGCTATTTTAAAACAGAGATATAAATCTATTGCATTAACATGCCCCAAACTATTTTAAGAAAACACAAGTCAGGTACACTGAGACCAAAGGTGGTTTTACTTCCATACTTACCTTCCAGTCAAATAATCTCCACCACCTTTTACTCAACTTAAGGCCTCAGAACCTTTCCAGAACTCGTCAGCCTTAGCCCAATAAGCCAAATAGCCTCAAGAATAGCTTATAGCCCATTATCATGATAATATTTTTTATGGTAATGACATTGAACAAATAAGTCTGTTTACATAGACATCCAGACTTGATGATATTTATCTTCTTTCTCTCAGTCACACACTCCCCAAACTGAACACATATGTAGTTTCAACACCTAAATGCAGCTCCATAATAACTTCTCAGAGCACATGCACCCAACAGTCAGTGCTCCATGGTGACACGACTATCTTGTCATGAAAGCTGAGACCAGCGAGCTTAAGTCTCAAGGGCACAAGCGTTTTCAAGCTTTTTGTTACTAATTAAAGTCTAGTAGCTTTTCTATTCCAGTCTCTCAGGTCACACTTACACATCAGCAGCTTCCAAATTAAGTTATAGGCATGCAGGCTCCTTTAGGCTCCAGAATAGTTCCCCATCCACAGCTCCCTACCCACCTAGCTACTCACTACCATCCTCTTTCAAAAAGGGTAGGGCTTCCTCAGAAGTTATGAATATCTGAATTAAGGAACACAGATCAGTCAAGCTTAAATTACTCAGCAGTTTGAAAGAATGTGTTTTTTTAATGGAAAAAGGTGTCAGAATAGTCACATGAGCAATTAAAGCCACTAGGGAGTGATCACAATATCTGGGTATGGGCTGACTGCAATAACTTTTCTTTACTGGAACAGGAGCTAGGAGAAATACTTTAAACTGGTCAGATCCACAGCTGATGCCTCAGCTCCGCCTACAGTAGTTTTTACTGAGCAGATGTACACAGGGAAGTTGCTGTGAAACTCTTATTATGGCAATCTTAAAGCATGAATGAACAAATGCACCAAGCAGTATAATTACTACGCAGGATAGCAACCTGTTGAGTCTGTAGGTTATCACTTTAAGATGTTATGTAGCTTTATCCACAGAGCCTGTTTTAAATTAGGATGTGTTATTGTTACCATCTGCTCAGAGATGAAAAACCAAGGCGGCTGCGAAACAGGCAAGAGAATATTTTCTCCTTTAAATTAACATTAAGCAGAAGTCAACAGTTCCTATTTTAGAATCAGAATAATGCAGGTTAGAAGGCATGTCTCCAGATCATCTAGTCACTTCTTACAGAAAGAGTTAAGAAGCATGAAGCATTTTCAGACTAGTCTGACATTAACAAATGTTTTGTTGCTTATTTTAGAAATACCAAATTTAAATAATTATTTTCAGAACAAATTAATTCCAAATACCCTTAGCAAAACCGACCTTGGTTTTTAAGCATTTGACACTGGCCTTCACACTAAAACAAAGAAACTTTCCTTTACCAGTCTCCCACAGTTCCCTGTGAAAGGGTTAAAGGTCCTATAGACTTCCACAATCTTAAAGGATTACCATGCTGGCTAGCATCCTTATTTCAATAAAACATGTTCTAATACACAGATGGGAGGAAACACTAAGCATATAATGGCTGTTCCATTTTCCCCTCAAGTCACTTTCTATTATTGCACTAAGAACTTTTGGGAGATTGAGCTACATGACATGTGAGTGCTACAAGTGAGTGCACATCACAGGGTTAGTTTAGGGAGGAAAGGCTGGAGTTACTTCCTGGTTGGTTTATTTTTAAGTAACATTCCGTCCAGTATATAGTCCCACATTCCATAAATTGTTAGGCTTCCTGACATATATGTAGAAGTTTTAACTCCCACCCCTCTCACAATTACTCCTTTTCTGATGCCAGATGCTACTCACAAAACAAGCCAGTGTTCCATGGATGTCAGCAACTTGTTAAATCAGCCCTGACTCATCAGTCATCACTCTGGGATGTCACTGCATCCCAGTCAGAAGCACTATCTAGAACTCGGGTGTTTGGCAGCATTCTTTCCCTCACAGTGAAACTTGCTACTACTTTAGCCATTTCAGCTTAAAACCCAGAGCAACAGTTACCTTTTAGGAATGCATCCATATATACTCATTGCCCAAATGTTTGTCACTCAGAGTGAAGTAAAACAGATATTTTACTCTATCAACAAGCCAACAGCACATTCAAAAAAAGAAGGGGGGAAAAAAAGAGCAAACTGGTCATCACTGCCAGACTCCCTTCTGACAGCTCTCCTAAGATTACAAGAACTGTATGCCGCTGCATCAGCCTGCTGCACATTTCTGCTTTGGTCTTTCTACATACTACGCACTGAAGAGAAGTCCAGATCACACCTTTAATCAGTTTAAAGAAGTGACATGATGCAGCAGCCTGAGGCCAGCAGCAGCACCACAAACATGCTTTTCCACTCCTGTGCTGATCTAACCACCCAGTGCCAGGCGGGAAGTTCCCTATGCTCCAGTCCGGGAGCTGCAAAGACCAAGTTTCTGCTTTTCTCTTGTGCATCTCCAAGACACAGATATGAATTTGACAGGGAAGACTGCAGTGGCACTTCTTCCCTTCATCATAATACTCTTCAACTAGAAGCCACATAACCACGCATCTGCTATTCTGCAGTAGACAGAAGTCATTATAAGCAAAATTAAGTGGTCCAAATGGGGGCAGAGGGAGAAGGCAATAAGAAAAAACAATGCTACAGTCTTACCAGCCTTAAAGGTTTAGAAATATTTGCAGTTGTCTCACTTAGTGACTCAACTACAACCATCACTCAACCGAACTTTGTTGGCTATTGTCATCATTTTAAACACAGAAAAAAGCAAATGCGTGTGTAAAAGCATTATTGTTTTCAGTTTAAAATACTTTATAATTTATTATATGCAGGAAAATAGCAAAGGAATACTGATATTTTAACTCTACATGTCCAGCAAGAATCTAACCTTAAGTCACCTTTTTAATATATTTTTAAAAAGAACTTATTTTATATATATGCTGACGTAAAAGCTCTTTGAACAACTTACAGCAGATACCATTAACAGAGTAAAAATGCTTAAGGTAACCTTTTCACTTCTTAGGAAGCAAGTGAGGGGCTTAAGAACCTTCCTTAAAAAAAAAAAAAAAAAAAAAAAAAAAAAAAAAAAGCCTTTCAAATTTGAGACCTCCTGGGCCAAAACAGACCAGAGATGCAAAACCACAATCCAGATTGCCCTTTATAAACCTGTGTTTATACCTGCTTGTGTTCGCTGTGTGCTGCTTCACAAATGCACCTGAAGCTTTCCTATTGCTTCTATGTCATTACAGCCATTGAGTATGGAAGCTTAACTTCTTTATGTCAGACAAAAACTTATAGCATAAAGAAGTCAACATATTCACGAATCATGTTAAAGTGATCATGCTGTTCAGGGCTGAGGACACACTTTTTTTTTTCCATTTTCCCTTCATTTCTCCCCTCCCAGTGCCAATACCCAGGCACCTCCTACCAAATTAGGCCATCTGGTCACCTGACAGCTGTAAATAGTAAACAGTGAGATAACACTGTTTAAGAGATCAACAATACTCCAGCATTCACAGGTGAAGTTACAATAAACCTGTGGGTTAGTTTTGAGGTTCTGTTGTGGTGGTTTGATTGTTTGTTTGTTTTTTTTAAATCTTAGAAGCTGAAAGAATGTTGTAGTTGTGCCCAATGACAATTAAACAAAATTCCTATCTCAGATTTAACCCACCTGCACCCATCCTCTGCACTATGATATTAAAAGACCAGCCATACATTTAAGTGGCTATATATCTGTTGTATAGAGAATATACATTCCTGTAAAAGAGCTTAAAGTCAAAAAGAAAGAGTGGATTTGTTTAGAACCCCCTAGAACTGCTTTAGGTTAAGATAGTCAGGAATTGGTTGAAAATCTGGTACAAAAGGATAAAAATACTAAACATTCTTAAAAATGAGACAGTATAAAACATTTTAAAATCCATATATTGGATTTCAAACATTAGATTAACTTAGCAATGTTTGTAATAATCAAAGTTATCTGAGAAATCTGAATTTTTTTGTATACCTAGATGAAAGGAGGTTTTAATAGAGTTAAGCTTTCCAGAGTTCATACCGGTGGTCAGGAGGCTAGAATGTGAAAGATTTTTAAGATGACTTAAGATCCCACTTACTGTTAAGGTAATTCCACTGATAAACCAAAGAAAAGGAAACTATACGTAATTTACTATAAAGGAGTTGCAACTATTCTGTAACACACACAGAACACCAATGAATAACAACAGTATTGCAGTACATTCCATGTTTACAGAGAAAATGCTGAGCATTAAACTAAAGAAAAGCACTGACATCAATTAATCAAAATCTGCTTATAGTGTAAGGATTCTTTTTGACCAAAGCAAGATGTCCAGCCTGAACTTATTTACATTATATTTCTGCTAAAATCAGCATAAGAGTTAAATAATCTTTTAGTTATGACTTGGTCAATAAACTGTTTTGAGCCTACCTTTGCAGTATTCTCTCTCATAGATATCATATTTCACATAATGAAAGAGCCTGTTTATACATAGGCACATTTTATAATAAGATTGAATGGCAGCCTGGTTTTTAAGAGCTTTTATGGCAGTTAAATTCTAAATAATGTCTTCTCCCTCTGAACAACAAAAAAATAAATAATCACAGAATAAGCAGGACATGAACTTTCCCAACATTTCCTCCGCATTTGTTATACTCTACCCAAAATGCATCCAGTGATTGATATGCCATGTCTGTTACTCACCAGGAAAGTTTGATACTCGGCCCATCTATACAGCTAAAGTCATGATAGCCTAAGATGTACTAGGATTAAGACATCTAAAGATAGAAGGCATGCAAAGGCATAACATCAAGTCGAAGCCACGGGCAAAGACACCAGATGTATTTTAACAGAAGACCACAACTCTCCTTGAAGTCAGCTTTGGGATCCCAGAGCCAAACGCTCCACTCATTCAGGAAATACTGTTTATGCCAGTCTGAGAAATTACAGTTTATTCAACTCCAAGTCACCTCATGAATAAGATGAAATAAGTAGACTTCAGCTTTTTCTGGACCACCCTTCTTCAGGCGTATCCAAATCCAAAAATAAGATTAGCTTAAACTTTCTAGACTAGTGTTCTGCAGGAAACAAAGCTAAAGAAACTATGATAATCAGTTAACGTACCCACAACTGATAGTAATAACCTTACGACTCCAAGAGCAATTTCTCAGAGGCAAGTGTAATTCAACTATCTTCTTTGTAGCTTTGCAGCATACTACCCATACTTCATGGAAGTCAGTCAGTTCTATTATTTACAGGATGGATTTAGCAGCCCAGCTTTCTCCAAAATAACCACAGCCTTTTTTTCACCTCATGTTAATCATTATGGCATCTTACGCACATCATATATGTCTCAATAGGAGTAGTATTTTTCATTGTTTAATGTTAGCTATCAAATGCCCCTGCTGATTTAGATCCACCTGGAGAGGGGCCACTTATATTCATTACGAGTGGCGTAAGTTACACAAGCACAGATAATGGATACTAGTATTTACACTTCATTATAATCATTTGTGCAAACAACTCATTAGTAGCACTTGAAAAGATGTGAAGGGCTATGTAAAATGCTAAGCATGAACTGCAAGTTGATAATGCAATTCAGATAACAAGAAATCCATTTCAGTTCACCTACACGTCTACTTCACAATCTAAATTAGAAGCATTAGACACAAAAAACTACTCTCTAAACAGTTCAATTCCTTCCCTCTCCCCAGTTCATCCACACAATTCTCTCCAGACAAGTACTTCACACACAGTTTTTTTCCACATGTAACTATTTTGATTATTAACATTAATTTTGCAAAACTTTACTGGATCATCAGCAGATGTACTTCTCAGAGGATTTCGCAACATGCTACCTTAGTGGTAAAGGAAGAGCCTAATTGTCCTTAATCTTCTATTTAAAATAGGTTAGATGAAATCCTCTTTCAACTGAAGCAAACAGATTAGTCAGTGCCACCAGGAAAAAGAAACACTATTCCCCCCTCACCCTGCCCAGTATCTAGATGAGTTTAATGATTAATGAAGGAAACAAGTTAGCCAGTCTCCTATTTCAAAAAGGGAAATGAGCCTGCAAGGAAGAGCAGAATAAATGGAAAAGTGTTCCTATGAAATCTCCAAATTTTAAGTTTTCATGCTTGTAGTAACTTCCGTGACAACATAAATAAGAACAAGCATCCCACAACACAGCTTCACAGTATACCTCAGTAACCAGACAGAAGAGCTAGTATGACATCCTTTTTTTTTTTTAAAAAAAATACCAGTATACATCTGGATCCCTAGTAAATCTTGGCATAATTCTTGACACTGACAAATGAAGCACATACAATTTCAGGAAGTACATGCGCACACATCAACATGTGAATGCACGTGCATGTAAGCAAGTGGAGGAATAAAGAGGGTAATTGGGGTAGCAGAAGGAGCAGCAGTGTAGAATACTGTTACGTAACAAGAAAAAAAAAAACCAACGCTAAAACACAGTCATTATAGCCTTATGTCCACACCCAGTTTTCCTCCTGTGACATAGTAATTTTATTACCTGAAAGCATCAAACTGCCCTTACAACATCTCTCTATGGAAGAGATGGGTAATACTCTCATCCCTGTCCTAAGGAAAGAGGAATGCACAAAGAAATTCACATCCAGATCTGCAAAGATATTTAGGCGCTTTAACAGCCTGTGGTCTTCTATGATGTTCCAAACAAACTCCCCAGCCACTGGCTCATCTCAATCTCTTAGAATAATCCAGGCTAGGCTGCCAGTTTCTTCCTAGAAAGAGTGCATTTTTAATATAGCGTCACAAATACTCAACACTTACAAAATTAAAATCAAAGTTAAATTGAAAAAAAACAACCAAAACAAAACACTTTTCATGATGACTCAGAGCATGTTTGTGCCACAGGCTTCTCAGAGTCATTACTGAGAGGGAATTAAAGAAACAACTGGTGTCTGTATGATACAGAAAAAGAATCCTTGGTTTGCCTTGTCTACCTGCAGCTGTTGCCATGGCAATTACAGCAGAGAAGATAAGAGCATTCCACTGTCATTCTACCTCATAGCTCAGGATGAACTTCAACTGAAGTGTCCCTTGACAATTATACAAATAGAAATACTACATTATCCTCTGTAATGGTAAACCAGTAGAATAAGAAGCATTATTCTGGAAAAATATAATCTGACTAAAAGACTTACATGAGGAGAGGCAGGCTATTTTGCCCAATAAAAACCCAGTAAAGTTGAATCTAGTTGCATAACAGGTGCTAAAACATCTGCTCAGTCTTTTCTGTGGTACAGTTCAGCCTTGGTTTCCTCTCCCTGCCATACCTGCACATGACATGGAGGATGCATCTCACTGTCAATTAGATTGCAGCTCCTCAAAAAACACAACTGTTTCCTAGTCACACTTAAACCTAGTTAGGTTAAAAAAGTTTATTATCCCTATCTTGACAACACAAACAGGAGCCAGCTATGACATTCGTGGAATGTTTTGTCAGCTCAGTTACTGTTTCCTAAGTGTTTCAGGTTTAGAAAGCAGGTTCATTACAAAATCCCATTCCACCTTGCCACTTTTCTTGTTTCAAGTACTACTGCAAAGAACGAATGAGAAATGATGATAAGAGATGTTAAGCTATAAATGTGCTATGCTGTACCTTGCCCTCTTCCATTCCCAAAAACGATTTTGAAAAGGCTTCCTGCTATCAGCATTGATACTCTGGTGCTTTAGAAAAGGCATAAAGGCAGAACAATATTAAATCATTTAAAAAAATAATCAAAACATGCTATCAAAAGACAAAAGCAACTATGCAATTATTGTCTCAGAAGAGACAGGCGTTTTTGATGCTAAAAATGTCAAGGTTAAGAGTTCTTGATCTATTTTAAGTCACTGAAATACTTCTACAATTTAGATGCTCCAAAAGCAATGTTTTCTACTATCAGAGCACGTCTGTCTGATGAGTGCAGATGAGCAATATTTTGTAGTCAATAGCAACCAGCGTGTATTATGTACTCTGGCTTCTTTTAAGTGAGCTGTTTTACATACACAATGTCCTATTTTCATTTGTTTATTCTCAAAAGAAAAAGGAAATAATATTTTTATTGTGTAAATTAGTTAATTGATGGGGTAGGGGGAAGGGACAAACAAAGCCCATGCAATTCTCCATGTTTATTGCCCCTCAGCAATAAATAATTGATGGGGGAAGAGAAACTGTCTGGGGGTTTTTTTGGCCTCAAATTATACTGAAACATCTTAAGAGTACGTTACAAAACCAGAATGAACACAAGAAGAGTCACTACTAGTACACAAGAGCTAGTTAGATTTGCAGAAGTGACAAACCCTGTCAGCCACACTCGATGTTCAGCAGAATTAACTTCTGAGGGAAGCTTTCAAACTTTGCCTTTTTTAAATGACAAGCTGAAATGTATGAAGGCAGCACGCCATACAGACTCCCCTCCCCACCCCAAAAAAAAGGCAATTAGGAGAATAACAAAGCCATGGTGCTTGAGGAAACAGGAATTCAGAAGCTACCCATGCTATTAGACACACTCTGCCACATCTTCCATACCAGAAAGAACTGGTGCCCACAGCAAAGCAGATATGCGAGAAGGGAAGCATCTCAGGTTTCAAGAAAACATTGTGACACACTGACTTCCACAAGAGATAACAAAAATGCATTACATACCAGGTATAGACACAAACACTTCAGAAATGCAAGTTACCAATTGATGACCTGTGAATACAGGCATAGCCCCTATTGGGAGCATCTTTTGCACAGTCAGAACAGTTTGCAGACAAAGAGTCAGTATATAAACACCTTTGCACGATATTTAAAAACAGCTTAAGATTTTGTCAAATTATATTACTGGAATTAAAAACAAAAAAAATAAGCCACAAACTGACTTACAAAAAGTGACAGCTAGGAAGAAAGTGGTGTTTATTTTAGCAGGCACCCTGACTAAGAAACATCTGGACAGTACCAGTTTGATACCAGTCAGCAAGGGTACAGAGAAAGCTGAAGGACTACAAGCAAGAACTGGAATGCAAGGGTATCCTCATATGTATTAACTGAACTTAGATTAAAAACAGTAAGTCATCCAAAACACTTGATAAATAGACTGTTGTTTTAGACACAAATAATTCCAGACTACCAACATTTACCAAGTCTCCACCTTTCAGGTCAAAACAGTTATCAACCTTTGCTAGGTAAATGGGGGAAAAAAAAAAAACTAAAGCTCAATATTTATTTATTTCAACTAAGACTATATACACAAGTCAAATACTGAGGAAACCTAATTAGAAAACAGTTTTAGAATTATACTGCCAATAGAAATGACAAAAATGTCTAAAGACATAACCAAAACCACAGGCTGCCATGAAATTTAACAGAGAACTTGCTAAAAACTAACATAACTTCCTGCTAAGGCAAATCACCTTCTCAAACTACCATTAAAGTTGACCCACTTCCATAAACATGAAAAATAAAGCATCCATTTGTAAACTCATTTATTTCAACCTCCCAAAAAAGATTTTTTCAGGAACAACTGAAGAACTAATAGGCCAGAAGTTTCCCAGAGGCCAGAGCTATAATAAATCACTGTTCCTTCTGGAAGTGAATCTTATCTGCTGCTGCACACATTTAGAGATATTTACACTAGCAACAAATACTTAACATCCAGATTTGTAATCCTGAAGTAATAGAAGAACATAAAAGAGAAGAGGCAATAAAGTGACAAGATCTCTAAATACAATACAGGCAAAACTGTTCAGTAATACAGACCTCTGACCCACTAGTATTTATTGTACCACCCAAAGCCATCAACCTGTGCAGGAGCATTTACTGATGAGGGCCAGCTGTCTTACAAATATGGAACAGACTGTCACCATAGGCTGCAAGATGTTTAGCAACCATTTAGTGTCCAAACAAACATATGCTAAAGAGTGGCATTTTTCCAGATTGCCCAGATATACTCAAATCCATGATATTCAGGAATATCCAAATCCACATTCAGCCATAAACAGCTATTGTGAACACACAAAAGACGCATGCACCTGTTTTATTAAGGAAAACAAGTTTTCATTTAATGAAAGATGCAATCAAGACTTGTTTTAAGAATATTAGCCATCTCTTGACTATAAAGACGAAGAACTTCAGAAGTCCGAAGATGGGCAAGAAATAAGCTACCAGAGAAAACTAATGCAACCACAGCTATATGGGCAAAACACATTGCTTAATGATATCCACACAGTGTCCCAAATAATGTAACTATAAAACAGATGCTAATCTTGTGTGGACACGGTTTTAATTATCATTGTATGTTTGTTTTTTCCCTAAATAGCGTACTGCTTAACATTACGCTAACAAGTTCCTCTCATTACTGAGCACACAGCAGGCTCTGCATGACACTTACAGGACAGTACACACCAATTCTGTATTCTCAGGCTGTGCAGCTGCCCTCCCGCGGGTAGCACACATCCTCTGGGGAACGCATAAACAATCCAAGGAGAAGACAGAGAAAAGCATGTTGTCTGATGCAAAAACAACATCCAGAAAAAGAGGTTATATTTTCACAGAGCATGTGTCAAACAGTATAGCCCTCCCAAGGCAATTTTCATGCTACCCCACATAGCTGTTATTTCCATTCTCTGTGAAAGTAAATTAAACAATACAGTTGTCAAAATTGACCTTATTTATCTTATTGTAGAAGGCTTATTTAGATTCTGTGGCTACACATAATGGAAAAGTTGTATATAAAGATGTTTCTGTTTCATTACTTAAAGATACCTCTTACTATAGCTCATAGTATAGTTTTAGGCAGTTAAATATAAAGAATAATCTCATTAGAGGCAGTTAGAAAAAGTTACGTTGCTGTATTTCAGCTTGAAGGATCACAAAGCATTTAGAATACTACACAGAACTTCATGTCAGCTGCTCTGCAGTGAAACAAACACCTTTTATATAGAAAGCTATTCTTTACCAACAGTCCTAAAAATTGTGTATGGCTGCAGTAATGGTAAGGGGAAATAAAAGCTGAAGAAAAAAAAAAAGAAGACATTTGCAGGGTGTGTATAAAGAGGCAGAACAACAGAGAGTCAGATTAGAAATTTAGTAAGAGAAAAATATCACCACCTCTGTCCTTCTAAGAGGCTACACCACCTCTTGGTGAAGAGATATGAACTACAATGTTAGTAGCATGCTGAACATGTGTCTTACTCAATGTGCATCAATGAACTGTTCCAACGCCTGGAAGATATAAAGACAACACTCAATGCAGGTAAAACAGCAGACAAATATTTGAAAATGCTAACCAGGAAACTGACAGCACCCAGTCATCATTACACTTCCATAGGACCTTGGACATACGTGCTATTTTGCATTGCTTCAGGACAGTGACTGCAACAACTGTAAGGTAAAGGGGAAAGGACAAGAACTTATGCTTTTATGTCCATCATATAGTGCAGGGAAAGGAAAATTATGCAGAACTCTTAGAAACCATTGGAAGTCTCCATTCATACAACACATAACAATCATTAGTTATCCCAAGGTCATACCATACCACTGGCAGCTCCCAGCTACCTAAAGAGTATCTCCAGCCTGCATCAGCCAGGGTTCTGAGGGTAATCCAGGGACCAGCCTACTCTGGGAAGATCCTGCAGCTGAACAAGTCCAGGACACAACTTGCAGAACAAAAAATCATAGTTCTAGGACCTTGAACATTGAACAGTTTCAGTATAAATTTTAACTAAACCCAAGCTTGAGCTTACTTTGATATAAGCACAAGATAGACTTATCCTCTCCGACCCTCCTGCAGAAGCATCACTGCCTTGTCTCCCTTATTGAAAAGCAGCTTGGGAAGAGGGAAGCACTTGTGAGGCATAGTTGGTGTGCGAACAACTACGGAGCGATACCGCTGATGTGTATGTGCTGCTAATATACAGCAGTCAGTTTCGGGCCCAGCATTCAAACCATTAATTTTCATTTTCACTGCTGTAGCTGTATAAAAATAGCTGAACCATGCAGATTAAAAAACAAAAAAAAGACCACAAAAAACACACAACACACACAAGCATCAGCTTGTCAGATCTTAATGGCCTTACTCAAATGATGAGCACAAATTTACTTACAGCAGTTTTTTCAAAATGATCTTCCCTTGGAAGAAAGGATTCAAAATTAAGAAACGGAAAGAATGCAAAAGAACAAGAAGTAACAGGTGAAAATATACAAGGCAGCCTGGAACAGCTAGGCAATTATCTAGACATAGCCTGCTGGCACACATACAATACAGAAAGTAGTGTGATCTAGGAAATAGGAACAATTCCTCACATGGGATAGAATAATGTTTCATTTAGCTATTAGACCACTGAATTACTCTCATCAGCAGTGCAGGAGGGTGATGACAGCCCACGACTTAAAAGCTCAAGTGCCTTATTTTCAGCATACTGTCTTCTCACATACATCATTATCTTATAAAATAACCTTCGTAGCTACTCTCAAGACTGTTTCTTTCATATTTGATGCTTAAACCTACTTTGAAAGAGAAGTTAGCAACCATGTTATGCAGAAGAGATACGGAGACCACAGTATGCTCTGTGCGCAACGAATGTGCTATTTTGTACAGACTCCACATGCAAGCACACACAAAGAATATCTTAAACTGAATCCAACAGTTAGATTAGCACTGACAGATCGCTACACCCAAACTGATCCTGCCTGCTTCCAGAGCTCAGCACAGTTTGCCTGAGCTTTGCATATCCACAAAGACTTCTGCTTCTCTTATACCTCATAATATTCTGACCATTCTCCTCCTTTCCTCAGGGCCACTTTCTAAGGATCCATATACCCACAGCTGCTTTCAGTACTCACCTCTCCATTCTCTCCTCAACCCGCAGAATACTCTAATGTGAGCAAACAAAAAAATCCAGTCATTTTTTACCTCTGCCGTTTTAATTTGCCTGTACGTAAAGAAGAAAGTTCAGCCTGTATTACATGGAGATAGCTCTTGACATGCACAAAACTAAGTGTATTTACTTTTGTTTGGTCAGAGCACAAAAGTTTCCTCACTTACAGTACTTCCTGCATGGGAGGAAAAGGTGTATCTATTTGGAAATTCCAACTATCCTTCCCCATCTTTTTAAGATTCCTTCTACTCTAAAAAGCAGAAATTTGCAGTTTCCTGGTACTGGTGGTCCCCAACCCTTGTATTGTACAACCCTGCACTTACTGACATACCACCTACTTACCAAAGGCATTATCCTGAACATTTGTTAGGGGTTCAACGAAACCAGATTTGCACTGACACACCTCACCCTACACTTGGCTCCACTCTGACGCACTACTGATTTGCTTTTTCAGGCGGTATGGGTGGGGGGAAACATGCTGACCGACAAGCAACATCAACTCTCTTTTCCCAAAGTACACCAAACTTAGCATGCTTAAATCTTACTACACACACCTGCAAAAAACTTGGGACTATTCCAACCATTCGTCCGTGTATTTACATTGTGGCAAATCCACAAAGCGCAGCTTGACTGACACAATATAAGAAGGAGAAAGAAGAGGAAAAAAAAATTTAAAAAAAAAAAACCCTAGAGGTTTTATCTGCCCTGATAACTACGTATCTCAGCACACTGTAAATTACAGTGTTTTGAACTTCGGTCAACCCGTTCTGGTTTCGCGAAGGACAGCCCCGCAGCTGCCTATACGAGGAGGGAGCTGCAGGGAACCCCATTAACAACCGCTCCGTTCACACGGAAAATCACGAGCCCCCCAGCCCTCCCCGGGCCGCCGTGCCAGTCACGGGACCGTCAAACTCCCGACCGAGTCCTTTCTGCGAGCCCGGGGGCTACAGGGCGCTGCGGAGCCTCGCACGACTCCCCCTCCTTCGCAGCCCCGCAGCTTCCCCTCCGCCGCCCCGGGCTCTCCCACCCGCCGGGGGACGAGCTGCGCTTGGAAGGGTAGCCCCGGAGAGACGGCTCTGGGGCCAGGGGGCCCCGCCGGGACGGGCCCGGCCGGCGGTACTCACGTATCGGCTCACGAGGGTCCGGAGGAGGCTGCAATCCATGGCGGGCGGGCGACCGCCGCTGCCCGGGCCCTCAGGACCGCGCCGCCGGGTGCTCGCCGGTGCCGCCGGGCTCCCTGGCTCGCCTCACTTTCCACATGCAGGGAGCCGCGCTCGCCCCGCCGGACGGCTGTCACCCCGCCCCGGCGCTCGCCGCCGTCCCTCCGGCTATGCCATGTGCCCGCCGCCGCCGCTGCGGCGCGGCGCCCCGCGGCCCCTCATGCCCCCCCACCCGGCGGCGTNCCCCGCCCCTCCCCTCCGTCTTCTTCCACATGCGGCGCCGCGCGCGGCTACCTGCAGCCGTTAACGGCTCCCCGGCTGGGGGCCGTCCGCGCTGGTGGCTGGCTGGGGGGTGAGCGGAGAGAATGGGGAGGATAAAACCTGATGAGAGGAGAAAAGCGTTTAAAAACTTCCTTTCCCCCGCTCCTCCCTGCTGCCGCCTGCCCACGGTGACATCCCCCCTCCCGCCCGGCGCCGCTGCCTGCCGCGGGATGGGAGAACGGAGGCGGGCGCCCCACGCCAGGGGAAAAGGAGGAAGGTGAGGAGGCAAAGCGCAACAGGGAGCGGCCGCCGCGCCCTTCCGGGGAGCTCCGGGGCGGAGGTGTTGGCGCCCCGCCGGCGCCCAGCCCGCCGCGGCGAGAGGCGGCCTCCCGTGGATGACCCGGTGAGGGAGAGCTCGGGCGGCCCGGCGCATGGCGTTCCTCGTGTTAAGCCGCAAATACCTTTAAATAAACTGTTACCGGCAAGTCAAAATTGTATTAAAGGTAAAATCTCCTTCGCACAGCTGTGCCCGTTTTATTTTTTTAACTTACCTGAGCAACACCTTTAAAGGCCTTTGTTTTCCTCAGCTGTTGTGTTTTCCTGCCATTCGTTACTGAAGGGCTCGCTCAAGTTTGCAAGAATCTTGTAGGTAGTCTCTGATAATTTGTGTATGACTCTATATGACCTAATACAAAAACCAAGACTTTAAGCTAAATACGTTCTCCACAGTTAATCGGAATTTAGTAATTTCATAAAATTCGGTATTTTCTAAAAAAGTTAAGCTTAACAAAAGGAAACAAAATCTAAAGCGTTTTATACTTATGAAAATCCATTCCCTCATTTAGCAGCAATCACGTAAACTGTTTTTTATCACCGAGCTCATGGCCAAGAGTGGGTAATTTTTGCTCCTTTGTTTTTTGTGTTGACACAGCTCAGTTGTTCTCTGGACAACATAAAATCTTGTAACCTAAAGAGTATCTCAATTTCTAATACAACTAACATACACAGAAAAAACAGATTAAGCTATTTGAGATCATCACAAATGCTAAGAGAAAGGACATGTGACTGACTCTTTACAGGTCACCTTTAATTTAGATGCATTATATATGTTCAGCATTTTTTATTACTGGTTAGATTGCAAAATGTATAATTTAATGTGCAGTAAGTGCAGTGTGGTCAACCTAATGTTACTGTTCAAACCCTAAAGTGATGTTGGTCTAAAACCCAGTTTTCTTCATCTCAGTTACTACTTATAATTTATATTCATTTTGCAGCACCTTCCATTTTCATGCTCCTGTTTACAGACGTAACACTTCTGTAACACAGGGGTTTGTAGTTACATTTTGCTTTCAAGAAATTATCACTGAAACTGAAAGGGAAAAAGGAATTAAAAGAGCTAGAAAACAACACAATTTTTTTCCCAAAATTTGCAATTCTGCGTGAGTTAAAAGAAAACTACTCTCTTATCTGTTTATTTACATGAACAATTAAATACTAAAATAATATTCTGTGTGCATATCATTACTCTTTAGGGAATTTGTTTATTATAAAAACCATAAAGGAACCTCATTCATGAACATAAAGTGGTAATATATCAAAATACACAGATTGCGAAGCTGAAACAAGAAATTGTTTCAGTTGCTTTTTAGGATAGTTCTCTGTCTAGCCATTCCATTCTCAAAGAATTTATGGAACAGTCATACTTTGTAATATTTTTACGAGTTATTCCACTTTTAGTCAAACCTTGCCGTTTAATCAATCCAAGTCTTCAATGACATTGCTTCTTACCCAGACTTTGAATGAAAGTAAATTTTCAAATTACGCAGGAAACTGCTTTTCAAAGTTTTCTTTCTTTTAACGCCTTCAGTAGTTTCTTTCATCCAAATACTGCAGTATGTTTTCCACATAATTAAGTGTCATTTCTTTGCAGAAGCAGGTAATGACTCCTGGAGGTTAAAACCTGCAGTGTCTGTACACTTTCCACTAGAGAAGCTGTGCGAGGTGCCCACGCTGCTCTGTGCAATGCACAGAGCATTCCCGAAGGGAAGGATGTTCACTTGATGAGCCGGTGACAGCCAACAGCAGCTCAGCACTGAGTGTGACCATCACAGGGATGTTTCTGAGCTCCTTGAAGCTCCGGTAACAAAGATGGGGCTGCAAGAACCGTTTTCTTCGGATCCAGAGGCTGAAGCCTGCTGGTGGGTGTAGGTCCCACCTGGATGCAAAGGTTGGCTGTGTTCCCTGAGGTGACAAGGAGACCACGGTTCCTGCTCTCACTGACTTTTTTAGTCAAGGGCAGGGGGAAGGGACATGCAGGCTCAGATTCGCATTTGCCATTTCCAGGCTGCTGCTCAAGCTAAGCTGAGCAACATCTTTCCGCCCTTCCCCTTGAGCCTGTGGCACTGTGCTGCTGAGAAAAGGAGCACAGCTGGATCCTGGGCACATATTGAGGTAAAATCCCAGTTGTCCTTTATGCCTGTATTTCCACAAAAAGAAAATCTAAATGCGCAGCCCAGGAAAGAGCACTGGTAAGTCCCTGAAAGTTAGCACAGTACATCCTTGCCGACACAGCGGTGTTTGTGCAGTGAGAACTGAATGGCAGATGTATATGGCTTTTTGGAGTGACGGGTTCCTCCAGGGTTAGTATGCAACTGAGCAGGTCATGCGTTTAGACTTAGGTACCTCAAATCTGCCTAAGTCAGGCTTAAGGTGCCTGAGTCCTTTATTGGATCTAGCCTGAAGTGACTCGCCAAAGGTCACATTGTGACTTAAGAGTCAAGCCAAAAGAGGAGCCTTGATCATATCAACATGGATCTGTTCTGCCTATTATGCAATGTTTCACTTTTAAGCAATTTATTAAACAAATCATCTTCGTCTTTGAATATGCCATCACATTTATTTCACTCCTCATTTCTTGTTTTAAAAATAAATTCCTAAAATTACCTGTATGCTGTCTCTACCTTGCATGACCTCGTTGTCTTTTCTAGATTTCTTGCGTCTTTTCTGACTGCAGATTAAACCCCCTGTTCTCTTGCTCTCCATTTCTCCTTCCTATTGTTATGGAATTATTCCTTCTGATCCATTACTGGCCCCTCAGCCTACCCCTACCTGCCCATCTGAATTACCAAATGCTTTAGATCTTGCTACTTACCACAGAATCTCACGTCCCTTCTGATTTACTTACCATATCAGTACAGCTCTGCTTGAAACATCCTGCTCATTTTTTAAAATAGCATTAGACATCGAGGTGAATGGAAGAGGCGTGGAAGAGGTTTACTCTTCTTGTGTACAGGTGTATTTTCTGCTACTTTGCAATGCTTATTGAGTTACCCTGTTTCATAATTGCAGTGAAAATGTTGAGAGACTGGTCCAAGGGCAGCAGCTCACGGAGGCAGTGATGCTCTGTGGTTTAGTCCACCTCAGCTTTGGAAGGTGGGAAGGCAGGATTTAAAGCTGGGCCCCAATAAAGTTATCATAGGCACAATGCAATAGAGT
The DNA here is from genome assembly GCA_013400035.1 of Rynchops niger. NCBI lineage: Eukaryota > Metazoa > Chordata > Aves > Charadriiformes > Laridae > Rynchops > Rynchops niger. The sequence goes on from VXBH01009692.1 coordinate 79,658, forward strand.
ATACATTTATAATTTGGTCGACATCAGACACACTAGAGTTCTAGATTTTAAGATGTTTAACATCTATTTAGATTCCTGCTTCCTATTGCATTAGTGACTATGTACCTCTAGTAGTTCTGGCCAAAGTGACTAAATACTTCTTGAAGAAAGTGTAAGTGGTTAGAGTTGACTCGAGCGTATGTGAGAACAATGTGAGGAGAGGGAAACAACAGAGATTGAAAAGCCATTAGTTGTGTGCAGGTCATCTGCTTGAGAAACTGCTCTATGCTTTGAGTGAAATTGCTTACCCTGCAGCGTTCCGGGCTTTTCCCCTGCAAATATATCCCTTCTTAATTGTGTCTCTCCCTCTGTTATATTTCTGAAAAGCTAATAAAAAGAATAACTTGTCTTTCTTGCATCTACACCATATATTTGAACAAGTTAATTTCTATTAACAAGGGAAATCATTCCCTCAGTGGAACAGATGTTTGTGCTTTGATCTATTGCAAATAATATTTCCCCAGATCCTTCTGAATATTGTTTGTGCAAAGAGATACCGTCACTAGTTTTGAAGTCTTTGTTTCATGTTAAAAACATTTCACTGCCTGGTGTTTATGACAGATGTACTTCATTTGAAGAAGAATGTAATTAATGGTTATTGTGGTACTCTGAGGACTTACCTGCCTGGGACAGTTAACAAATTGAAGGTGAAGCCTAAGTGTGAAGCCAAAGCAAGTAAAATGGCCGGCATCAAACCACTGTGATGATGATTTCATTGGAAGTAGAGTGGCCCAAAGGATGGAGGATTAAGCACTGGAGATTGAAGATCACTCTTGCTTGACATTCTTTGTCTAGGTCTGTTTTTTTTCCAGAAAGTACATGTGAAACTAAGACATATTTCTGCCTCTTTGACCTCTCTGTTTCTGACCACTGGCAATAATGCATAACTTCTCTTATACTCAAAAGCTAAATGCACTGTCATTATGACAAAATGTAATGCCCACATCCTTGCTAGCAAAGGTGACCTTTGTTGTATAGTTTCTTAACAAAGTCTTCTAAAAGAACAGAGTTTGGCTTCTAAGTACCCAACACGATCAAATAATGTACGTCAGTTAAAATAATTTGGTTGCAGTCTTCTGCCAGCTCAGGCAGTTCTCTGCAATTACAACCAAGATTTGTTCCTCTGCATTACCTGTATATGTGTAACTTAATGAATCACAGGCAATTTTGGTCATTAGCAAATACATCTTTGTGAGAGATCCAGTCCCTGGCTGCTGCAAAGTAATGCCTTTCATCAGGAAAGGCATTCAGGAAGGTCTTAACTAGTGACATAAAGTAGTAGAAGGTCCAGTCACATGGACCCTTTGGAAGACTTGCCCCATCGCTGCGAAACAGTGTGTTAAACTCATTAAAAGGAAACCCAGCCTCCACCAGAGGAAGCTTCTCCCCGGATGAAATGCTGTTGGCTGCCATGGTTACTAATGTGATCTTCCATTTACTCCCTTGTTCACTCACCTGCTTTCCCATTGAAACACCACAAACAAGTACCTTCAGAGATATTTGTTGTTGGAACAGTGACAAACCTCATCAGTGGCAGCCATGCATAACCAAAGAGAAAAAAAAGATACAAATGAGCAGCGAATAAACAGAAGAAAGGGAAGTGCTGGAATCTATAGGTATCGTGAATAATATTCTGTCCTTGCTGCTGTGTGAACTTTGTGTTCTCTTTGCTTTGGATTTGCATTTATGTTAGTCTTGCCTTATGTCTCTATTTTACACTTCAGTGCCTCGATCTGGCGATGAAGTCCCCACAGTCAGACTCCTGTGACTGTAGAGCTGAGTGCAGTATCAGGATCTAGGTAAGGAGAGTATTCTGGTTTATTTTTGGTATCTTAAAGGGACAGAACATTATTTTGCTATTTCATTTTATTTTTGGTAGCACTTTGCAGTCTGGTTCCCACCTTTACATACAATTTTTTCATCTTTTTCATTGTTCTGATCAGCCTGTCTAACTGTTTAATGAGTTAGAACTCATTTAACACGGTGAAGCTGACAAATTTAAAATAAATCACGTCTTGGGGCTACTTTTTTTTTTTTTTTAAATATCAAGAAACGGAGAAACAAGAGATTACTTTTTTAAAAAGCACATGAAAATTCCTGTCATATTTCATGATAATAGGCAGATGGACAATTAGTACAGCTAGTATTCATTATAACGTAATTCCAGCTTAGGCAATACTTTTGGACAATATTTTCTAGTGATAAAGCCAAGTATCTGATCCTCAAAAAGGATAGTAAATAAAAAGGATATCACTTTCTGGCTACTTTAATGTCATCTGTAAAATTACTGTTGTTATGATGTAGCATTCAATCGAAGCTGAAAGAAATCTTTTCGTGGTTTGTTCTTTCCCACCAAATAAAGCTCTAAATATAGCAGTATCAGCATTCTGGGCTTCAAAAAAGCTGTGGTTCAGGTTTCTCAAGAATATCTGCTTTTTCTCATGACTGTGTCCGATTTGTTTTATAACTCTTTATTTAGGAAGCATGAGTAGTTACAAATCAATACATAAAGTACCAGAAATATTAAACACTACCAAAATGAACTTTTTGCTTAGATAAAAATGCTGCAGTGATACAGTCATCAGATTTTCCAGTTTGAAAGGGACAACCAGCTGGAGGACAAATGCCTAAGAAAGGGACACAGCGCTGCAGTCTCGGGCAACCTCACTTGTCCCACAGAGCACAGCTCAGGTACCTTTGCATCGTTCTGCTCTTCCCCTCCGTCCCGGTTATTCTTAGAAGCTGCATTCTCAGGCACTGGGAGCGGACACAGCAGGGGTGGAGTGGTGGGTGGGAGGAGGGTGGCCAGGAGGAGGTCCTTTCTTCACCCCTCCAGGCCTCCTGATGCCCCTCCCCAGGCAGTAGGGATGAAAGTAGGATGGATACGGTCCATATTCTTTTCTTTCCTGTAGGTGAATCCCAGGTGACAGTGACACAGACTGCACCTCTTTCATTTCCTCTGTCCAAAAGGCATCAGCATTTTCTCTCAGATTAGCAAAACTACCTTTATTCCAAGAAATGTTTTCAAAATAAATTTTGGTGACGTTTTAAATTTTAATGCTCAGCTTTTTCAACTGTATGTAGCTAGTATTAAAGCCAGCTTCTACGGCCACAGCTTATTCAATTGTGAAGTGGTTCTTTAAGATGCTGCTATGTTTTCCCTTACTGCAGCTCTGTCTGCCTGATCTTCTTGAGCACTGCAGAGGCTTGGCGTGATGAGCATCGTGTGGACTGGGAATCTTCCTGTGAGGGGACATGGTGAGACTTAGCGTTTTGTAGGCAGACTCAACGAAGTGTATGAGATCCCTGAAGCTTTCAACCATGACAACATTCAATTCCATCATGTCACTTGCTCTGAAATGTGTAATGGTCACAGTCATTGCTATTTTTTTCCTGCGGGAGTTTGCCTGTAATTTCAGTAAAGTTGCTGTTACAAGTTTGTTTCAACTTGTCATTTGTATATTACTAGAAATTGTTTTAGTGAAGTAGGTAATAATAACGGGAAGAATGTTTCCTCCTGACAGAGATGCACTAACACAAACTTTTACAACCTTACGGATGGGCTTATAAAAATAAAAATTAGAGTTGCATAAAAAGCCAAAAATAAAAATTATATTAGGGTTTTCATTGTCTTACCTTTCCTCTTCAGACTACAGCCTAGATGTCTATATTATATATAATTACAAAAGTTCTAATTCTGTGTTCTCCCATAACATTCTGCTCATTTAAGTCCTGTGGAGGGGAGCAGGAAGGGGAGCCAGGCTGGTATAGAGGCTGGTGTTCTCTGTGGACAGAAGTATTAATTGGTGAATCTAGGAAGGAACAGAGATCTTCTGGTCTCTTCACAGATTTTATAAGCAAGAGAAAATTTGTCTAGCTTGCTGAGAGTGCAGAGGTAGATTTGTATGACTACGAAAGTAGCTTGCTCCCACACAGTGTGTGTGCTTTTGTTGTACTGGGAATTTGGTTTTTTACCATGTCCATATTTCACGTAATGGGCCTATGGATTCCATGCTAATCGGAAAAGGATTAATAAACCATGGTGACAGCATTCATGCCTACTTCCCAAAGCTGTCAGTTCTGAAAGCAGGAAACCCACCTGAGTTACAGCTGAGTAGGAAGGAAAGCTGCTCAACAACATCTACAGGGTACGAAAAGCCTGGTGAGGGACAGATTTTGTCAAGAGGCTGTGGTTTGCAAAGCACCCATCTCTTCTGAGATGTTAAGCCTGTGCAGACTGAGATGACTTGTTCTGAGGAAATTCATGTTTCTGTGTAACTGGGCTTAAGTTCTGGTTAAGCAAAACGAAGCTTTTCCTGACTTTGTGTTTACTCTGATTCTAACCTGAGATGCCTGTTTGCTGGAGCAGGCTGTCCTGGCAAAGGTAATCAGTTACCACCCTGTCAGTGGGTGAAAGTCTCTGCTGGACTCAGGCAGAGGCTGCCGAAAGAGGGGATTTGACTTTCTAGTGTCCAGGAATGTGGGACAGAATAAAATACCCTTATCTGGGAATTATTTGAGGGGAATTGATGCTTAATAGCAGTGAACTTACGGTGGAGGTAGATAATTCTGCCAGAAACCATTTAAGAGGGATGTATCTGGTAATAAGCTAAATACTATGATTAAGTGCCACCAACAGTATTTGAAGTTCTATAAATAGAGACATATATTAGGGCAGTCCTGCAGCAGCCATTCAGTGTTAACTGATTTTAAGACAGCTTGCCCCATTTTGATACTACTGCTTCTGCAAAGCTGGCTGGTGCTGGAAGAAAAGGCCGAAGTGTGTCGAGTGCATGATTTGTATCCTCCACAACTAGTGCCTTAACAGGCCCAGGTGAAAGGAGAGAATACAAACTATCTTATTTCTTGAGTATGCCTCTTTCTTTGGTTTCCTGAAATAATTGTTTACTGGCAGTTTACTGCTTCAAATTAGGCCACCATTACAAATATAGACCAACAAAGCTGTAGTCACTCCTGATCTCCAGTGAGGCAACAGTTGTATTATTATAGCATCAACACACAAAAAGCTGGGTTTGCTTTTCTGTAATCACAGAATCACAGAATGGTTCGGGTTGGAAGGGACCTTAAAGACCACCTAGTTCCAACCCCCTGCCGTGGGCAGGGACACCTCCCACTAGACCAGGCTGCTCAAAGCCCCATCCAGCCTGGCCTTGGACACTTCCAGGGATGGGGCATCCAAAACTTCCCTGGGCAACCTGTTCCAGTGCCTCAGTACCCTTACAGTAAAGAATTTTTTCCTGATATCCAATCTAAATCTACCCTCTCTCAACTTGAGGCCGTTACCCCATGTGCTATCATAACACTCCCTGATAAAGAGTCCCTCCCCATCTTTCCTGTAGGCCCCCTTCAGGTACTGGAAGGCTGCTATAAGGTCTCTTCGGAGCCTTCTCTTCTCCAGGCTGAACAACCCCAACTCTCTCAGCCTGTCCTTATAGCATAGGTGCTCCAGGCCTCTGATCATCTTCGTGGCCCTCCTCTGGACCCGTTCCAACAGGTCCATGTCCTTCTTGTGGTGAGGACTCCAAAGCTGGACGCAGTACTCCAGGTGTGGTCTCGCAAGAGTGGAGTAGAGGGGCAGAATCCCCTCCCTCGACCTGCTGGCCATACTTCTTTTAATGCAGCCCAGGATGCGGTTGGCTTCCTGGGCTGCAAGTGGGCATTGCCTGCTCATGTTGAGCTTCTCATCCACCAGCACCGTGAAGTCCTTCTCCTCAGGGCTGCTCTCAAGCCATTCTCCGCCCAACCTGTATTTGTGCCTGGGATTGCCATGACACAGGTGCAGGACCTTGCACTTGG
>VXBH01009692.1:85969-131740 GCA_013400035.1 Rynchops niger
TCCTACAGTGGGCGGTTCTTCATTCTCGTAGACCCTGCCTTTGCATCCTGCAACTTGGGTGGTGAGGTTGGAGCCCTTGCCAGTGAAGACCAAGGCAAAAAAGTCATTCAGCACCTCAGCCTTCTCCATATCCTGGGTGACCAGGTCTCCTGTCTCCTTCCTGAGAGGGCCCACATCTTCCCTAGTCTTGCCTTTGCCCCTGACTTAGAAGTTTTTCTTGTTATCCTTGATGCCCCTAGCCAGATTTAATTCTATCTGGGCTTTAGCTTGCCTAATCTGGTTCCTGGTCGCTCAGACAGGATCTTCAGTATTACCGCAGAAAGAAAAATGTAGCTGAATTTTCCTATACATGGAGATACAGCTGTGATTCAAAGCCACATGAGGTATGAGTGCTGTCCTGAATCGCGCAGGCTTGCCCTGACGTATCTGAGCTGGGAAGTGTATGTGCATATGTGACATTTCCAGAACTAATCATCCTGGCAGAATGAGTTGTATAATGGGTATTGATTTATAACTGGATGCGAGAGAGTTTGTTCGTGTTTTCATACTGCTGTTGAAATTGAATTCTATCAATTAGCAACCACTTTGCCTCCTCTATACTGAGAAGTACATGAGCAAAGAGCAATTTCAAATTTTTGCCTTAGTTTTCCATATTGCTTAGAGAAGAGAATAAGGGAAATGTCAGCTTGTTCCACTCTTCCCTGCTGTGCCCTACCTCCCCCTTTGGAATGAGGAGGTGGCTCAGGTTACTCATCAAAGGCAAGACATTAAGGGAAGAATCCAGTAGCGGGATAGGTGATTTATGAGGGCTTCCATGCTTTAAGGTCATGAGTCAGGGATTCCTTCCTGGCAATACTTCGCCCTTAGGCTGCCTTCCCATCTTTGCCTGCTACTGTGTAGCCCCATTGACGTCAGCGGGCTGGCATGGGTGTAACTGAAATGAATTTGCTCCTAATGTTCAGCACAGGTTATCAGTCTGAGCGGCTCCTTGGATTCCTGAGGAGCTGCTTTGAGGGTGAAGGGTGGTGGTGGTAGAAACAGAAAAAAAGCCTTATGAAAAAATTTGACCCAGACTTGGGTAACTGCTAGCCAAAGAGAAGAGAGATGAGGGGAAGGGAGGAGATGAAACAGAAGAGGGATGGGTATTTGATAGCTCTTTATTTTACCAATTAATTCCTGACCTAATTATTTCTAAATGTGTACACAGCCGCATGCATACAAACTCCTTTTTTATGTTTAACATTTTGATTACAGTGAGGCTCTTTAGTACTAGCCACGATATATACACACATGGTGATACAAAATGATGGCACCTTTCTAATAATGCATAACCCAGTGGCTGAGGCATTACATATGTGTATATATAGCATATATTCAGGATGATGAAATGCATATGCATATGCATTACACCATTCAGAAAGCAGAACTTGCTGCTAAAAAAGAATTGGAATACAGTGGTAGCCGAAACCGTGTTACTACATTAGGTTACATATCTCTTAAGTGTTAGAGTTAGGGGACATATAAGCTAATTTTAGTCAAGCAGCAACATATGTTGTCTGAGTTCCATGACTAGAGTGCTGCCAGTACCCAAGCTAGTGAGCGTAAAGAGAATTTGGATGGCCCCATTACAGCTCTGTAGGTTTTAGACAAGCCCTTAATGGCGCCGAAACCCTGGATAATAAAAGCATTTGTTATGTCATCGTACTTTCTATTCAGTCTCACAGTCAGCGAGCAAAAAAAGGCTGTGGGAATACTATGTTACACTCAGAAAATTTTAAAAAGCAAACAAACTAAATTTTATCTCATGGCTGTGCATCTGTTGGTATCAGCAGGACATATTTAGCTGTGTTTATACAGAAAGTAAACATGTAATTGGACTTCAGCAAGAGCCAGTGAAGTACTCTGATGGGATTTTTTTTAAGAAACATTTTATTTTTCAGTGAAAGCATGGTTGGTCATTCTTACTGCAAGAAACTGGAAACTGCTAGAAATATGAGTATTGAGTTGGTTTATTCTTATGTTCATCGCATAAACAAAATACTGTAAAAATAACCTCACTGAATAATGCAAGAAAATAGTAATAAAACTGTAGTCATGTTCAAAGGCCTAAAGAAGTATTGTCATGTGGTATATGCCAATAATGTTATACAACTGCATTAGAAAGCCTAGTTTAGAAGCCTGGATTTTTAGTTTGTCTTAATTAATGGTCAAAGAATAGCAAAGAGCAGATACCGTGAGACCACCCTACTTTTATTACACTTCTAAAGATGCTCTTATTCCAAATACACAAGCATTATTACTGTAAATAGATACTACTTGTTGCTGCTTTTACTTAAGTATTATTTTCAATAAGAAAAGCCTAACTGTGCTTCGTTTTTGCCCAGCACTTTTCTTCCTTTTGAGACACAGTGATATGGTTCTGCATAACGTCCTGCACTATATATGGTTTCCAGGTGTTCCAGCCACTACTGACTAAATATAACAAGTCTTCTTTTCAATGTAGCCTGCTGATTTTGCTAGGAAAAGAAGACAATGAACTTCCCTCCACGACTAAGGTAAAAAACGTGCTTTCTGAAGAAATATCATTTCCTTTTTCAATAAGCTTGCCTGTTATTCTTCCTATACTGATAGGCTGCCAAGGTTATTTTATTACAAGCTAGAAAATTTGGCAAGGCTTCCCTTCAGAGCTCAGTGGATTGTTCATGCATCTGATGTTGGCACATCTGAGGCAACTGATTTATCATGCTTGAGGTTTGGTGTCCTTGACATTTAAATCTTAAAATCCAAATGGCCTGGAATTGCACAGCACTTCACTGCAAACAGGGAGGGGTGTCCCTGCAGGCTTCAGTTACTTAGCGTGGGTTTAATGATAACGGGCAAATAGCTGTAAAGCAGCATAATAGCACTCTTCTCACTTACGTGTTGTATTTAAAACTCTGGGGATGTATTGCTTCTGATAGGTGGGTATCAACAATATAATAATCTGATGTCAATCACACTCAGATTACTTTTTTTATGATCTGTTTCAGAGCAGGATTCAGCACCAACCTGACAAGGGGGAGGTAGGAGACTCCAGTTGTAGCAGCTGCAGAAGATGTCAAATACTATACTATGTTACTTCTTAGCTTCTATTCAACAGGTGAAGAAACTCTTAGCCTGTCCCAATCTACAGTGGTAAACTGAAACGGGAGGGGAAGGGAAAGCAGGGGCCATCAAATATCTCAAAATGGCCTGACTTCCCTAAGTCTGTCCAGTAAAAGTCATCTTTTGTACTAGTGAAATCATCTCAATTGTTAGGTAATGAGAAAGGAGACTCCATAAATGCTCCAAAAGACCATTTTTGTCCTAGTTGTGAAAAAGGATTATAAAAAAAATCTGTCTCCACAGTAGAAAAAGGAACAGAGTGACTTTCTAGGATGCAATTAGTTTGAGATCACAGCCCCAAGAAGCATTACAGAGCCAGGAATACAAGTTCAACAAAACTTTAAAGGACTTGGCCAGATTTACAGTATCACTTACTGAAAGTAAATCTCTGACGGAAGGAAGCACTAAGAAGGCAAAACAGTCTCCTGACATCTAATAGGCACTACAGTCCTTGGAAAAAATGTTCTTTGTGCTAATATGATATACAGTATGCCATGAGAATTGATATTTCATGCTAAAAAATCTGATGCTAAAGTTGTGATGATTCTTATGTGACAGGCAGAGGCCAAATGCAGATTAAAAATGCATCTATACATTAGGGCCAATAAAAAGAGAAAGAATCAGTTCTATAATAATATTCTAGGAACACAAATGGAATTTTATTAATCCTGCATGGTGTTGCCAGTGCAGAAAGATCACTGGAAAATACTACCGTGCTTTGTTCAGAATGAATATGCTAGTTCTGTTTAGAAGACACAGGTGTAATGATAAGCAGTTAAACAGCATACTGGTTGTCAGATAATATTACAGCATACAGTTGAGAGACAAACAAAACTTCCTTGCTTTTACAATCTTTTACCTTGCTTCCCTATGGGATGCTACCAAGGTTTTGCCTTTCATTGGAGCTAGAGATACCAAGAGCTGTAAGTAACTTGTTCTCTGAAGAGTGGTCAATCATCTTGAAGAAGACAGGAAGAACAGGAATAGATGTGATTTTTCAGTCTCTGAACTCACTTTCATTATGGTGAGGCTTTGTCTGCCATCTTATTTGAGGACCTTTCCTTTGTGAACATCTCTGTAGCAGGGAAAATTTCAGAGAATAGCGAAAGCAATCATAAAAGCAATTATTTTTCCAGAGGAAATACATTTAAAAATAATTGTTCTACATAAGAACATAGTGAAAGTATAAGTGTAAAGGACAGTTCTTTTCCTCTCTGTGCAACTTCAGAAAACATGCCTGTTTCTGTTCATCTTTCTCTGCCAGTGATTCCATTGTTCTGGAAATACTTGCAGCCAGTTTTGCTCCTACTGTTTCTACGTATTTCAGACTAAGTACATAGCTGCAACTTTCACACATTCTGTGTTCTTTAATACCCTAAATATTAAGGTTCAAGAAAGAATTATTAGGGGACCATTTCCTTCAAGGTAACTCATTTTGTAGTGTCTCATGTTGAATTCTCAATTCCAGCTGTATCAAAAATTTTGGCTGTGTGTCATGTATATGGCTTGATTTCAACCACGTTTTACTAAAATTAGATCACTGAATTAGATCCGAAACTTCTGCTTGTTCAGCCAAATGACAGCTTAGTGAAACCAATTTAAAAATATGCTGGTACTGCCAGCAAAATGAGTGTATCTTCACTGCTCTACATACTATTCAGGCTTTTCCCTTTTTTTTTTTTTGGCTGTAAATTAAACTTTTGTGACCTTTCCACATCATTCTTTCTCAGTTAGGTATCATTTTATATGTTTACTGGGTTTAAATTGACATCATGCAGGACAGAGAGACTTCAAGAAACACAGGGTAACAATCCTTGCCTGGAATTTCATCAGATGTGTATGTCTGTTTGCACTTTGGCTTGAACAAGTAACAATAGAACAAGTATTCTTTGCATAACTAAATATGCCTAGTTTTAATAAAGAAAAACAAAAGAGCTACTAGTGCAATTACTAATTTTGTTGTGGGTTAGTGCTCTTCCAGTGCCCTGTTGGTCTACATTGATAGGGAGGTAATTGGATTATGTGCTAAGAAAGCTGATTATGTTGTCCAGACCCTTAGGGATCTAAGCAGGGGTAGGGACTGAAAGATGTAGAAAAGATGTGGCCGAGAAGGATCCCCAGGTGGGAAGATACCTATGACCTGTACAAAATCTGCATTAGTTTCAAATCTACTTTTCTCATATACTTCCTTTCCCACCATGCTCCATTACTTATAAATGATAAAGATGATGTGTACTGCTGTCTTATCTTCCAGGGAAAAGCAAATCAGAGGAACTAAATACATGTTAGAAAGGCTGAAATCACTGGGGTTGAGCATGGGACGCAGCAGCCTCAAGCCCAGACAGAGAGAGGGAAAAATCATGGACTGTAGCCAGCGAAGGCTACAGGAAATCAGGAGGGGTCACAGTTGTGACAGGCAGAGTCTCTCGTTTTCTTGATCTCTCTCTTCTCACACTGACAATTTGGAAAAGAGTGATTCTGTAAATGGTTGCCTGAAAAAGCAGGACTGGGAACTGCTATTCCCAGCAAAGCACCAGTGTAACGCAGAAGGAAGCCCGGCATACCTCTGCCTGCTAATTCAGGTAAGGCCCCGCTGGGTGGAATTCTTAAAGCCAATCAGGCCAGATGCTCCAAATACAAAGAAGAGGAAGACATCTAATACATTTATATCCTAACCATTGCCCTGCTGTGACACATAGGCATTAGTCTGTCAGTTCGTATCTAGTTAAACTATGAAAAAAAATTCAAATCCTGTTGCTTCAAAGGCAGAGTGAACTTGATACTGTCTGCTATGCCATGCTGGAATAGCTGACATGCAAATCAGGAGCCGAAACATTTGCTCTTTTATGCTCAGCCAGCTGCAGGCAAGAACAAAGAGGCCCCTAAAACCTTTGATTTTATTGAGGGGAAATTGGGAAATTTGTCCAGAGCTTATAGAAGAGCATCCTGAGTAAAGAGATGGGCAAGAATGTTATAAGATGCAAAAATCATAGTGAGTAAAAAAAATTAGACACCTTTTTCCTCACCCAAATGGTATCTCTGATTCAACATTGCATTACTGAAATTCTGAAGAATCTTTGATTGACGTTTTTGATATGGTGATGAGGTCTCTCACAACTTCAAAATTATTCACAAAGTATGAAGGACTGGGATATGAGGGTCTTTGGATACCATAGGCCATAGGCTCTTTCGTTTGGTCGATACTAGGTATCCTAGGGGATCAGAATACTGAGTCTGAAAGTTGCCTAAAAGACTGTTTCTTTCATTGATAGCCCAACAAGAGAAAGACATGGGGAAGCAAGATAAATGTGTTTGTGTTATAAATTATCCAAATTTTTAATCACCTACTCAGTTGTTATGGAGCTCAGATAGGTATATTTTGCTTACTGTTCCTTCTAAACTAACAAGATTTTCAGTCTTTTAATACGTGTTCTTTTGAGCAAACCATTTGAATCACAGCCTTGGATTTATAAGTAGAACAGTTTCAGGAGTGAAACAGCACTTGATTTCTAACAGGGTCAGACCTTAAAACTTTGAATCTCAAAACCTTAGATGCTAAGTCTTGCTGCCTCCCACCTGGCAACAGGCAAAAAAGTGCTCTCTCTTCAGTATCTTGTTACAAGAGCATGGGCTAAAGGATATTGATAAGGGTTTAACCACCACTAACACAGGATATTATACTAAAAATACTTTCAAGAGTACTTTGACATTTTCTAGACTGTTAGCTTTGTCTCTCCTAGCAGTGACGAGCAAGAACACTATATTTGGTTCTATGGCAGCTGCCTAAGAATGGGCTAATAGAAAAATTGATAAATGGTAACCAACAGTGTTCATTCAAATCTGTATTATATCAGCTTTTACTTAACGTGCAATGACTGAGAAAATAAACTAGAAATTTCTATGACTTCTTAAAATATTCATCCCTTTTATATATGAAGAGGCACTTCAGTGGTCCACAATAATTTTATCTTTTTGTATCCTTGTCTGGAATGTATTTTGTCTTAGAACAGCACTGTGAGGCAAAGAAAGTACTTTTCTCCTCGCTTATCAAAGGAAATGGAGAACAAACATCCATGGTGCGTTTCACGCGTCATCCAATGTCTTGATTTTAGCCCATACTTTCCAAATTATTTAAATGCATGTATACCATGGCATGAAATCTAGGGGTGCAATTAGACTTGCTCTAAGTTTAAGTGCCTGCTTAAGCATCTGCTAAGTTTAAGCGTCTCTGTAAGAATCTCCACCTGAACAAAATGTTTTAAACGCTTACTATAGTCAATGGGGAGCCGGTCAGTGCAGGCTTTTAGTTGACGAAATGTACTTCCTTTAGGATGAGATAAATTCTCTTCTGCATGTGTTTGACCATACTGGCTTGTTGATATAACAGAACTATAGACACCTGTTTATATGCAGACATTCCTACTGTAGAAACCTGAAGTCTGATTGAGCTGAATCCTGCCCCACGTAAACTGTAGGGCAGATTGCAGAAAAAGGTACAACTAGGCTAGGCCTTAATGCAACCCCAAGTGCAGTTGGATATGCTGGCATCACTGAGTCTTGGTGAATCCATCACAATATTCAGCAACAGCCCTTTTCAGGGCGTCATGTGGCTGATCAACAACGGGCACATCAGCCAATGAGTCAGTGGCTCCCGTGGGAGTTGCGGTGGCCCTACACCACACATGGTACCAGACAGGTGGGGGGTTGTAGGTGGCCAGAGCTCTGGTGAACAAGATGGTCAGAGGCCAAGCACCAGGCTGGGTAGATAAAGGAACGAAACTCCATCAGGAAGTATTCTGGCCATTACCCCACTCTCTGCCCTAGGGGGTAATACAGAGTGTAATTCAGACCAGACCCCACAGGAGGCAGGCCCTAAACTCCTTTGGGATTTTGTCTCCACATGGATTACTACAGGGTATGTAGGAAGTCTTTGGGGCAAAATGTAAACAAACTCTGGCATCTCAAATCTTAGGCTAATGTTTTGATACCTGTATCAACCCTGTTGAACTGTCTCATAATTATTTTTTATTTTCCTGAAGTATATTAATTTCATACACTAGCACGAGACTAAGAAACAAAACTTGAACTGGCCATTAACTCTCTACCTCTGTTTTCATTGAACCAGGAATCATTTTGAATGCTGCCATTTTGTTAAGGAGCGCTGATCTGCCACAAACAGAAAATACTAGGTGACGAGGGGGAAGAGAGACAAAATTATTGTCAGTTTCAGTTTAATTTCTACTTGAAAAATCTCTTTTAAGTTGTGATAAACAGGAGACTATTAGAATATACCCAAAACTTTAGAAGAGATTAAGAAAGGTGGAATTACTGATTTGTTCTCAGTGATGTTTGTACCTTTTCTTACTTACCTGATCAAGTCTGGAAGTGTATTTTAAATGTGTATTTATGTATTTCTGGTTCCTTCATCTCAAAAAGGGTATAGTGGAATTAGAAAAGGTACAGAGAAGGATGACAGGGTTGATCCAACGTGTGGAAGAGGTTGTGAAAACAGTTTAAGACACTTCAGCTTGCATGACAGATGACTGAGTAGTAAAAATTAAAAAAAAAATAATGCATGGCAGCAATAATTTTGTATTTATCTTCTCACGACACAAGAACAAGGTGAAAGCAGATGACATTACCCAATAGCAAGTTCAAAACAATGCTCAAAGTGCACTTTTTCACAAGGTATTTAAGTGTGGAAATTATCATGATAGGCTGAAACAAAGACCAAAAGTTCAGATTCAAAAAGTGATGCAAGAAGAATTAAGAAAGCGTATAGAAAAATGATGGAAGAAAATCCCACAAAGACCTCCTAAACAAAAAGATGCAGTCTCTGATTCAAGAGGGGGGAAGTATAGGGTAGGAGTCTTGCCATATGTTTGCTGCGTACTCCATGGATGGTGTTTGCATCAAGGATATTGTTTGAGTTTAAATCAGGTACAAAATCGCATAGAAGAGACAGACAGGTGTTAGGTGTTCTTTATGCCTCTGAGGAAAGATGCTAAGTTTGATCAATCTTGGGAAAAAAAGCAATGTGTTGTGGTATCTGGTTGTAGCGTAGGTAGACAGAAAGAGGGTATGCCTCTGGCTTAGGTTGGGAGGGGCATGGAAAAATCATTGTGAATGGACCTTGGGAATGCAGTTCAGTAGAGGATGTCATGGGTGGTTTGCGAAGAGTTCATACTTCTTGTATCACGTAAGGCAGATGTAAGAAAGTTTCATGCTCATAGCCCTAGAATGAGCAGCAAGGTGGAGAGAGACTTTGTAAGTAATTTGTGTTATTTGACATGATCTGTGTTCCCTGGTGTTGCACAGTGCCTTAGGTGCCTTCCCCTTTCTATTGCTAAGGGTATCCTGATGGCCCTTCTGGACACCATCTTTCCCTCCCAGCTGTGTGCTCCTGCCCCAAGCTGCTCCAAAGCTTCCGTCCTTTTCCCTTGGTGCCCCCACACGGTTGGTGGTGTCCCTGCCCATGGCAGGGGGTTTGGAACAAGATGATCTTTAAGGTCCCTTCCAACCCAAACCATTCTATGATTCTCATGCTGTTATTCCCACAGCCTCACCCCAGCAAACCCACTGCTGTGGTGGTGGCAGGTTCTCCTGTGGAGCGACCAGCACTGGCCAAGACTGACCGCTTCACGCCCCATCTCCCACCCCTTGGTTGTAGTGGCTGGCTGACCCCAGGAGACCCATGGCTGACTGCACAAAGCTTACCAACCGGTCGGCACACAGCACTCAGTGCGCATCCTAATCAGCGCTGACAACTTCATATGCAGAAACAACCGACAGGGCCCGGGACAGGTCCTGAGGTCACCTGGAGCATTACTGCAGGGAAAGCGGGATGGTGGGCGGTACCAGCTGTCCAGGGGAGGATGCTCATTGGAGGATCTGCCATCCCTGCTTTTCTCAGCTGGCCAATGGGAACTATTTTTCTCCCTCTCCTCCACTCTCCTCTTTCCAACAAGTAACATTCAACATAAGAGCTACTGTATGCCATCAGCTGGGAATAATTGCTTCTGCTAATAACTCTTTGTGCATGTGAGCCTGTCTCAGCATCCTCTGTGCAACAGACTTAATCTTTGTCAGTTTAAGGGCATTTTAGGTCAACATTATTAACAGTCTTTGGCTTTGTGTTTGGTAAATACATTTAATGATATATTGACGCCCTAATTACTGAGAGGGAAAAGCATTGCTTTTAAACCTGTCATCATATCTATTTTTTTTCTCCTGCATTTTTACATAAATGCATGCCTACTCTCACAATCAAGTCTAATTGTCTTCTAGTTTTTCTACAGGAAGAAACATTGTCTTCCCTTAGCACTAGGAACATGGAGTTCCCTGTCTTCAGTTACAGAAGAAAGAAATGTAAAAACTATTATTTCCTGGGTTGCATGCCTGGCTGGGATTAGAAGACCAGGTCTATTATATTTGCCCTGAGATTGCCTCGGAAGATGCTAAATCCCAAAGAGGTGTAAACCTACAGGGTAAGTGCAGGTTAAATCCATTTTCAAAGTAACTTCATGCTGTCAGCACTGATTTTTCTATTTCCTTCAGAAGTCAATAGATCACTGCAGATTGGATTTCAAATCAGTTTCACATCATAGAAGCTCTATATTATGCATAACAGGGTATAGAGTCTTGGACCAAGGCATCTTGATTTTATCTGATTGTATTATGAGACAAATACTATCTGATATTTATCAGCTATATTAATCATGAATCTTTTTCTATAGAGAGCATTTATACTGTTGCTGTAGGAATGTATAAGTTGTGCCATTGTAAAGGCTGAAAGGAGCCACGTTTCAGATGGATAAACTTATTTTATTAATATTTGAAAAGGATTATATTTGAAAAGCCATGATATATAAAAGAGTAGGAAATAATCATATCAATTGTTATGTAACGTGCAATTATTTTTGTATCTAATATCAAATATAATTCTTCATTAAAGTCAGGTCAGTGCTGTACTATCAAATATAAACTGACACTTGAGAGAGGGGTGTTGGCTTTTTTTAAGCACAAGTAAACATGATTATTTGAAATACTGTTTTTAACAAGATAAAAAGATTGAATTCCTCATCCATGAGAGCAAGAAGGTATTATTTTTCTTTTATTGGATATATTTTTTTGAAAACTGGTCATACCCATAAAAAATACTTGAAATCCAACACAATGGCAAATGCAACGAAATTAATTAATTTTAAGAATATTACTTTAATACAGTAAAATTGTTTACGTTTTTGTCCTGTCTACTGCAGCTGATATGCAACTGCCTAGCATGAATAATATTCTATAGACATCTGTGGCAGTTAAAAAAATCTGGGGATTATGAAAGCTATGCCAAAATGGTGAAATTAATGGAGCCTGCTAATTCATTTTATCTAATAATGCAGTGACAAGTGACAATTTGACCACACATTTTAACTGAGTACTCATTTTCACTTGTAATTTCATGCGAATATCCATTCAAGTTTAGTTTAAAGGAGAGGACTATATAGAACAGCCTTGAAAATATTTGCTTTTCTCAATTTTAAGGAGCATTTTTTATCTTGCATTTTAATTCATGCTGAATGTCAGACATGATGTTTTACCTGATATTTGCCACTTTTTCCTAATATGCATCTTGTTTTCCTATGTATCATAAAAGTATATATTCTATATCATTGGGCTGCATACAATCAGCTTCAAGTTATTGCCCGGATTTAAGGCATTCCATTTTCGACACAATTCTGCCCAAGTTAGTGCTCCTTCCTGACAGCCCAGGGCAACTTTTATTTCTTTGCACTGTGAAACTCTTCAAATCTTGGTTAGGACGAAATCTTGGTGGAAAACCCAAGAAAATTGCTGTAAATCTGTAAATCCTAGAGGTAAGTTTGAGCCACCCTGGAATGGTGCTAGCTGTAATCAAGTCATAGAATCATGGAATCATTTAGGTTGGAAAGACCCTTAAGATCACCAAGTCCAACTGTTAACCTAACACTAGCAACTAAACCATGTCCCTAAGCGCCATGTCTACACATCTTTTAAGTACAAGTTATTGAAATCTTGATTAAAAGTGGAATACAAATAATGTTAGAGTTACAATAGCAAACCAATTTTAGACACACCATGTCAAAGAGGCATCTCAACTGACCCTTGCAACGCCTTTGTGTGAAGGTGGTTAGGCAATCATAAATGTAATACAGAGGAGGAATTAAATTAGTGTTTAATTAGGAATTAAATAAGCTTTCAAGACATAGCTCCACTTAGAATTATTTAACATGGACTACTAGTGACAGCCACCACTAACATAACAGGTAAATCTTGGTAATAATTTAATATTAATATCATATGGTTCTCTTTTCCTCCCTTACACATTTTCCCCATTTAGTACATGAGTAAATCCAATTAACATAATTTAGCACTCAGATAGCACTTTGCAGGATCAGAAGGCCTTTGCAAGAAACGTTGACTTTCTATGGCAACAGGGCCAAAAAGGGGTTCCCTCTCCTTGCTGAAACCTTTAGGCACAACAGTTAGGATAGAAACAGTTACGGTCACCTTCATTTGACTTCGATAAACTCAATGACATGCATTCAATTTGCTGATATGGAACTGTAGAACTATTAGGACTATAAAATAATCCCATATATTGAATTTGTGGATTTTCTTCTTTGAAACATGGATACTTTGCTACTGGTTTATTGGCAGTTAGATCCAATATAAAGAACTGAATCTCAAGATGCTCTGAAGGACTAACTGGACAGGAATTGCATAAGTGACTAACTCTAGTTTTGCAAAGTCCAGATTAACTCCTTAAATTGATCTATATTTGGCAAAAAAAATAAATCATGGAAGTGTGGTTTTAGAGGAGAAAAAGAATATGTTTCACCTTGTTCTTGGTACACAGTGGCGAATGGTCCAGAAAATTACCATATGCTGCATTTTTTTCCTTTGATACCTTTTCCACACTGGGAACTTTTTAAAGGCATGCAGTTACGCAGGTATCTATAAGTGGATAGCTGGTACTTTTAACTGTGTTTCTAGGTAGGAGTAGATGAGTAACAGGAAGGCTTATAGCTCTTACAAAGGTGCAGGATCTCCATGGGATTCCACAGACTCCTGTGGAAACTCAGAGCTGGAACCTCATGTTCTTACCTGCAGTACTGCCATTCCTCCAGAAAAGGGTATGAAGTATTTAACCTGGGGAAACTCCTACAGGCACTGACTCCCATGACAGATTTTTTCCTTAAGTGGAAAAGAACAATATGGTCCTTTGGGGAGTTTCCACCTTGGCTTATGAGTCATCTGGGCTAAGCTGGCAACTTGTTTCACTACATTTACAGTGCCGTTAAATAAGGTCATTCAGAAAATGTAATTGTACTGGTGTTAAGGTAAGTTAACCCTAATATTCCAAATTTAAGAATTTATGTTACTTATATCTTCACATTTAAGGACGGAAAAATAAAATCTCTGCTAAATCATCACACAGGAAGAACTCTGCTAGATTGTCATATAAGAACCGTGTAAGTTCTTCTTACATTTTTCTTCTAGATTTTAATCATAACATGCAGTTATTCTCAATGCTAGGCTTTTTTTTTTTTTTTTGTATTTTCATAGGGAGGTAAATATTTTTGAGCAATGTAACTGCCTTAGAGTAGTGGGTGTGGGTGTGTGTGCGTGTGGCCAGGGCAGGAAGGAATACATACTTCAGAAGATGATTTAACACTTCTTCTTCCAAAATATATAAAACAGATATATGTTGTTTCAAAAGCCTATAATCATAATCATGGGAAGACATTCAGAATTAATTTAACGCAAAATCTTTCTTATTAGTTTCAGACTTGTAGCAGCTGGAGTAGGACATTTTCATTTTATATGAGCAATTCTCATTCTAAATGAACGGAATGTGGATCTGTGTTTCCATAGTAAGAGATGGCTCTGCCACAGCTCATCTCTTCCATCAATAATAGATACCTGTCACCCCTGGGAGTTAAGAAATCCTAGCTGGTACTGGCTGCTTTCAGATGTGTTTCAAAGACTCAAGCAAAGGTTCTTCTGTTGGCGGTTTGAATCATTATTTGACTTTACTCAGTTTGCAGATGCAAGCAGGACATGTTGTAAATACACAAGCATTTTTACACTGTACTTTATTAACTCTTTAAGTTAGAGATCATCTCTCAGACTCTGTCAGAGCCAGACTTATTGGGATGGGCTAAAGGACTTTCTTCTCACAGCCTATCTCATTATCACTGTCAGCCTTCATCATGACGGTAAAAAAAATACCCGTACAACAATGTTTCTCCCAAAGTCACATCATGACAGTTAGAGCTGTCTATAATAATGCTTTGATTTACTCAAAATACTTTCAGTTTTCCATTAAAACCTAATGATACTTCTTCCAGTCTTTTCTTAGCTCTGACAATGCACAAAGCATGACCATAGTTTATCAGCTAAGCGGTTTGTGGGAATCCCAGAAATACTCTCTTATATTTGGTTGACGTTGTGTGACGCTGCTTTCATAATGCTGGGGAGGATGGGGGGTGTACTTCCAACCACTCTAAGGTTGTTTTCTAAAGGATTCCCAGCAAATACAAGCACACATACAATTCAGAATCATTTTCACAAGCGTTTTCACTTTCCTTGGAGTAACCATGGTGTTGTTTTACTGGTCCCTAATCAGTACCATCAGGGAATAGCAAGGGCCAAGCTGCAGAAGACAAACATCTCTAGGGGCCAGAATGGAAGTGGAGACTCCCGGACATGTGTATATCTTCAGAGGTGTTCCCTAGAGGAGGACTAGGTCACAGCAGAATTTCAATCAAACGGAATGAGCCATATCCATCCATGGCATGAGTGAGAAAAACCATGCTGAAGTTGGAGTTGATTCAGGATTAAATGTAGACTGTGAAACAAAATGAGGTAGAGTCCCAGTGCCATAAAAAGTTAAAATAGACTTGTGTGGTATGTACCTACAGTCTTTATGGCAGCAGCTGTACATTCCCAGGAAAATGGCCAAGGACTTTATAAGGACGTCTCTCAACTATGCAAAACGCATGTGAATCTCTTCCTAGCAGTAAATAAACTTGCTCATCTTGTCTCTGAGTCATCAAAACCTGTCTGTCAGCAACCTCCAATTAAAGGTCTTTGAACTCTTTGTCCTTATTCTTGCCTAATTTTCCTATTAGTGAAATGTAACAAGCACATATAAATAATTAAAATAATAAAATAATACATATCCAGAAAAATGTATTCCTATTCTTACAGGGATGATCTGACAAAAGAATCCCTTCCTCAGCTTTTATCTGCAATGGTATTGTTATCGGCCAGCTTTTTTGCTTTTTCTCATGCGTGCACACAACTGCTCTTCAGAATATGATCATTTCAGATCTTCAGAAAACATTTCACCTACTTTATCCAGCATGCAGTCTGAAAATTCACATAAGAAGAAGTACATTTCTAGTGATGTTGATTGCTGAGATATTTACACTATGGGTTAGCAAGCATGTCAAACGAAAGGTTTGGGAAAGACAAAAGGCTGCTCTTGTGCCTGTAGACTTCTGAAAAATTTAATTTTTTTTTTAACCTGTCCACCATTTTTATATACTGATGTATGTGAAAGGTTAGCACTATTTCAGTTGTAGAGATGAAGGGGAAAGAACAGAAATCTTGTGATGGAGAAGGACATATTCTCCAACTACTTTGCAGATCGCAAGACTAACACAAGGACATGGTATGTTACAAAAGGGAACTAAAATGTTCCTCTCCTTCCTGCCTCCTTCTCCAATTGGCAGCCAGGGAGGTTTTTTCAGCCAGAAAGTGTTTACCTGCAGGGGAACATAAGATCATGAATCTGTTTTGTCATGAAAAGCCTATGGGAACATAACTTTGCTAAAAGTTATGAAAGTGGTAGTGGATTATCCTAACTGTTCATTTAAATTTGTTTCGTCTTGATCACGTCATGAACAACAGAATATTTCGGCAGAAGCATACACATGGCAGATTGTCCAGATATATAGTGGGTTTGTTGAATGTAAAGGAAGTTTGCTTGACCATATCAACAGTTTGGGACGCGACTACCGCTTCGCTGGTGGGAAGCCTGAGTGTTGCTGCAGAAGCTCACTGTGATAATGATAGATACAGACCAACTACACGTGTTTCTGTGATCTCTACTGAGATGCATGTAGCTGTTTCTCAATGCATAAAATGCATACAATGCGTACCCTGCCTTGCACAACTCTGTTAGCACGTAGCTGAGCCTGGCATGATGGCTACAGAGGCTTCTCCGGCCAGAATTCCTGGTGAAAATTTTAAGGAAGGGTTTGCTTGCAATTAGTGGGTAGAAGGATATAATCAATGATTACTTGCAGCACAGTAATCCATTGTCAAACTGTAATGGGAAAAGAAGATGGTATTTGTGAAGAGAAACTAAATGTTGCCCAGAGAAGCT
Organism: Rynchops niger; assembly: GCA_013400035.1. Taxonomy (NCBI): domain Eukaryota; kingdom Metazoa; phylum Chordata; class Aves; order Charadriiformes; family Laridae; genus Rynchops; species Rynchops niger. Next base: position 102,546 of record VXBH01009692.1, read on the forward strand.
GTGGATGCCCCATCCCTGGAAGTGTTCAAGGCCAGGCTGGATGGGGCTTTGAGCAGCCTGGTCTAGTGGGAGGTGTCCCTGCCCATGGCAGGGGGTTGGAACTAGATGATCTTAAGGTCCCTTCCAACCCAAACCATTCTGTGATTCTATGATTGTGACTGTTCTTTATTCTCAAATGCTTACAAAATTAAAGCAAAGTACAAATGCTGTGGGTGGTGGTGTTGCCCTTGACTTTCAGTTAGCATTAAGCTATGTCTTTTAACAAATGTATAGGAAACATAGGTAAAATGTTGTTTAAAACTATTATAGATTTCATTTTGGGCATCACCATGATGGAAGTCTGGATCTATCTCTCCAAAGAGGCAGTTTGTTCGTAAAGTCTCATGGTATGAAAATAATCACTTCTGGATGCATCATTTTTTAAAAGTACTTGGCAAATCAGATATCACAGAGAGTTAGATAAAAAGTCCATAGTCCTCTGGTCTGGGCTGTATCAGAAACATGTGCCCACACTCTGGAGCTCTGAGTTCAGGTACCATTGGATGTGGGCACATTATGGTAAGATAACTAAATAGTTTGTGCCCATATCTGTCTGTTCTACTTCTTCCCTGCAAGCTTGTATTTCCCTGATAAGGGGAGGTGAAGAGCTTAAAAGTGCCTTTAAAATTGCATGGGCTGAAGGTGGAGAGGGTGTCTGAGGTGTCTGTGTTCCTTTGTGAAATGCGTGTCACTAGACAAAAGGGAGGAAGCAACCGAAAACCAAACAAGGTCTGAAGTTCTGCACAGCCTTCGCTTCCCCTCTGGTACAGGCCAGATAGATCTTATTTCATTTATTATTAAAACTCCTGCTGAACCTCTGGAAATTGACATCAGGGAAGAACATATTTTCCGTGGAAAAGCACTGTAGGATACCGGTGGGGAGCATGTGACTGCAAATGACAGCAGGAGTGTTTTTATTTCCTCTAAGTTTGAAATAGGAGAAGAGGATAGACTGCTGAAAGCAACCCCAGCAATGCAATATCCAGTATCGGGAGAACAAAATCCTTTTGTTTCCTGACCTCGGCCTCATCAAACAAACCAAGAGAAAAGTGTTATTGAGCTGGAGGAATCTGTTTACTGGAAAGAATACTGAGGCTCTACGACGGCATCTTACAAAACTACAGATGCTGGAACAGAACAGACCTATTCTGGAAAAGCGAAGCAGCAACGAAGCACAGATGACAGCAAAGTCAATGGAAAAAGAACTGGCATGAACTACAAAGTAAACCCTGTCAATAATTTTGATTCCTTTATTTAGCTGACAGCTGTACCTAAAATTGATCTCAGTTATACTGGTGTAAGATGTTTTAAGGACTGTTTAATTGACATGTGCATTTAATTCTGTGTGAAATGTCCCAGTTAAATATGCTTGTGCCTTCAAAAATGCATGATCTGATTGAGTGAATAATGGTGAAAAATATCTATTGAAAATTAATGGTAATTTTCTACATTGTAGGGCTAATGAAGCTGTTTCTTAGTGCTTTCCTGCAATGAGCTCTGGAAACTCCTGATGATCTTGCTCTAATATCAAAGGCTTTCTTTAGTATTTGTGCCTTGTTTTCCCTACAAAACAGGCTTTAGTATATGAAAATTCTTATGCTCTTTATTTTGATGTCCATTCTTTGGTATATGCAATTAATCATTTAAGCTACATACTCTGGCTCTTGAGTGGATGATATGCTTTCAAAACAGGAAAAATACAGTGTATCATAAATAATGCGTTTTCACATTACGTTCGTGTATTAATTTCCTTATTTGTATTAAACTTTACTATTTTTTTTAATTTGTGACTGTTTTTGAATACTTATAGATCAGTGTAAGTAACAGGAGCCAAGTGAATTCTCTGCTTTTATTCAAACTGACGTCTATTATTAGTGAAAATATAAATATATTAGTTTTAGTATGATTCTACAAATGCTATTCCAATATATTATTCATGTTTCTAAGAAATATGTAGAAAAAGACATAAGGCAAAAAGAAATTTTTTATTAATAGCACAAAATTTACAAAATGCACTTCTGGTTTATCTATTTACCTTTAGTGAAAACAAATCGCTATAAATTACGAGATGGAACCCTTCACCTGAAAGCAATGATACATTTTGACTTTTCATAGACCCATTTCATCCTGCGGGTGAGCTACACACACCAAAAAAAAAAATCACCAACTTCAACAAAACATATGCAATAAATCTTACGACCCTTCCTCACACCTGCAGAAAAGAGTTGGGTAAGCAGTTGAGTCTTGCAGAATGTCCTGAAGGTCGCCATCTCAACCTCAGGCTCTCGAGCACCAGAGCAGTCAAAGCAGGTGTCCTGCACACCTTGTCTGATTCACCCGAATGTGACATTGTGCCTTTTTGATTTGACATAGCTCCTTTGGCATGCCTGACAGCATCATGTCCTCTCATACACTTGGGGAATTTGTCGATCTAGGAGATAAAAAAAAAAAAAAATCAGTTATCTGCAGCTCCCCTGCGTATCCCTAAATGTCTGGGACATGATGTGCTGATAGACTCAAGGGCTCAATCCAGTCTAAGCAGCATGTCATTTTATCAGGCATCTAAGGAAACAGGTGTAGGAAGTGTACAGTTTTAAATTTTCTATAGTTAGATCTGTCTTCTGCAAGCCCTTTGCTAGTGACTGAAACTGAACATCCTCTTGATATTTAAATTCTGAATGTTATTGTTTCTCCTGACCAGCACAGATGATTCGTTGGATTCTGAACAAATCTCAACCCTCCAAATTTGTTTTTTGTACTCGCTCTCTCTCCACTACCTGTTCTCCTCCTCCACTGCTACAGAGTCCTGTTATTCTGGGTTATACATGGCAAAAGAATGGAACGGCAGATGGGACTGCTCCATATTTAATGCCTTCGGGGAGAAGGCGGCGGCAAGGCCAGGCAGAGCACACTGGACAGAGCAGACAGCATTCTGTCAAGTCAAATCCTCAGAAATGTGGGAGCCTAGCGCTCCAAGAACGAGAGTCACATAGACAAAACACCTCAAAGAGCCACACTCCTGGTGCAAGAAAACTCACTATTCTCTTATGAATTTACGAAGCATGCAATCTGATGTTTGTAAATCAGTGATTTTGCTCAGAAGGCTTGGGAAGATTTGGAAGAGGAGGCATGTCACGAGCGATACCCTCGCCTCCCTGTTTCTCCCATGCTGGGGCCTGATACAGTGGATGGGAAATAACAATACATAAACTGCACCGTAGCTACGCTGAACCTTTGAAGCTGTACTGCAATGTGATCTATGTACTCATTTACAGAGACACTGAAAGTAACACACTTTGTGTAATAACCTGTTTTGTTATGTTGATATATCCATTGTCCACGAGTGTTGTTGCCTTGTTTAGCGATCATCACAAAATCGGTCTTTTGCCTTAAAAGCAGCGATTTGGCTGGTGAGCCAGGGTGATGCAGGGCCTTGAGCAAGCTGTAGAGATGGAAGACCTTTTCCCCTTCCAACTGCAGGCACTGTAAGCAGAACTTTTCCTGGTCTTCAGTCGGCTCTCTCTGCCTAGCTTCACTTGCTGGGAGAAAGCAAAGGGACTTAGCTTCTGGGCCAGTCATGAAGGGATGGCACGTATTCCTCCACTAGATGAACAACAGTAGAAAGGAAAGGCAGGCATCCGTCTGCTGCACCACACTTTATTTTTTTTTTTTTAACAGCTGAGATGATTAAATGCACGCCTGCAGAGCTAAGCTGCTGCTGTGGTGTTTGCCTGAGCAGAAGCGGAAAAGCTTTGGGAAGAGCCGGTGCCCTGGGGCGCGCGTAGGGAGGTTAGTTTGGTGTCTGGACAAGTCTGAGCTGTCTCTAGAGCACGCACAACCAGCGGCAGTCTCAGACAGTGGGCAGAAACCAGGAATATGCGGTGAACAGTTAATGCATCCTGTAACAGCAAAGCAAAACTGAGCAGCCCTCTTCTTCCCAGCGAGGGATGCAGTCTGCATTAAAAAAAAAAAAAAAAAAAACATATATATATAAAAATAAATCACATAGGCCCTTTATTAACTAGTACGTGATTGGCAACAGCCACTTGAGATAAATGATACCGTAAGTGACGACGGCCACCAGCAGGGCAGTGCCACTAAGGCAGTGCCCCTGCATGTGGCAGAGGATCGATCCCTCCCGCGGGTGCAGGCGCAGGCTGCCTGAGCGAGCACTAGCGTTTATGACAACTCCTAAATTTTCTTTGCCTTCTGTAGTGCCACCTGGCGTCGGCTTCTTGAATGGGGATGAATTTCCAACACACTTTTTTTTTTTACAAGACCCTCTGATCTTCTGCATGTAGATCTTTCGAAGGCCCAAAAGAGCGGCCCTGCCCGACCTTTTGGGTGGATGCGGGCATCATTTCCCTCTGCTACTGCAGACACACAACGAGTGGTCTCCGGCGTCTGGGGGAAAAACACATGGTCCTGCAAACTGAAGCTCTCCTCCTTTCTGACGGCCAGATAACTTCAGACGAATATTCCAAATAAACCACCTCTTACGTTCTTACACCATCCGCCTTATAACGTTACCAATTTCACTGTTTCATGCTGATAAGCAGCAGCAGGTTTGTAAAGCAGATTACCAATAAATTGCCATGTCAAACAGAGAAAAGGTCTCTGTGTGCTCAGACAGGAGCTGGGATCTGGTTTAGCGTTGCTCTGTTTTCTACAGCAAGAGAATATTAGATGCAGATTCTGATGCTTGTTTTACCAAATGTCATGTCTCAGTGTCTGTGTTTTACTTGTCCCATTTCTCTCTCTGCTCTGGTACTCTTCTGTTCTCAGGTTGCAGTTGTTCAGCTGCATCTTCTGAAGCCAGCTGGTAGAGAAACATAATCTGGAGAGCTCACCAGCAGAGATCTCTCCCAGCCATCTATAACTTGTTCTTATCATGCGGGCAAGTGGCCTCATGTTTTTATGAAATTACACTCTAGACGACCAACTCGGGTTTAAACATTGGCATAGACAGTTCCCTTACTAAATTAATTTTTTCAAACAGCCCCTTCAGAACTTCTTTCCAGTACTCTGCGTGAAGACATGTGGAGTCTGTCATCTGGAATTAGAGTTACATTGACTTGTAAGACTCAGAGTCACTTCTCACAAGCATAAGCCTCCAAGTTCCCAACTCCGTGCTGGAACAAGCCTTGGGCACCCAGTAGCCTTCTCCCTATGCCCGGCTTTCCACGTAGGAGCCGGCAATGTGCGGGACCCAGATGTGAGTGATGCTGCACTCCCGAAATGCTCTATAGGTGTGCCGCAGCAAATGTCAATGGATAAGCACAGGTAAGGCTGTAATGCTGTGGTACCTCATGAGGAAATGCCTATTTTCTCATACTTACCTGACCTTTTAGAGAGGCAACACCAGTGCCACACAGGTAATGGGTATGGGCTAGACAGATGCAGTGGTGGTGTTGTATTGTCTTTGTTAAAGAATCACTATAGCTCCCCAAAACATGGGGCCTTACGTAGTCACAGCAAATGGAGACTGAGAACCCGGAGCCAAGGTTGCATGCGTAGCAGTGCTCCTGCCTCACATATGCTGGATAGTCTATAATTACACAGCTACAGACTTTCTTTTTTTTCCCAACAGCTTCAGATACTGTGAAGTCCTCCCACGATAAACATGGCTAACTTTCTCTTAGGCAAACATAACCAGGCACTTGGAATCCTAAGGTGCCCATAACTGAATGCAGATGCCTCCTGTTGTATTAGACAACTCAGGAAAATGTCTGATATTCAGCTAACACTGATTTTTCAAGTATCAGCTCATATAGGGTTTGTTGTTGAAATTCTTGCTCCATTCAGCAAAGCTGACTGCGTTGGAATTACTCAGTGTAATGATTTCGGTCTTAACTGCTCGATAAACACTTCTGTCTGCTTTCTGTTGTGTTTCTGACCAGCAGGGGAAGCGACTGGGAAATTAAATGAACCTGCACAGTATCCTGGACTGGACTCTGCTTTGTCTGATTATTTGATCACAGATTTAGCTGTCTCAGAGTGTCTGTATAAAGCAGGACAATAATCCTTGCTATTCTGTTCTGTAAGAAATCAGAAACAACTGAAGGCAAATCTCATTTCTTCGAATTACCAGCCAACTCATTTTGGATAAAAGGTATTCCTGAACCAGATTATTAGAAGTCTTTTACACAAAGATTATGCCACTGTTATTATACTCTCTCCCTCATAAAGCAGTAATGATCACTGTAATCATAATCCAGTGAATTCCAGTCTTCTGGAACTATGTAAGAACTATTCTTTCTAAATCATTTGGAATACCACATTCACTATTTTTTCTTATGCTGAGAAGAAGAGAGTTCTGACTTTTAAAATGCTTTTGGCATTAGAAAGCTAATAATGACTTCTTTCTTCCGGTTTAGGAAACCTGAACAATCTGTTCATAACAAATGCATGCTGCTGGTGTGCCTTCTAGAGATGTGCTGAGTACATATCCCCGTCTTTAAATAGAAAGCAGTCAAAGGACAATTGCAGCATTTAAAAACACTGAAAGCATTCTAAGTAGGAAGGAAAGATGCTTCCGTGGTTAAAGTATAAGGAAAAGAGAATACGTGGGCTATATTCCCAGGCTGGGCAGATATTTCCTTTATAACCTTGAGCAAAATGCTTCATCTGTGCCTGTCCGCATTTCCATATTACATTCCATGTAAAATGAGGATTCTAACTCTTTTCTGCCTCAGAGAATACTACAAATTTTTGTGCAGGGATGGCCATCCTGAGATGGAAGGCGTTATCTGACTGATTATAAATGGAAACACGGGATATGTCTACATAGGCTCTCGGTTAAGAGCTGATCTAATTACACACAGGAAACCCAAGAAACAGAGTTAACAAACCTCATTCTCAGAGGCTCCAGTTACTATCTGATTGTATCTCTCATGCGTATTTATGTCTGCCTCTGGGAGCCTGACTCTCCTAGAATATGCTTTTAACTGCCTCAGATTTTCAGGAGGGAGGAAGTGTTGAGATTGGTTTGTAATCCACCAACTATCATATTTAAGAAACCTTTGAACGGCATAAGACAAAAGAGGTTACCTGCAGAAAAACTACCCTGCCACAGGACAAGAAAATGTTCCTGCAGTTAGAAACCAAACTTGGTTCCCCTGCTAAATCACACACCTAAGAACTGGCAAATCTTTGTAGCTCCAGTGCTGCTCTTTCTGTCTACAGCCCCTCTGTTTGCTGCTGGTGCAACAGCAGTGATAATAAGCTGTACTTTGAAGTTCTATAGCATCCTCTAATGTGAGCATCTGGGAGCAGGTAACGTAGGCTTGGATTCACAAAGACATTTAGAAGCCTAAAACCCACCAATGTTTTTAACAGCCATGGGCAGATGCATTCCTATGTCCCTTTGTAAATTCAGGCCTTAAAAGTCACTGCGTTAGACCAATTTATTGCACCTCTTAACTTTAAAGAATGTGGGAGCTTTTTAACCAGGCAGAGCAAAATGATTCAATAGGTTAATGCAGGAAGCAGAGAAAAATACCGGATTCACTAATTTAGATACATGGGATATTAATCATCAGGCCAGAATGTGGAAGCAGGAACACTAGGAATTGTTCTTATTCTCTTAAGAAGGCTATGGAATGAGTCTGTTTATGTCTTTCCTTACTAATACATAGCAATACACACAGGCTCCTCCAAACACTGCGAATTAAACCAGTAATCTTCAAGAATTGTAATGGAAAAAAGCTCGGGCTGGTATGAAGTGGACTTTAGGACATGGATGATCACTTAATGAATATGAATTGTTCACTAAAGTGAATAGCAATTTTTCTTCCAATATTTGTAGGAAGATGAAGCTCAAGATGTATTCTGCAGGGCATATTGTTACTTTGACAGTCATTTTTGTCTGGAAGTATGGCACATATTGTTGCAAAGTGACTAATTACTATACTCAAAATAAACCTGCAGGAAAGAAAATGAAAATGTTTTCCTCTGTTTTTCAAATTGTTTAGCCTATACATTTAACACAGTTAGAGATATAGCCAGTTTCACAATTTTCTTGACTAGTTCGTTGGAAATGAAAAAATGAGTATCAGAAAAACCTTCAAACATTGAGAGGAGAGCAGAAAAATCAATAAACGCTTTAAAAAGCATTAGAGTGAAATCTTCAGACTGACCTCCTGAAGAGTACACTGTCAGAAAACTGCCGAAATACACCTAGTTTAAATACAATCACAAGATGACATTTGCTTATCAGTTTATGAATATTCTTGACATTTATAACAAAAGCACAGGAAGAAGTGCCAACTGGTTGCTGTCTCTTCTCCCCTGTGAGATAAGGACAAACCCAAACCTTGACCTTGAGGCTTTCAATTCACACAGATGTGGGGGTTGCTACTGGCAGGAGAAATGTGCACCTGGGGAAATGAGTAAACCAAGTAAGGTTAGTAAAATAAAATACAAGAAAAAATCTCTGACTTTGTTGCTTTATAGTGAAATTAGCTAAAAATTAGCTTGTCATTCCTGCTTGAACAGTATTGCGATGCTCTGTAGAGCTTTGTTATTGACTTATGCTATATTTAATGAGTTACTTTTGCCTAGTGATATTATCACATTTATAGAAATAATCTTACAAATACATTAGTACATCTTTTTTGATTGGTCTGCTACATTCCATGTTTGTATTCAGTGTCTTAATTTGATAGCTTCTCCCCCTCCTTTGTCTAGGGCTGAGAAAGATCAAAAGCCTTTGCTCTAAAATACTGATGCCAGATATGGTCAAAGCTCCTGTTGAAAAGCTGATGTTGTATACAAAAATAAACATATATTTGGAAATATTAACTCAGTTTTATTACAGAGCCTCATTCTCCAGGCTCCCTTCTAAAATTATTGCTCTGCTTTTTAAAATGAATTAGTTGTCACAAAGTGTCTTTAACATTCAAAAATATTTTGACAGCATTTTGGGGGGTTTTGACAGCATCGAAGTGTTCTTGCAAAACATTTTCAACAAATCACTTTCTGGTAGAAGATGATATGATGTGAATTCTTTACTTCAGCTCCATATATGTAACATGACTGTGATACTACGGGCAGCACAGGAACTTAGAAAATGTCAGGTAGTTTTATGGAGCTTGTTGGAATGCCTGCCTGCTGGCTGCAGTTATACTATTCATTAGAAAGATACATAATGCTGTCTGTCCCTGTGTGATCAATAGCATTTAATATTGAGTGGGCTTCAATATGTGTGTCTGTATATCTTCATGTCGGAAAGGAAATCTGTTTATGGCTAAGAAGTACTGGACTGATAAAAACGGAACTTATCGGACAGTGGAGGCACCACAGGAAGAAAGACAACTGTTCTGAGAAGCAAAACATTAGTACTACTTCCGGTATATAGGACAGCCAGTATTAGTCATCTAAAACTGTTATTTTACCGCAAATGCTGGAAAAAATCCAAAATAAAAAATGAAAATGTCCTTAATTGAGCCCTTATATATCTTAAAGCATTGTTTCTGGCATCTCTTAAGTATGTCAACACACAGGCTTATTTTTTGATATACATGTCAATTCAATGGCCTATCTGTAGGTACATGGCATTATGCAACACACTTCAGGTTCCTCAGTCAACAGAAGAACAGCTTAAGCGAAGAGTTTTGAAAATGGTGAGGTGGTAGTAATATTGTGAAAGTTACAAGACGTAGGCTGCGACGCAGAACTTACACACTCAGTAGGGCTAAACTGTCATAAACTGTTTAGATGAAACTCCCTCTTCATGCGAGCCCTACGCGTGCCCAGGCAAAACCTCTGTCTGCAATCAAGTCACAACCCCTCATCCTAAAATATACGGCCTTTCCAAAGTTAGATCTGTGGGCACATTTCATAGCCTTTTAATACTGCAGACTCAGCGCAGCAGGGCTGTAGGGCATTATAGGGTTGCCTATGCGGAAAATAGATGCTTAGGTACAGAAGCCAAATGGTGCTGGAGCCAGAAGAGATCCAGCTGCTGCTCCTCCAGGGCTGCCATATGCTAAGTAAGGCCCAGGCAGTATCCTCTGCTGTCTCCAGCCACTATAATTCTTGACATTGGTTATACGACACAAAAAAATATGTCTATCTGGCACAGTGAAACGCTGGAGGCGTCAGCGTGATGCTCTACTGATTTTGGTGTATCCCGCCAACAGCTAGAGCTATCTAAGGTATTGTGCCCTGTAGACAGAACCACAAAGGAGTTAAGAAATCCAGGGCAATTAACCCTCTGGGTTTTTATAAGGGTAAGAATCTTTCCTTAGCGTTGTTGCTTAGGTTTAAAAGCTTAAGACTGAAAGGGACTACGATGCCCTCTGGTCTGATCTTGTGCACAACATACACACAGCTCAATAGCTTCTGTGTCAGTTTGTATCTGGTCACTAAGCCTGTAACAAAAGGCTGATTTAAAATGTTGGAGATACGGAGAAAGTGTCAGGCCCTTAAACATATCTCTCTACTGATTGAATATCCTTATTGAATTAAACCCATATTTTTTTTCTAGCCTTATTTTGCCAAGCTTCAGCTTCCACCTGCCGCTGGATCTCATTGTACGTTCTTCTGTTATAAAGCTATTTACTACCAGAAATATGTTCTTTATGTACAAGCTCTGAACGCAAGTCTCTCTAAGCTTCTGTGAATAAACTAAATTCCTTGAAAGTCACTGTCATATTTTTAAAAGCATGCATTTAACTACGCTGATGGGTTTTCTGCACTGTGAAAAATCTGAATGGCAATTATTATTATTTTTTTATTGTCCAATGCTCAGAGGCCAAGCAGCAAGGTGAACTGAGCTTATAGCTATACAGTAAGAAAAAACAGTTGATACCTTTTCTTTCTCGCTTTTCAAAAATGAAAGAAATTAAGACATGATTCTGCATGCCCATTAAAAAGCTGGGGGATATTTTAGGCTGATCTATGTGATCATAGCTGTACTGCAGCTGGTAGAGCTATGATAACCTGCATACCCTAGTAACCTGCCTTACCAGAATTAGCATTTCTAAGAGAGAATCGCAGGATTAAGTCTTTTCATTGAGAAAAAAGCAAGGAGTTCTGTGAGCAGCAGAACTAATGAAGCTTAATTTCCTCTATTTCCCAGCAATTTGCAGTTTCCCTCCTGCCTCTTTCTGACTGCTTCCCACATTACTCCCAGAGCTCTGTGTCCCTTACACCTTCAGTTCCTGCATCCTCCATCCTTCAGGCTGGGCAAGAAGTAGCCGGTACTGTAGGTGGTTCAGAGCTAGGTACAGCATGCTATCCGGCGTGTGTACACCAATTAGCTGGTTTGCTAATAGCAAACACAATAGGGAGAACTAAGTCCGCTTTACCTTTCTTTTCAAGGGGCCACTAACTTGCACCTTAGGACACTCAGCCACTGAATTCTGTAATTTTTTTAATAAGTCACTATCTTTAAGAACTCTATCCCTCTATTCAACTTGGTTGAAATTGACCAAGGGATCCAACACTATGCGGAGGCGCTGACACACAGAGTAACCATACAAGCCTCATTTCCTTAGGAAAAAGAAGCTAGAAATGAAAGGATACATTCCCAGTAATGTAACAGAATGAACGGCTATTACAGTACTTCAGAAGAATAACGTAGGATGTGGTTTTGCTGAAGCTGAAAAGCTTAGATTAGTAATTGTACTTTTGCTTGCAGGCACACACGCGTGAGCCCATTTTAACGACATGTTCTTATTGTGCTGCTCCGTAATGTGTTCTGATTCCAGAACAGTGACACAATTGCCATAGGTAAAACAGCCAGCGTGACCAGAAAGAATAAATAATATCCACAGTAACAGGATATTTGTGAGTGACTGGATTCCCTTGGAATTTAAAGATACTGTAAAGTAACACCACTTCCTGATGTTATTGCCAAAGTTTTTTTCTCCTATGTGAGCGACCATATTTGCTACTTGATAGATTAACACCTTCCATGATAGAATCTAAACCTGAAGTGACCGTCAGCAGCAGTGAGTCACCGGCTCTTTGTAGAAAAACAATTGCATTTTCTTCAGGTGGAGAATGGAACAGAGATTCTTCTGATGCTCGGTACAAAAAAAAAGTCGCACCATCTTTGAAGTCTTTCCTTCAGAATTATTAGAGATGCAGTTTACACCCCTCCCCCCCCTTACTCACATGAGATAAAGTTCTGATAACTTTTTTATTTTGGGTTCTACCGTGCCTCTCAAAAGACTGTAAAGAGAGCATGACTAGGATCTGAAGAGCTATAATGGGAGTGGTAGGACTATGACGGTCCTTATATATATTATATATATATTCCAAGTAACAAAAAAACATACATCCTCAATGAATTTCAGTTCTTGGCTTGCCATCATTAGTTTCTATCAGTAATGCTAGTGATGAGCCATTGTTTACATCTATAATGTTCCCATAATGAAAGGCCTGCATGTATGTGTTTGTAGACGGCATACAAACAAAATTGTGACTACCCATACATAATGAAGCCAACAGGGGCTGCCAAGAAAAAATGGGTTGCACAGCTGGAATGTATTTGTTTACAGGCAGCGGTGCACCAAGCCCACCTGCCTGCTGCAGCATTTCAAAGCACCTTCTATGGGACAGAGCAGAGGTAGATTAGACAGAAAGCTCCAGCAGCACAGGGAGAACAATTATTAGCTAATTATGTATTTTGGACTGGACCAAGCATGAATTTATCACAGAATCATAGAATGGTTTGAGTTGGAAGGGACCTTAAAGATCATCTACTTCCCGTAGGGCAGGGACACCTCCCACTAGACCAGGCTGCTCAAAGCCCCATCCAGCCTGGCCTTGAACACTTCCAGGGATGGGGCATCCACAGCTTCCCTGGGCAACTGTTCCAGTGCCTCACCACCCTCACAGGAAAGAATTCCTTCCTGATATGTAATATAAATCTCCCTTCTTTCAGTTTAAAACTGTTACCCCTCGTCCTATCGCTACCCTCCCTGATAAAGAGTCCCTCCCCATCTCTCCTGTAGGTCCCCTTTGACTACTGGAAGGCTGCTCTAAGGTGTCCCTGGAGCCTTCTGCAGGCTGAACAACCCCAACTCTCTCAGCCTGTCTTCACAGGAGAAGCGCTCCAGCCCTCTGATCATCTTCGTGGCCCTCCTCTGGACCCACTCCGACCGGTCCATGTCCTTCCTGTGCTGGGGACTCCAGATTTACCAAAGAAAAGAAACAGAAGACGGGCATGGTGGAAAGTCGGTGCCGGTGCTGTGGGGTGCTAAGCCTGAGGAGAAGCTCAGTGGGAGCAGCACAGACCATCCACGTGCCTGCCACCCCCTGCACCCCGCTCTGCCCCGACACATGGAGGCCGAGACCTCACCAGGGGAGCTGGGCTGAGCGGCGCAGGGTGGTTGAGGGTCGAGGATACTCACACATTTTTCCCGATCTGCACTGATTTGTAACTACTTGGTGTGGAAAAGTTACCGACATCACAGCCAGTGCAGCGGCTGCGCTTGGCTTGTTCTTCTCTGGGGAGGAACGAGTGAGCCTGATCTTCCCGGGGTTTCGAGGGAGGGATGGGAGGGCATTTTCCAAAAGCAGAAGGCTGCTGCCAAACGGGAAGTTTCTATTTCCATTTTGGGGGACATTTTTGGCCAAGGCTAGCACACATCACCCAGCCGCCTCACCAGCGGTGGCCGAGGCCCGGGCTCCGCCGCATTGCCACAGGCCGCCCTGGGGCCCTGCGTGCCGCCTCCCCAGGGTGTGCCGGGCCCGGCGGCACCTCGGCCCCGGCCCCGGCCCCGGCGGGAGCTCTTGGAGGGGGGGTGGGGTCCGGCGCTTCCCCCGGAACCTCTGTTCGGCGGTGGCGGCGGCGCGGCGGAACACGTTGGTGGCGGCGCGCAGGGGCATTGTGGGTGCGGGGCTGCCGCCGCTGCGGCTTTCGGCGGGTTCTGTTAAAATGGCGCCCTAGGCGGCGGCGGGAGGTGTCGCCGGGTCCTTGCGCTGCTGAGCCGGGGGGGGCGCCTCCTCTCTTCCCTCCCTTCCTCTCTCAGCCCGCCGTGCCCCCACCCTCGACCTCCTGCCTCACGGGCGGCGATGGCGACTCCGGACCAAAAATCCCCCAACGTTTTGCTGCAGAACCTCTGCTGCCGCATCCTGGGCAAAAGCGAAGGTAACGGCTTTCTCCCGCCATTCCCTCCACCGGCAGCCGTTGGAGCCCCCGAGGGTGGAGGGGGGGAAGGGAGGCAGGAGGGGGCGATGAGGGCGTGCGAGCCCGGAGGGGGTGAAGGGATGCTGGGGCGGGCGGGTGCCGGCCCCTCCAGGGCGGCCCCCTCAGCCCACTCAACGGGGATCGATGGTGTTGGTGCCCGCCCCGGCCCGGCGGGGCTTACGGCGAGGGGTGGGGGGCTAGCAGCCCGGGCCATCCGCCCTGGGCCTCCGGGCGGCTCTGGGCATGGCAGCGGTGCCGTCAGCCGGAGCCGCGGGCGGCTGTGTGGCGGGAGGTGGGCTGGGGGAAGGGGGATCGTGTCCTCCTCCTTTTCCTCCTCCCCCAGAGCGCTTCGCCGGCTGCGAACGGCGCTCGCCTCTTGTGGGGAGGTGGGGGGTGCACCTCTCCTGGGGTGTTTGGGGCGAAAGGCGTCTGTTCAGGAATCTCCGCCTTCCTCCGGTGTTTGGTCAAGTCCAGCCATTGACACCCGCTAGGTCCTCTACAGCTCCTCTGCATCTTGGTGCTGCTGCTGCTGTCATCCTCCAGCAAGGGAATTAATCTCTGCCTGTTTGCGTAAGTTTCTATCTGTTGCAACCAGGGCAAAGACTGTTTTTAGTAAGCAGTTAGAGAGTGGAAAGGAAGAGATGCATCTGCTAAGTCTCCTTTTTGAATTGCTCTGTTTATAAGCATTGCTCACCAGACAAATTCATGCTATATGGCTTTTGTTCTATTCTCTTGAATGAGAGATGGCTTTCTTCCTTATTAGCAGTGGCTGTAAAGTCTTTTATTTGTGCTTTTCTGGTTCCATGCCACTCTCTTCTGACAAGTCACTCCTGGTTACCTTTAGGTGTTTCCATGACAGCAACTAATAATTCTGAGTATTGAGTTGTTGCAAAGAACTGGGGTCAAACCAGCTAAAACACAGCCTGTAAGTCAATTGATGCTATCTTAGAAGTCTCAAAAATTAGTGACATGGTGCAAATATACTTGTTGTCTCTCTCAGACTTTGTTTACACCTCTTGGAGACAGCACTTCACGGTCTCACACACCATCCTTGTCTCTAAATGGGAAAGAGACAGGTTTAATGGATGAAGTATTTGATGGATAAGGAACTGGCTGGATGGCCACATTCAAAGACTTGCAATCAATGTCTCAATGATGAAATGGAGATCAGTAACAAGTGGGGTGTCCCTCAGGGGTCTGTATTGTGACTGATGCTGGTCAGTATTTCTATTAATGACATAATGAGATCGAGTGCACCGTTGATAAATTTGCAGGTGACACCAATCTGAGAGGTGCGATTGATATGCTTGAGGGAAGGTATGCAACAGGAGGGACCTTGACAGGCTTGAGGTGTGGGTCCACGTGAACCTTATGCAGTTCAACTTGGCTGAGTGTTCCTGCATATGGGTTGGGGCAACCCCCAGTATCAGGACTTTGGGATGGACGGATTGTGAGCAGCTTTGCAGAGAAGGACTTGGGGATATGGGTGGGTGAAAAATTGGACACAAGCCAGCAATGTGCATTTGCAGCCCAGAGACCCAACCATATCCCAGGCTCCATAAAAAGAAGCGTGGCCAGCAGGTGGCTGGAGGTGATTCTGCTCTGCGCTGGTGAGACCCCACCTGGAGTACTACGTGCAGCCTTGGGGTCCCCAGTACAAGAAAGACATGGACCTGTTATATCGGGTCCAGAGGAGGGCTGTGAAGATGATCAGAGGGCTGGAGCACCTCTCCTATGAAGACAGGCTGAGAGAGTTGGGGTTGTTCAGCCTGAAGAAGAGAAGACTCTGGGGAGACCTTATANGACTTTGGGATGGACGGATTGTGAGCAGCTTTGCAGAGAAGGACTTGGGGATATGGGTGGGTGAAAAATTGGACACAAGCCAGCAATGTGCATTTGCAGCCCAGAGACCCAACCATATCCCAGGCTCCATAAAAAGAAGCGTGGCCAGCAGGTGGCTGGAGGTGATTCTGCTCTGCGCTGGTGAGACCCCACCTGGAGTACTACGTGCAGCCTTGGGGTCCCCAGTACAAGAAAGACATGGACCTGTTATATCGGGTCCAGAGGAGGGCTGTGAAGATGATCAGAGGGCTGGAGCACCTCTCCTATGAAGACAGGCTGAGAGAGTTGGGGTTGTTCAGCCTGAAGAAGAGAAGACTCTGGGGAGACCTTATAACGGCCTTGCAGTACTTAAAGGGAGCTTATAAGAATGACAAAAAGGGACTTTTTATGAAGGCCTGAAGTGACAAGACAAGGGGTAATAGTTTTAAAGAGGGTAGGTTTAGATTGGACGTAAGTAAGATTTTTTTTACTTTGAGGGCAGTGAGACACTGAACAGGTTGCCCAGAGAAGCTGTGGATGCCCCATCATTGGAAGTTTTCAAGGTCAGGTTGCATAGAACTTTAATCAGCCTGATCTAGTGGGAGGTGTCGCTGCCTGTGGCAGGGAGCTTGCACGAAATGGTCTTTGAAGGTCCCTTCCAACCCAAACCATTTTGTCATTCTGTGATTCATCTGAGAAGCTTGAAGAGTTGGTAAGAAGTTGGAATTTCTTTATCTTCACTGAAGTGTTGAGAGGGGACTTCTTCACAAAAACACTTATGTTGATCAGTTGAACTCTAGAATCTTAAGGGTCTTTTCCAACCTAAATGATTATATGATTCTGTAATCAACAGCTCTTGACTGCTGTGTTTTGTTTTGTTTTCCAAAATCCTTTCCCTCTCCATTGCATGTCTTCTGCAAGGCCATAAATTTCCTGTTTCCAGAATTGTCAATCTGTAGTAATTCTGTGACAGGGATTCCTGGTATGAGATTTTAGCAGGATGTGGCAACTTCCTACTCTTCCCCTATATTCCCCAAATGAAGGGTAGCTTCTAAACTGTTTAGTACCTCTTGTGTTTTTATGTAACCACACATTTCTTTTAGCAACTGGTTTAATAATATATTAAAGGGTATTTCACATCAGCTTACAACTCTAAGGTGCTATTATAACTTTGCTTTTATAGCTGTTTATTGCTTTTTAACATCCCTTGGAAACTTTTTCTAAAACAATTGGTATACGTTCTTATTTAAGAGCACGTCAAACTTCTTGCTACCAGAAATGTCAAATTATTATGATAGTTCTTCTTCAAACAGAAACAAGGGGTGGGGGGGGGGGGAAGGTTGAAAAAGAGATTGTCTTGCTTTATTGCAGTAGTGGAGGCCTCTGTGAGGACATTATTTCTATATTGCCTAATCCTGTTTTCTTCATGACTCCCTTTCTTAGATTTGAAAGGGACTGCAATCTAAACTGAAGCTAAGCTTGTTTCTTGGTACTGAGTATCTTATCCACATCTGTGATGTTTGTTAAACTTAAGCAGAGCATGGGAAGAAACCTCTGCATTTATCAATGGAGGTATGAGTATCGAGGAGAGGTGGCTCACTTCCTTTTTGAAGCCTATACATCTCCATCTCTTCTGACTGTAATAATAAGTTTATTTGCAAACAGTATGTGTGAAAACATGGAGGAGGACTCTGATTTGTGTTATCTTTTTAATTAAATGTTAAACCTATTCCTGTATGCTGGGATTCTACTTGTGTAACTAAAATCTCATGTCTGTGTGACTAATGAAAGGGGAAATTTTGAACCAAATCATGGTAAGCTGCTGTGTGCAACCTGTAGCCCACTACATCTGTTCACTTGTGGGTTGTCTGAGGACTTCTTTCAAGAAGCAACTTAAAAAAAAAAAAAAGCATGGGTTGTCTGACGTGTTTATCATCACCTATATTTTTATGTGTGTGACAGATAGGAAGCCCATCATACACTACTTTTTATTCCTGTGTTAAAAGGGACTCTAGCATTGAAGGCTCAGCCCCCTAACCTGAGACTTCTCTTGAAACAGTCGGCTGTAGTGTGTGTGTTAGTTTGTCATTGGCTCAGCTATTGATTCAAAGTGCATAGAGACTGATAAATCAAAAAGTCCATGAAAGAAATCTCAGTTGTGACAGGTGTGTGTCGTGGTTGTTCCCCCTCCCCTGGTTTCTATGTCCAAAGAACAAATAAAGACAATAAGGGAATTTGGTTAGTACCAGCCTCCTCTGTGTTGAGGCAGATGCATGTATCCCTAGGTGGTAAGGAAACTACCAGACAAGTTATTTAGCATCTCGCTTGTTTTCAGGCTTGTAACTCTAATTTCCTTTCAGCACAGGATAAGTTTGAAGTACAGTATTTGTGTGTGGTTAGTGGTCTACATGCAGCTTCTCCCCTCCTTGTGTACTGATGAAGTTAGGCTGCTTTGTGGATGCATGTTCTATTTTTTTGAAGCAAACTTTACAAGTATTATCACTTTAGTCTTTGGTAAGTAATTTATGATGTTCAACTACTTTTACAGGGTTTAGAGAAAAAAGTTTAGATACTTAAGAAATCTTTAAATTTAGTTGAGAAATTACTAGTAAATTTTAGTAAAAAGCTGAATCTAGTTACAGACAGCCATCTTTAACATCTGTTTGTGTAGTTAGCCTGCTGTGAATTCTTGAAATCCTAGCTTTTGATACCTTCCTGGAATAAGTAAAATCTAGTAAAATACAAGGTACTAATGTAATTGGGTGAAATGTAATGGTTAAATAATAGAAAGGAGTTGAGATTCACGGATCTAATGGTTCTTCCTGCCCATGTGTTCCCTGAGTTTGTACTTCAGAAGGTTTGATGTACTTGGCTATGTTCCTTCTCAGCACTTGTGTTTTATTATGCTTGTGAGGAAGCTATGGCTTCAGAAGGAGCTGAAGGATTCAGTTTATATAATGTTTGTATCATAATAGTGCACTTACAGCTAATGTGGGATGAGTGGTCTTACGCTGCATCCGTGTCTATGTTCTGTGATCCCATGCCTGAAATACTCTGCAAACGTGATGGAGCCTGTTGTCTGCTGGGGATTCTTCTGCTTCTGCCTGTGATGGCCTTAAAAGTCCTCCACCTTCCCCACTTGTTAAAGATTTATGTTGAAGTGAATTTGTGCTATGGTGGAATGTGACTGCAGAGGCTCCCAGTGATGGAGCTATCCTCTCTCTCTTTCTCTCTCTTCCCACTTTTTTGAGACTATCCACTAAGTAGATGGCTGGCTTAGTTTCCAAAATCAGTCAGCTGCATAGGCCTAGTTACTGTTGTTTGTTTTTTTTTTTTTTTTTTGCAAACAGCTCTGCCTCTGCAAAATTCTTTACAAGGTCTGCTGAGTTATGTGGAAGAACTCTGTTTAAAATAATAATAAAAAAAAGTCTACATCAACTTTTTTTTTGGTAGAACTAAGGTTTGAAAGCTCTTTGTTCCTGTGCTTTAGTGAATTCTCAAGTAGGGGCTCAAAGGTCGCTTTCCATGGCGCTGTGTGCTTGCAGGCACCCACTGTGGTTCGCTGCGAAACTCTGCAGCTGGAGCCATTGCTCTTTCTTCATTTTGTCCTCACAGTGTGTAAGAACTAGTGTACTAGTGTTGATAATCAATCTTTCTGTGTTTATCCAGGCTATCCACCTCACTTTTACACTAATATCTGGTCTTGCAGAGAGCTTGCCTGCCTGTGCAGTAATTTCCATGACTTTTTTTTTTTTTTCCCCTTATTTGTGGACTCCAGCAGTTATACAGGGTTGTGCGCCTCTATTTGAACAGTGAATTTAGTCCTTCTGACAAAAAGCTTCTTGTTCTTAGCTGGCTTTCACAAACCTCTAGTAATCTTAGTCAGAGACTTTGCATACTGCTGTACAAGCTTGTCAGTTGTAAGAGCTCTTAGTGCATCCAATGGAATCAAATGGTATTGCTGTAGACACTCGAGCTACATCTATTTGTTTTTGAATTCTAAAAAGATTTTTATGTGACAGAGTGCTTCTGGACGTGCACGTGCTCTAGAAAGTGATATTTCAGTCTTCAGAGGGTGGTTTGCTACGTGAAGTCCATACCATGGACATAACTTAATCTCTGTAATGTCAGTGGGCTTTTGTTACTGCAGTTTGTTTTGGGTTTTTCTAAGCTCTGAACTATGTGTTAAGATTTCATGTTGGGGCGTAAGCATAATGTTCATTCAAAAGGTGATATGGAGGGGTTTTTACCTATGTTAATAACAGAAGCAAATGCAAGTTGACAAGTTAGGCAGAAATTCACAGTGGGGGGAAACGTTCTGAGAAGGTTGTGTGACCATGTTGCTGATAGTCCAGTGGGACATTCCTTAAAAAAATGTCTTTACTGACAATACAACCAGAGCTAGCAACTTTAACAGAATTAAAGAATAGTTATGTTTCCTGTGCTGTGCTTCAAAATTTGTGGACAACTTCTAAGTAAAGGAAGGCATGGGAATCTCTGTGGTTTGGGTTTTGTCCTTTGTTGGAGAGGAGTGTGGAGACTGGAAAGATGGCTAATTAAAAATAAACTTATAATGCTTCAAATAAAAACTTGAATGAACAGAATATTTTTACGTTGACATTTTATAATTTGTTTTTACTGTTATTTTTCCTTCTGAATGAAATGAACTTACAACTGAGAAGTTTAAGACAGTTGACTAATGAAGAAGACTGATGCAAAATTAAATTTTTTCAGGAGTTCTTCATAACTGGGCTGGTCCTAAAATTAGACTTCTCAAAACCAGTGTTTTCTACAGGAACAAGCAGTTTTGCTTACGTATGTAGATTTTGTTTAAAAAACAAACCAGGAACTCTAATGGCATTCTAGACTAGTATTTTAATTCATCAGTATATGACATCATATTAATGCAATTGCTTTTCCCCCCCTGTAATAATTCATACTGATGTAGAAGTTTTGATATAGTTAAAACAGAGAAGATACAGCAGCATTACTGTATTGATAAACTCGGTATCTGCTCGTGGTATATGCGAGAAGGTTCTCAAGTCTTACAGCTTTTCTTCCAGGCTTAGTTTTACAACAGTAGCACATTAGGTGTTTAGCAAACACTTTGTTACAGTAAAGAAGTTTGGGTTTGCGTTGTTTTTCATTTTTTGGGGTTTTTCTCTTCAGCATGTGTTAGATGGCAGCATCTGTGTCTGAGTGGTTTGCAGCAATAGTTGTTAGCCGGTCAGTGCCACCCATAGAGCGTTGAACGCAGTTCAGTGTGTAACTGTTTTACAATAATTTTTAATCTGCATTTAAGCAAAACTGTTTCCTGGGATAACAGACAGCTGACTGCAAGAAGAGATAGTAGAGAGAGTTTGCTGGTCTCTGAAGTCTTTCAAGAAAGAAAGTGATTACTGTCTGGTTGAGATAAGCTTTCTTTAGAACTGTCCTGTAGTTCAGAAATTACGCTTACAGACAAATTAATCAGGTGTCTTATTTCCAGGAAACCAGGTTTCTCACAATTATGATACATTAATGTTTCGAAACAATGTTTCAATGGGTACTTTTAGGACTTGTTTTTATTTTCCTCTGTAAATTTCAATAGATTCATAACTGATGGTCTTTAAAGAAATGTGTAAGACTGTAAAGTGAATTTCAGTTGACTTCCTGAAATTATAGGTAATGTCAGAAGCTTCTTTTTAGCAAAAGACTTGCTGACTTTCAGCATTTCCTCTGAAATACTGGCTTCTTGGAAGTACTTTGGCCAAGTGTCTTTTTGTCTTCTGACCTTTTCCTTCAAACTTCACCTTTTGTCCTATTTCTGCCTGCGTTCTTTACAACCAAATTCTTCCTGTGCGTTGCTCCCATATTTTTCGCATGTGCAACACCTGTATTTTCTTCGGCTTTAAAATGCTGTTACCTGCCTTCTGAAGTAGTTCAGTTTTAATACTGCATTGTTCATAGGAAAGCGTGAATGGCTAGGTGGAGTATAGATCTTTGAATTATTGATAGACTGTTCTACTCAAAGGAGAGGGGTTTAATTTTTTTTTTTCTTGGTGATTTCACAAGTGCTGTTTCTTTGTTCAGTTGTACAGCTGCTTACCAGTATCATTAATTGTATATGTATGTGTTTATTACTTAAGATATGTAGTCTGAGGGGGAGTGTCTGTCTTTGTGTTCACTGCTCTGATCAGACTCTGGAAAACAAATGAAGACCAGTGTTATTTCCCCTGTTACCCTGCAAACAGCTGCATTGATCTCATGCATCAGATATGTTGAGCTTGCTGTTACATAATAAATGCATGCTGTAGTCACTTTTTGATGAAGAAGGATGTATTTTAAGTCCATCTGCTGTCATAATGGCTGTTCTTTGTGGAGGGAAGCAATTAAATATGTCTGTTATTTATAAACTGTGTGAATCTTTATTTTACTGACAGATATCCGTATTAAGTTATGTTTAATCGCTTTAGATACTAAAATTATTTTACAGACTTACAAGAAATAATCTGCTGAAGAAACTCCCTCAGCAGGGAGTTTTGTTCGTAAAAGAGAAGTTGGACTTGATATGAATAAAACATGAAAATCTGAATAAAATATAATATAGAAACAGTCTTGCTATGATGCTATTGAATTGCCACTATAAATCTGTATATGTAAAGGCCAGGTAACTATTCCATATCATTAGTAGTGTAACAGGTTTGATAATCGGAGTTTTTTAATGGAATCGCAGTCTTTCAGCTAGAGATCATTTTTAGATGCCTTGTTAGGGCAGTATGGAAAAGACTATACTAAGTTTCTGTGCTTTAACTAGTCTTGCTGTGGATGGTGTTGAATTAGAAGGTTATTATAGAAGGTTATATGTCTTTCTTAAAACTTTCCCATTACAGGAAAAAACCCTGCTACTTACTATTAATAATGTATCTGCTGTGGTTTTTTTATTAGATTGAGGACTTCTGTTTAAATCTTCAAGGTTTCTCTCCAAAAACTTTCACATGTATTTCTTTGACTGTCAGTCTTGCCTTCGATACTCCTATGTACCACAAAACTAGAAGCATAGGTAGTCTTTTAAAAGCTGTAGTGTCAGAGGCAGGTTGGAAAACACACAAATGGCAAAGTCCATGATTTTTTTTCTTTTATTTTGAGGTAAATGCCTATTTCAACATCACCAAACAAAATAAATCCACCCAAACTTGTGGCAACGTATAGTCAATTCTTCTGGAGAAATGAAGTTCCAGAGAGTCCCTAGAGACTTTATACACACCTTTGCTGGATTTTGTAATTATCTGCAGATGACTAAAGACAATAAACCCACTTGATTTCTCATTATGGATTTTGGTTCACTGGAATTTAATCTAAACCCCCTAAAAGACAGGGAAAAACAGAGAGGAAACATATCCCTTAAATCTTGTTATGAAACATTTTGTTCAGAAACCAAAGAATTTTTTAAACATTAATAAACACAGCAAATACGACATTGCTTATGTGGGAGAACTGTGCGTTGTCATTCAGTGTAAATAAAAAATCATTTTATTTAATTTTTTCTTCAAGCATTAAGTTTACTGATAATCACAGTATAAATCATAGCATGAAAAGTTAGCAGGAGCAGCTGAATGAATAATTGTCAGTTGTCCAGACATAGCAGAACTATTATTTTTTTTAATCAACTAGGTATTTTCTTATTCAACGCTTCTATTGAGATAAGCATACTGTGATACACTGCACGATCATAAATGTATAGGAAACAAGTTCATTCAGTAAAGTTAAATATGTCTTTATTTCCTGTGGATTTGTGTCACAAGTCTTCTCTTCAGTAAACCCCCTGCATTCCTCAACTGCAATACTGTCAGCTTTACTCTTGTTCCCTGTAGCTCTCTTCAGAAATCCCCCTTCCCTTATCCTCCAAGTCTCTTTTCCTCCATGTGTGCTGGCTGCTGTCGGGGCAGGATGCAGTAGCTGATGCTGCTAATTCTGTGCTGGCAGACCAGAGGGAATACTTAACCACTGTACTTTCCCAGCAATCTCTCCTCCAGGGAGAGTTGTTTGGATGTTTGTTCTACCAGTCCCCGGTTTCTATGAAACCTGTTTAACTTGGTATTCCTGAGATGTTGATGTATTTGTTTAAAAAAAAAAAAAAAGGGGAAAAAAGTTAAAGGGCAATTCCTAAGGAATAGGGTGATGCAGGTGGACATAGAAGTTAATTTCAGAGCATAATTTTTCTTGGAAAATAAGGGTAATGCATCTAATGAGCGAGGAGGAACTGTAAGGGGAGATTCTTGTGGCTTTGTTGTGGTTGGAGGCTGTATGTCTGTTTGTTGTGGGTTGTTTGTTTTTTTTTTTTTTCCCAAGATGACATCTATTTATGTGGTGTTTTTTAATTGCTTCTTTCTTTTAATATTTTTCTATAACTTGCTTTGAACTGGTTTGCTGGAGATCCATTTTCTCCTGCTTTTTAGTGGATAATCAGTAAGGGAGTTTATTATTTAATCTAGATATGACATAATTGATAAAGCACTTTGGTATCAACCCTCAATCGTTCTCCTGACTTTAGTTCATCCACGGTGCTTGACCTGGAACTCTTTTAGCAATTTTATTTTTAATTTGCAGCCTATGTTAAGTCATTATAACAACACGCCAAAAACATGTAAGAATTACTAGAAAAGCCTAGCTTTTGCCTCAGTGCTGCTAGGTACACAGTTGAGGAATTAACAAAAGATAAAACTATTACTATTGCCTGGGGTAACTTAGTGCCAGTATTTGACTTCAATTGGCCTTTCAGAATACTTTTGGAAAGCTTGAATCGTTCTGTAATGCCATGCATTGTAGTTAAGAAGTACTCAGAAACACTTTCTCATACTTAGCTCTTCTCACCTGGTTCATCAGTTCAGTTTAAGCTACCAGTATCTGCACTATTAAATTATTTTACATTTGTATTTACAAGTCCTTATTGCAAATGAAAGGTTGCGTAGCCTAACAGTAGAACTGTTCTTTCTGGGAGGTGTTTAAGTCATGCAGACTTGTGGCCTTACAGTAGTCTGGATGTTGGCATTTTCTTCCCTGAAAGCAGAACGAACCTGTTGCTCCTTTTGTAGTCCAATATTTTTAAATACTGTTAAATACTAACGACTCTGAGCAGACTTTTTTCCTGCTTATGTGAAGTACTGCTTTGTAGCAGCTGGCTAATGTTTGCTGGTCTATAGTTGTAGTCTAGTAGACTAGGACCAGTCTGTGGCATTTACATCATGAGACAGTAGTGGTGCATTCTGATTTCTAATTTCTCTTTTCCATAAATTTCTGGAGATTTTAATACGTGTAATCAATAATTGACTCCTAGTATCTCCCAGGTGATTTTTTTCAGTTGTAAATATTAGTTAATTTAAGAGATGATTTAACACTTAAAATATTTCTGCTTCTAGTGGACCTTCACCGTATTCCATTTTCCTGTTCCTTTTGTACTTATTTGTCCAGGCCAGTATGCTTTCTTTTTCCTCAGCTGAACTGTTGCTGCATTTACTCTACAATTTTCTCTGAGTTAAGCTGACTAAATAAAACACACGAGGAGTCTGATGCATTTGCACACAAATTTTTACATAAAAAACAGACTTAATGTACAGAATTGCTTAGATGTGGTGGGTTTTCTCCTTAAGTCAGGACATGCAAGGATTCAAGTAGCTGACACAATGCATTTACACTGTTTCTTATGTACCTTTCCATTCATGTTATTACAGTTATTCCTATATGAGGAGTAGAAACTTACCAGACACTTTGTAAGGGCCCTTGACATGTCTGTAGGGTTATTGTTTGATTGATCTTTTTCGGGTGAATAAATGGGAACATGACTATGCTGTAGAGGCATTAATACTGAGCTGGCCCTATCTCAGTGTTACCAGACTATTAATCTTCCCAGAAAGCAGAGATTCTTGCACTAAAACAATACAGTTCAGCAACAATAGTAAAAACAGAATTATTGCATGATGAAGGAGCAGTGGAGGGAGGTCAGTGGCTTGTGACCTCTCCAATAGTATCTATATTATGCATTGGAATATGATGCTGGTACCTCTCAGCAAGCTTTGAACATAAGTAGTAAAACCATGTAAACTGATTTAAAAACAAAACACCTAAAACCAACGCGCAAACTCGTGAAACCACTGCTGTGGATATCTGAATAAAGATCCACGGGTAGGGTAATCCAGTTTTGATGCCTGGTGAGAGTGTGCCTGGTGGACGCGGCTATATTGTTCCTATGTGTGAGCTGAATTGCATGACTTTGTGCCAAGTCCCGCAGCATTTCAGTCTGTGGAGAAGGGCCGAGCCGGTTGAAGAGTGCTGATGCGCTCTCGTAAATGGGTAGGCCTAAGTGTCTCTTCTGTCAGCACAGAATAGGAGCTTGTTCACAAATTTAAGTGCACACACAAATTATTTTGTGGAGTGTATACAGGTGAATGTTTTAAGGATTATAGTGTGACATTATTTGATCTAAGCCAGGTACGTTTATGCCGGATTCAGCCATAGCAATGCAATCTCACATCTAACTTTTATTTATTTTAATGGAACTTTAACACTCTGCTTAACTTAGAGAGTTTTCCTTTTTTCTTTCAGCTGATGCAGCCCAACAGTTTCAGTATGCAGTTAGAGTTATTGGAAGCAACTTTGCTCCCACCGTTGAACGGGATGAATTTCTTGTAGCGGAGAAAATCAAGAAAGAACGTAAGTGCATCTTTGTTTCTTTCTTAGAAATAGGAATGGAAGTTTTTCAAGAAGTTACCTGATTGGTTTATTTCTTGAAAATGGGACAACTCTGCCTCACAGATAGTTTTCTAACCTGTTATTATTGCCCCCCCCCGAAATCTCATAATGGAAATTCCATTAATTTCCCCAGTTAATATTCCTGAGTGGCTGTTTGTATTCTCAGCTCAGATTTTTCTGAATGCTCAACTTAGACTTCCCTTACTGCCACTTTCTTCATATCTTACCCACCACGTAAATAAAGACACAATTAATATTGCACTTCTTTCACTTTAATAGTATTCAGACTTTATGAATTCATAGTTCTTTTTTTGAAGACTGATACTTTTGTGATGTGCACTTTAGAAAGATTACACTTTGACACAGTTAACTTAATGAGCACCTGTGTGAAACTTGGTGAATGAGCATTCTGGGAATTGATGGAATTGTTTATGTGACTTACCTGATACTTTTTGCCTTCAATTTCTCTACAAGTTTATCTGCAGCCACCTTCTCAAAACCAAAACATTAGACCATAACAGTGTAAGTTATGTGGCAGTTAGATTCCATTGTGCTCTGTGCTGCTCTGAGTCAAGTGTTGCACTGTGTGAATCCAAGGTGGATGTGATACATTCTTCTTGAAAAGCCGAATACTGCTTTCAGCAGATTATCTGCTTTACAGTAGAATGTCCAGAAACAATTACCTGAAGTATGCTAATTAAATTAAAGCTTCATAATTGAGCTTTGAATGTTCAGTCAGGGAGATTGAATTAGGGTAACTCAAGTCAGTGATTGTAACCGTTTTAAGGTACGTGTGTATTTCTTGCTGACGTAGAGCTTCCATGACTTGCTGAAAGGCAAATAAGCCCATCAGAATTTCTCTAGATGCCACTCCAAAACACAGTTCTACAGCATATACTTTTTGCGTGATGAATTTCTATGTGCTTTGGCTAGTACTAGCCAGCACAGCATATATTCTTTGGGTCTATTGCCAGGAGTTTTAAAGAGGGTTATCTCCCTCATCTTCTTTCTCCACAACTTCAGCTCATAGGCTAATGTTAGCGGTCATGTAACAAGTGACTTTACACTTAATTTGAGAGTTACCAGGCAGGAAGTGACTTACTTGGCAAAATGCACTTAGCAGTGGCAGTGGCTCTTGATGCTGTTCTACATTTTTAACGTGTAACAGCAATTTTTTTTATTATTAAGGTTTCTTCAGAGGTTTGTTTGTTCTTTTTTTTTTTTTTTTCCTAACCGTGACTCTTTCTTATGTAACATGGCATTTCTGAAGACATTTGAAAGCTTGAAGATTTTTTTTCCTGTTAGCAAAGACTTCTGTTATGAAACTGGCAGTGATTGAGACTGTTATTTTTCTTACTATTTAAAAGTTGTGTGACCCTGAATTCAGCTTGGCTTTGAGCAAGTGGCATTAATACTTTTGTTTCTTGCTTTTATTGCTTAAAATAGGAACAATTACACTTAGTTTTGTGAAGGGCTTTGTAGCATTCTTTAACCCATGTATGCTTTCAGTTATGTTTTAAGTCCCTAAACCTAGAGAATGGCAGACTAGTCTTTAAAAGGGTACTTATTGAGGTGTATATTTTTATTGCCCTAAGAAAAACAGGTACTTACATTGCATCACTTTTGATGCAAGAGTTTTCAGGGCTGGAATGCAACATAACATGAAAACAGACAAAACTGTATGAATAGAGTGAAATAGTTAAACATCATTATACTTTCTTGGGTACGTTTTCTGATTTACCACAAATACGTAGTTTCAGATATGATGATTATACTTTCAATTTTTTCATCTTTATTTCTTCTTTTTTTAATAGTTGTGCGACAAAGAAGGGAGGCAGATGCTGCTTTGTTTTCAGAACTCTACAGAAAACTCGGTTCACAGGTAGTGTAATAAGTGTATAAAGGCTGAAGAAACTGAAAGCACACATAAGCATCCTTCTGACATTACAGAGTTGTTTTGGAGAGTGCTTGGGTCATTATCAATAATTTTCCTGAGAGGATGGCTGAATACTGGAACACGTTGCCCAGGAAAGTTGTGGAGTCTCCATCTGTGGAGACAACCAAGACCTGACTGAACACGGTCATGGGCAGCCTGCTGTAGGTGACCCTGCTTTGAGCAGAGGGGTTGGACTAGGCGATCCTGAGAGGTACCTTCCAACCTCAACAATTTGTAATTTTTGTGAAAAAGTTTATAAGTTACTTCTTTCTTTTTTACTATGAGCTGTTTGCTATTAAATAGAAATTAATTTAGATTTAATTGTAAATCAGAAGAGTATAAAGGATACGTTTTTTTAGAATCATAGAATTGCTGAGGTTGGAAGGGACCTTGAAGATCATCAAGTCCAACCATTAACCTACCCTGACAAAAGCCACTTCTAAACCATGTCCCTAAGTACCCCGTCTACCCTTTTTTTAAACACCGCCAGGGATGGTGAATCCCCCACCTCCCTGGGCAGCCTATTCC
>VXBH01009692.1:131787-154274 GCA_013400035.1 Rynchops niger
GAGTACAGGGGGATGATCACTTCCCTAGTCTGGCTCACCACGCTGTTCCTGATACAGGCTAGGATGCTGTTGGCCTTCTTGGCCACCTGGGCACACTGCTGGCTCATATTCAGCCGGCTGTCCACCAACACCCCCAGGTCCTTTTCTGCCGGGCAGCTTTTGAGCCACTCCACCCCAATCCTGTAGCGCTGCATGGGGTTGTTGTGACCCAAGGGCAGGACCCAGCACTTGGCCTTGTTGAACCTCATACCATTGGTCTCAGCCCATCGGTCCAGCCTGTCCAGGTCCATCTGCAGAGCCAACCTACCCTCAAGCAGATCAACACGCCCGCCTAGTTTAGTGTCATCTGCAAACTTACTGAGGGTGCATTCAATCCCCTCATCCAGATCATTGATAAGGATATTAAAGAGAACCGGCCCCAACATTGAGCCCTGGGAGACACCACTTGTGACCAGACACCAACTGGATTTAACTCCATTTACCACCACTCTCTGGGCACGGCCATCCAGCGAGTTTTTAACCCAGCGAAGAGTACGCCTATCCAGGCCATGAGCAGCCCATGAGAGTCCAGTTACTTGAAGGGGTACTTCATAAGAAAGAAGGAACTCTGTAAAAATAAAGTGTTCATTTTTTGATTACATAAAACCTGTGAATTTTCTTATTGTGACTTATTTTAAAGCAACACCTTGCAAGTGTGTTAATTTTATTAATCTAGGGTTTAAACAGTCTTCACGCTTATTCTTAGTTCTTTAAGTGCTCCATGTCTTTAATGTTGAAAGTTAAGAGTTTGTTGACTTTTGATTCTGCTAACACCAGTGGTGTCTGAGGTTCTTTTAACCTGCTGTCTCTCTCTTTTCTTTTTTTTCCTGTGCAAGCGTCTTGTGTACATGAAATGGTGTCATCTGAATACTGCCTTCTTTAAAATTCACTCTAGCAATTATTATTCAATCTGCTGTTTGGTTTATTACTAATGATGGACAATCATTTCTTTTCCCCGTGAGCTTAGGGAAGGCCACAGAGGGGATACGTGTCTTCTGAATCAATGTGCCTTTTGCTTACTCCAGCAATTCTCTTCAAAGCGAGTAGGAGAAAGAAAACAGCTTGTGTGAATCTGTTTTAACTTTGTTTCATCCATTACTCTAAGGAGGGAAAGAGGTCAGCGCTTATTTTAGTGGCAGCTTGCCAGTTGAGCAGAACCATCCTTCTTGAGGCACTTAGACTTATTCTGTCCTGGCCAGTAGAAGAAGAGCTGATGTTACTGCTCCTTCTTCCCAGTTGTTAATGAGTTGCTGGATTAGTTATGCAGCAGAAAATAATAGACTTCTGCTCTACATAATAATGTAGAGTGTCTCTTTCTAGACCTTGGTAGGTTTGGGTAGTGGGCTCTGTCCTGAGGAAAGAAATGTTCTATGTCAAAATTCTTATACCATGTAACATATACACACAAAATGCATAATTTGCGGAGAAACAGGAAAAACAGAAAAAGGTGAGAATGATAACGTGTTTAAAAAAGAATTTCAAAGTGACCTTGAAAGTGCTTTTTGCAAGACTGATAGCACTGAATTACACTGCTTCATAAGGGATGCAATCTTTGTTGAATCTTGGTATGACTAAACTTCCTTTATATTCACCGCTGCTTAGTATTCCAGACCATAGCTTGATCAATATTGTGAGGGAACTTGTATGTCAAGTCAAAGAAACTTACTCCACTACTTAATCTCCTTGATCAATTCAGGTGCAAGCGTTAGTGTCACAGAACTAGAGAGTAACATATCTAGAAACATGTGCGTATTTAAAATTAAACATTTCAATATTTGTCATAACTCTTCTCTTCAAATCATGCTTTTTGTAGCTGGGGCTTTAGCATTGTTCTGTCTTCCGCTGGTAAGCTTTTTGCTGAGATCTAAAGCTGAGACTGTTATTCTAACAGTCTGTATGTATCTGCATATTTGTCTATTTGCTAGAGACTATATTTGTGTATCTCCTCAAGTTTCATGTTAATATCTCTCTATAAAGCTGTAAAAGTTTTGGTAGCTCTCTTAAATGGCTTTTAAAGTAATAGAAATTGAAACCCTCAAACTTTTGAAGCCTCACTGTAAAGGAGAGTGAAGGGAAAAGTGGAGAAAAGTTGCTTAAAATTGTACCAAAAGTTTTCCTCCTTCAGCTTTAGGTTAGAGTTGCACCTGTGTCTGAGATGTTTTAAATGGTGAGAGTGTGGAGGAATGCTGGTAAAAGTTCAATTCTGTATGAACATCTTTCTTAGTAGGTATGAATTTTATATTGAGTGTATTTGGTGATCTTAGAGCAGGTGAGAGTTCGTGGTTTGAACACAGTGGAGAAAATTAATAAAATTGGCAATACAGAGGCTGCACTTCGTGTTCCCAGTTTACTCAAGACTGTGGCTCTGGGTTGGTCTTATTTGTGTGGAAAATTGATTTATATGTGTACATGTTAGTAGGTTGGATAATTAAAAAAAAATAATAATCCATTATTATCAAGAGTTGAAACAAACTCATTTCTGTTTGTCTTCATCTTTTTTTTAAAGGGCATTTTGAAAAACAAATGGTCAATACTCTACCTCCTGCTTAACCTTAGTGAAGATCCACGTAAGCAGTCGAACAAGGTAGGTGAGATCTTATTTACTTCTGAGAGACAGTAAATGTGTGTCAGTTACTTTAGATACCATTCAGACTCACTATCCAAACTTAACCGACACCTCAGGTTGTGTTTGTGGTGGTTGTGTGCAAGGCTGAAAGGAAGAACACACCTGAAACAAGTGTCTGCAATTTTTTTGGTGTAACTTTTTAATACTAAGTATATGTGAAATTACAAGCTGTCTAACATTTGAGGCTGAAGTTGTGGATGGGTGGAGTTTTTGTTTGCTGTCTGCTTGGTGGTGTAATGTGCTAAGTTATATTGCTAAAAGTACTTTTGCTCACTGTAAGGGACTTGCTTTTTTGTCATTATAGTTGTAACAACAGATTTTTCTTTGCATAAACATGGTCTTCAGTTATGTCTTGCGTTCTTGAATATTACATTCCTGTTAAGCAAAGACATGACTTGAAGCAACTCACAAATCTTTTATTTTTATTCCTTCCTTTTCAAATCCTTTCCTTTTCAGGTGTCAAGTTATGCCACACTCTTTGCTCAAGCATTGCCACGGGATGCTCACTCAACCCCTTATTACTATGCTCGGCCTCAAAGCCTTCCATTGAATTACCAAGACCGCAGTGCTCAGTCTGCCCAGAGTTCTGGCAGCATGGGGAGCAGTGGAATCAGCAGCATCAGCCTGTATGCCCTGAATGGGCCAACGCCAACTCCACAATCACTCCTTCCAGGGTAAATTAAACTGTTTTACCTTAAAAAGAGGTTTGGAGAAGATTAGACAGGATCTGCTTTTTTTTTTTTTCCTCCTTCTTTTTCTTTCCCCCACCCTTCCCATTTGTATACCATTGGAAATCCCACTATAGTTGCATAGAAACTGTGTTCCTTAGCTGAACAGTTCTGAATATCAAGTGCTGTCATATGACCATATGAAACCATAAATGGCTGGCCGAGTGTATCCATTCTTAAACTTAATCTTGGCTATCTGTTGAGTAGCTGATACCTTACTGAATCCTCTCTTTTGGATTCTAGTGGCAAGTCCTCTTACAAATTTTTCAGTCCTCTGAAACACAAATAGTTTTTATTTTTCTTCTGTAAACACGGTGGATTTAGAGTCACTCAGGTTCCTTTTACGAAGCATTCCTCAGCCAGCATCAAATTAGTAGACTTAATATCCTCTATTGTCAAATGGGTGACCTTTCTTGCATGGCCTGACTTTCTTTTAAGCATGTTCACAGCAGGTTGACAGTTATATTAGAGCAGTCTTGCATCTTGAGTGGGCAGGGTTGGGGTTTTTTTTTTGGGGGGGGAATTATACAAGAGTTGATTTAAAAAAAAGTAAATTACGTATTAGAAAAACAATCCTAAAACACTTCCTGTTCAATAGTGGTTTAATTGTCTGTTCATACCAAGATCAATCTGCATTTGAAACTGAAACATTCAGTTACCAAATAGTTCAGACTTTTGATGATTAAAAGCTGGCCATCGGAAGCCATAAGATGACTACTTGAGTATTAACTTTGTTAAATAAGCCAACACAGACAGTTACATGCTCAAAACCTGAGCTCTTCTTGTGCCATTGGGTATCATGTTATATTACCCCAGCAGCTCTTCAAAGCCAGACAGAGATGCACTGCACAGAATCTGTGTTCTGTGGAGGGAAAATGAATGTCTTCAGTCTGTGAGAGGGAGTGGTTCAATGGTCATTCTGTAATATATACTGGAAATATGTTGCTTCATAGAAGTTGAGCATGGAAGAGGAAACAGAATGTTACAGAACTTATAGTGATGACTTTACTTATTTATGTACTTATTTGTTTAGTCTTGAATGGAAAAGCCTGGAAATAAAGCCTTTGTCCGAAAGCAATGGGAACATCTTTTCAAAAAACTGTGGTTAATGTCAGAAAAATTCAAGAGGCTATAATAAAAAAAAAAATCCTCTTAAGGAATGCAGAAATGAGCAAAGCCCTATTATTTTGTCCTAACAGAAGCTCCTTAGGTTATGATTTGACCAAATTCCTAATATAAGGCTAATTTACAGAAATTTGTATTAACTTCTTTCCTGTCTCATAATCGGAAAAGACAAAGACACCATATTCTTGTCTCTTAATTCTTCTCCCCACCTCCAAGAATCACAGAACAAATACAAAATTGGAACAGCTTTATTTTGAGATTTTTTTTTTTAATACAGTGTACTTGACATGATGCATACAATTCATATTATGGAACTACTAACTAGTGCTGACACAAATGGATTTTATTGTTATAAAAGGCTTTACAATATAAATACTTACTTGACTTTGCCAGTACTAGATTTGTATGGTGTATCTTGGATGCACAAGTAGAGGATACCATTAAGCTAGGAACACTGTGGGGATTATGCCCCGCAATTGACTGAGGAGGTGGTAGACCAGCTAGTAAGCAAAAGGTACAGGGTGATGTAGTTAAGAGAGACCTTGAAACCAACAGAGCAGGGCAGAAGGGCGTCCACCCAAGCGTGTGCACACAAATGAGGAATGGGGACAGGAGGGCCTTATAAGGGAGGTTCTGGTACCTTTTCTGGGACACCACATTTGCTGGAGTGCCTACACACTAACACATGCAGCATGGGTAACAGACAGGAGAACTTAAAGAGGTCTGTGTGCAGTACTAGGGCTATGATCTCATTGGGATCACAAAAACATGGTGGGATAGTTCATACCACTACTGTGTTGCAGAGGGTGAATCCAGGTTCTGGGTAAAGGACAGGCAAGGAGAGGAAATTGCTGTTTCCATGAGAGAGCAGCAAGAATGTGTGGAGCTTTGCCTAGGGACAGGTGAGGTGCTGGCTAAGACTTTATGGGTTAGGATTAAAGGACAGACCAACATGGGTGATGCTGTAGTGGGCATCTGCTGTACACTGTGTTATCAGGAAGAAGCAGATGAGGTCTTGAGACAACTGGAAGAAGTCTTACATTTGCAGGCCCTGGTGCTCATGGGGGGCTTTAGAAACATAGAATGGTTTAGGTTGGAAGGGATCTTAAAGATCATCTTGTTCCAACCCTTGTCCCTGCCATGGTCAGGGACACTCCCACCAGACCTGATTGCTCAAAGCCCCATCCAGCCTGGCCTTTAATCACACAATATTTGCTGGAGGGGGAGTGCTGCAGGGCCCAAGCAATATAGAAGGTTTCTGAAGTGCACTGATGATAACTTTCTGACACAGGTGATTGAGGACATGATGAGGAGAGGTGTTTTGCTGGACTTGACTTTTTTTACAGACAAGGAAGAATTGATTGGGAAGTCAAAGGTTGGGGGCAGCCTTGGCTGCACTGATCATGAGATGGTGCAGTTCAGGATTCTGAAAGAAGGAAGCAGGGCAAAAAGCAGGATCCCATCTCTGGTCCTCAGGAGAGGAGACTTGGGCTTCTTCTGGGATCTGCTTGGAGGAATCCCATGAGAGACTTCCCTGGAGAAAGGAGGGCTTGAGGAGATAATAGAATAGTTCAGTTTGAAGGGACTTACTATGATCATTTAGTACAACTGCCTGACCTAAGAGCTGGTTGATACTCAAGGGTCGCCTCCCTCAAGATCAAGAGCAGTCCACCCTGACAAGCAGAAATTCAAGGAAAACATTTCCCTGACAAAACTCAGACTTAAGAAAGTATACAAAAGATGGAAGCAGGAGAAGGTGCAGAGGGGCATGCAGGGTGCAGGGAAAGCCCAAACTCACCTTGAGTTAAATCTGTCAAGGGACATGAAGGGCAACAAGGAAGAATACCTAAGCAGTAAAGGAAGGTTAGGGAAAACATAGGTCTGCTGCTCAAGGGGCAGGGGTTGTGGTGACTGATGATGTGGAAAATGCTGAGGTACTCGGTGCTTTCTTTGTCTTGGTCCGTGCTGCTAAGACCAGCTCAGAACCCTGAGACCCTTGGGAAAATCTTCATTGCTCCCCATTTACCCCTGGCAGAGAATGATCAGGGCTCATGGGATGTGAGGGAGCTGACCACTGTCATTGTGAGGCTAGTCTTTGTAATGTTTGAAACAGGGCAACTGCACAAGGTTCCTGAGGACTGGAAGAAATCAAATGTTGCTACTTTGTTCAGGAAGAAGGAGCCAGGAACTACAGGCTGGTTAGGCTCACCTCAACACTTGTGAAGGTGTTGGAGGAGCACCTAATCATGGAAATCATTTACAGACAGAGGAAGGACAAGAAGGGGACTACAAGTAGTCGGCACAGACTTAAAAAAGGGAAGACATATCTTACAACCTTCTGTGATGAGATCACTGACTTGGTGGACAAGGGGAGAGCAGTGAATGTTGTTTATTACAACTTTAGTAAGATTTTTGACATGGTCTGCTTTTAATGTCCTTATTGACAAACTTAATAAAATATGGACTAGATAAGGTGGACTGAAAACTGACTCACCTGCTAGGCCCAAAGGATTATGATGAGTGATACAGAGTCCACTGAGAGCCCGATCACTAATGATGTAGCCTGGGAGCTGGATCCTGTACACCTTCATCTCACTTTATGAGACAGAGCAATTTTGCAGATGATACGAAACAGGGAGGAGTGGTTGATAAAGCAGGTGCTTCAGCTGCTGTTTAGAAGGACCTCAGTAGGCTCCAGAAATGTGCTGACAGGAGTCTGAAGTTCAACAAAGTTCTGGACCTGGGGAGGAATAACCCCATGCACCAATACATACTGGGGACTGACTGGTTACAAAGTAGCTTTGCAGAAAGGATCTTGGAGTTCCTGGTAGGCACCAGGTTGAACATGAGTGTGCAAGTGTGGTAGAGAAGGCCAACAGCCTCCTGGGCTGCATTAGGTAGAACAACACCAGGAGGCTGAAGGAGGTAAACCTTCATCTCTGCTCACTACTGGTGAGAACACATCTGAAATGGTGGGTCCAGTTATAGTACAAAAAAAAAGACACGTAGAGACTGAAGAGAGCCTGGAGAAGGAATGACAAAACTAGTTAAGGGGCTGGAGCATCTGATACATGAGGGGAGGCTGGGAGAGCTGGGACTATTCAGCCTGGAGAATGAAAGGCTCGGGAGATCTTACCCGTGTGATGATAGCCGACCGGGGGGTAGAGAAGACTCAGCCAGACTTTTCTTGGTAGTGCCCAGGGAAAGATAAAGAGGTAATTGGCAAAACTTTTAAGACTGGGAATGCCAGTTAAACATAAGGGAAAAAACTTCTTCTGCAATGATGTGGTGATGTCAAAAGAATATGGATAAAAAGTTACATAAGCACTTTGTATAAAATTGTAATTGAACTTCAGCTGAACTCCTGAAATTAAAACTTAATTGGGCCTTTTGCACCTGGACTACATGTAGAAATGATTAAACTTAATTGTGTCCTTGCACATCCACCTGGACTAGATGTAAAAACAATTAACCAAAACTTAGATCAAAGAAATTGAATTGTTGAAGGATTACCATACTGAGAGCTTACTGAAGACGAACAAGACCCACAGAGGGACTACCTTCCCCGCCTCTGATCTAAGTATAGGATGATGAGACGTATAGTCTTTGGAGTAGAGTCTAGATAAGAGTGTGTCCGAGAGGAATCTTAGGAGATTATAATGCTAAAACACACGCCCTCTTGCAAATAATGACCACTCTAATTAGGGGGGTCTCACAAAATGTTTAAAACGTTGACTTGAATGCGTATGTATGATGAGGAGTGGTAAAGGAACTGTAGCTCATCAATCAGCTGTATCTTATCAAATGGTTGGTTTGGAAGGGACCTTAAAGATAATCTAGTTCCAACCCCCTGCCGTGGGCAGGGACACCTCCCACTAGACCAGGCTGCTCAAAGCCCCATCCAGCCTGGCCTTGGACACTTCCAGGGATGGGGCATCCACAGCTTCTCTGGGCAACCTGTTCCAGTGCCTCACCACCCGCACAGTAAAGAATTTCTTCCTAATATCTAATCTAAATCTCCCCTCTTTCAGTTTAAAACAGTTACCCCTCATCCTATCGCTCCACTCCCTGATATTTTTCCTGTAGGCCCCCTTTAGTTACTGGAAGGCTGCTATAAGGTTTTCCTGGAGCCTTCTCTTCTCCAGGCTGAATAACCCCAACTCTCTCAGCCTGTCTTTACAGGAGAGGTGCTCCAGCCCTCTCATCATCTTTGTGGCCCTCCTTTGGACCCGTTCCAACAGGTCCATGTCCTTCCTGTGCTGAGGACTCCAAAGCTGGACGCAGTACTCCAGGTGTGGTCTCGCGAGAGTGGAGTAGAGGGGCAGAATCCCCTCCCTCGACCTGCTGGCCACACTTCTTTTGATGCAGCCCAGGATGTGGTTGGCTTTCTTATCGCTATAAATATTGGACTGTCAGAAATGTGTAGTGTGCTGGCTGTTAAATGCCTGACGCCTAATTCGGCAGAACTGAAGACAAATAACTCAGTGTGTTGATTGGTTTTTGCATACTGGGTGAAGAACCCTCATTCAGGGAAAACAGCAGGATGTGTGTTTGGGGCCAGGGGGGATGTTGTGAAACACTGAAAGGTGTTGCCCAGAGAGGCTGTGTAGTCTCCGTGCTTGAAAATAGTCAAAACATGACTGGACAATGCACCAGGGAACCTTCTCTAGTTGAGCCTGCTTTAAGCAGGAGGGTTGGAGAAGGTGATCTCCAGGGGTGCCTTCCAACCTCAACCATTATATAATCCTGATACAGTGTAGAAAGGTATGTCAGTGAGGTTATTTCATATATCTGCTTGCTTAAAAATATCACCCTGTTCCTGAAATATTCTTGGTCTGACCTGTTCAGACTGTTCCATTTTATAGCAATTCCACTGCTCTCTCTTTAGTCCTGCAGACTATGAGCTGGGCAACCCAAATTAGATCTTTCTGTGTGATTCATTCCTCCTGAACTTGTCTCTGTACATGTTTCCATGTGTTTCTAGAGTACATTCTTCTTGAAGGGCAACAGCCTAAATTCAGTGTTTTACTCTAGCTGAGGTGTTAGAAATGCTAAGCACAAGAGAGTTGCTCTGTCTTGCAGGCTGTGTTCTTGTTCATTAGGTACGGTCATGTAAGTACAATGTGTGACCCACATGTAATCCCATGGGTTACAATGTGGTGGTTGAGAGAGGAGAGGCATTCCTCGACTTTTTTTTCCATGGAGAGTTCCATCTTTCCCTGCAACTGTGCTTTCACAGCTTTGTGGAATTCATTTATTTTTTTAAAGATATGTGTCCATTTCCAAATATTTATGTTCAGCTGGGGGAGGAAGGAGGAATCGTCAGAAGCAAAAATCCCTTGCAAATTTTTCTTTGCTTTATTTTTCACTATCATGGTAAGGAGATAATCAGAAAGTTAACTTCTAGTCTTAACGTTTTTCACATTTAAGGCTATTTTTGTGAGAAGAATTGACAAATTTGAGAAGGAGGGAAATTGGAACTTGTTTAGATGCTCCCTCCTTGATCACATCTTCAGGCACTTCGTACTAACTATCCCAAACAGTAGACTGGCAGGAAAATGAACTTTCTCCTCTTTCTCTATTTCCCTTTAGTTGTTTGGCATGTAACTACAGTTTCAAGTAATAACAAAACTTAAATATTTGTTGTTTACTATGACTGTAGTTTATTATTATTATAGTTGACTTCATTTTTAATCCATTTCAGCATATCTACACATTTCAGTGTGAACAAAGTCAGTCTTTGGTATGAAATCGTATCTGTCAAAGTTGTATCTCCTTTCTTTTCTACAGTTGGGGTTTTTTTGAAAGTGTAGGCTTATAGGAAACAATAAGTTGCTTCTATGTCCTGCACCCTTTTTAAGGTTCCTTCATTAAAAAAAAAAACACAAATGAAACATCCACAAAAACCAAACTCAAGCTTGGGGCATTTTTCAATATTTGCATACCCCAAACCAGGTGATGTGTATAGAATCAAGGTTTTTAAAGGTGATTTGTCCTTTTGTCTTTTTAGACAATCCTATCAAGCTCCAGGCGCTGGAGATTGCCTCCGTCAGCAATTAGGGTCACGTCTCGCGTGGACTCTGACTGCAAGCCAGCCTTCTTTACAAAGCACTACCTCAAAAGGCTTTTCAAATGCTGTCTCCCGTGGTGTGCCAAGGTCAAGGCGAGAAGGAGACACAAGTGGTGAGCAAAGATGCTTTTGTTAAAGATAACTTTTTTCAATTGTCATCTGTATCCTCCTTTTTTTTTTTAATGATTTTGAAATAGTTTTATAGTATATTGAATTTTTAGAGGAGCATTTTGCTAGAATGTATTCGATAGAAGGCAAATATGCAAGAACAATATATTTGGCCACAATATCTTTGGCTTGTTGTTAGTATCTTTTTCCAGGGATTGGTTTGGTAATGTGTTCTGGTCCTCTTAAAAGACCGACTTCATTGCAGTGTTTGTCAAAATCAAGTGATTGTGGTTTGTGAGTAATGATCACTTTTTTGTTGATCAGAAGATGCTACTGCTTTTAGGAAGTCAGAAAGTGAGCTCAATGAATAGAACTTGTTGATATAGACACCCATTTGTGATTCTGTCTTTTAAAGCTTGGAAATGTGCACTGGAATATAGAGCTCTTAAAACTATTTTTTCTTTAAGTTAGCGCACTGTGTACGGTCGTTGTATTTAGAGCAATTGACATAAAATACTGTCAATAAAATAAAAAAGATGTAAATGTTACTGCTTTATTTCCTTCATTAAATGGCTGTAGACTTGAAACTGCTGCCTGGAGGATCTATTCTGAATTTACACAAGTGTAACTAAGGAGAAATGGTTAAACATATGATCTCTAAGGCAACTGTGCAAGTTTCAGCCCACTTTACTTTTACTGTAAAAGTGGCAGACTTTTGTAAATAAGAGAGCTAACAGCAGATGATGTCATCCTACAGTCCTGTTACTCTCTGGCAAAGAAAAATAATAAGAGATTTTTTTTTTTTAAATAACTCCTATATAAAGAAGTGTGGATACTCAGAAGCTAAAATAAAGTCTATGTGCCAGCCCCTGCATCTTTGAGTAGCAGTGCACAAAGCAACAGTTTACAGACCAAACAGAGTTGTACTGGTATATCTGAGGGCAGCATTTGGCATTTAGAACCTAATTAACAATACTGCTGATGTGCAAGAGGACTGTGTCTGTATGTATATATATAGAATACATATAAATATCTATTATTTTTATATATGATATATTTAGTATATATAAATACAGAAAAATATATAAAATTATATAAAATCTAGCACTGCCTCTTATTTTTGTTGTACTAATTGCCATAAAGAGCAGTATAAACTTGTTTCATTCAGTCAGCCAGCAGCTGTGATCCTGATTCTTATGTGGCTGGGTATAAGGACTGACAGTTGTCTTAAATGTAGTCACTTGTTGATGTAGAAATAGAAGTAGGAGTGCATTCAGAATATAAAAGGCTATTGTCAAGAGGATACATTTCTATGAATATGAATATGAAATTCTTTTAACTAATTAAAAGTGGGCTTTTTTCTTCTAAAGTTGGTTGCTGTTAATTGGAGCTTTCTTATTGCTACACCTACACAGACAGTATAATCAGGAGCATTGTATGGTTGATATTAAAACCTGTTGCATTATTTAACTATTAAAGAAAAGTGCACTTGAGTCTTTTGCCGTTTCACTAAGAGCTCCTAAAAGGGGCTAGCTACTCTCATGCACGTCTTGGGGGAGTCTGAGTTTTAAACAGTGTCTTGAGGTGGTGGCTACTTTTGTCAAAATAAGAAGAGAATTTTTTTCTTCTTGTATTTATTCTGAGAAAGTGAATTGTTGGGGAGGAAAGCAGATGAGAGAATGCTGTCAAATTTGGGAGAAGCATGTTGTAGCATCTCAGTTTCTGGACAGTCGTCGTTGAAATTGTTTCATTCTTGATATCTTAAATGAAGTTACAAAAGCAGATGGTGCTCTTTCACTCTTAAAAGGTGGGAGTAGTTTCAGTGACCCCCCACAGCACATTTTTCAGTCTTTTGTTTCATTTAAATCAGTAAATATCCTAAATCTCAAACACAATCTAACCTCTAACTAGAGATATGAGCCAGAACCAAACTGTATGCTGCAATAGCAAAAGCTTTACTAAATAAAAGGTATATCTGTCTTCAGAAACTCAATTTACACTTTTCTGTTTGCCAGCTCTATAGCTGTTACGCAGCTGGCGGTCTGGTTTTGATCAATCTTTTCACTGAGCAGTGGCATATGTGATTGAAAGCCAATTTTAAACAAGCAGCTCTTCCTTCAGGATTAACTCTTATTTTCCTAGCTGAATGTTGAAGAGATTGTTCTGTAAGTCCCATTTAACAACTTCAGCTGTTTGTTCGAAGAAAGGTAAATTTATGATGATGCTTATTTCAGAACTTACACTGGTGATTGAATCAGAAAAGATAACAAGTTTAAGAACTGGGTGAAGCGTTGGATAAAATCTAACATGCTGTGTATCATACAAGCAGACCTGCTCTGAGAGTATCCCAGGTATCAGTAGAGGCAGGTAAAAGGAATTCTTGGCTTTCAGGTTGTTAAGAGGACTTAAAACATTTCTTTATAGGTTATAAACACAGGCTTTCTGTTTTCTTTTTTTGGCTAGGCTTCTAAATAGCTTTTTGAAGTTGTAACCAAAACTAATTGTCCCAACAAATCTAAATACTGGTTGTCTTTTTTTTTTTTCTTCTTCTTTCTAGGCTCTGTTGAAATAACTGAAGCAAACCTTGTAAGAGATGTTTTGTATGTCTTCCAGGGAATAGATGGCAAAACCATCAAAATGTGCAATTCTGAAAATTGCTATAAAGTGGAGGGAAAGGTACAGTATGGTGACTTGTATTTCATTTACAGATCCTTGTAATTTTAAAATGACTTTAGGGCTGCTTTGTGGAGGGGAAAATGGAAAACTTAAATCTTGTTAAATCAGTTACATCTTAAAATTTTTAAGGATGTCATCTTCTGCACCTGTAGATGTTGCAGAGTTTGTAATTCCTCAACACCTGCACTGAGCTAATTATGTTCCATATATATAGGTTAGATTACATATGGCAAAGGAAAGGTAGCATAATATATTTTTCCAGGTGTATGTGGAGGAAACTTAATCAGTGATTGCAAAATTGCACTATGAGTTTCAGTAGTTTGCTGTGTAGTTTTCATATCAAGTAGGTGAAAACCTGTTTTTTAGTTTGTACTCCTAATTCTGTTAATACAGTGAGTTTGATTATTCACATGGTTTGTGGATAGTATGGTTTTTCCTGAGAACTTTGTGTCTTCAGTTATTTTTGTGAAGTCAGTTGTCTTCCGTCCTTTTTCCTTATTGCCACTTGTCCTGAGATACTGGACCCAGTGAAGATGAAGTTATTTGACTGACTAGAGCTGCAGCTTTTTCTGATGAACAAGGAGGACCAAAATCATACCTCCTCTAGCTATGTTGACTGCATGTTAGGCAAAAAAGTAGCCAAAATACGTAGTTTTCCCTCAGCTGCACAAAGAAGATGTCGTCGTACACAGTCTGCTTTTTCCAGAAAGAAACACACTTTCCAAGCTCTTATTCCTGCCAGAATGTTTTCTAATGGCAACATTAATATTAGGCCTGTTGGTGACATTCAGCTAGCAGCTTCTGATTTGATCTAGGAGATACAGGTGTTATAACACTAAGCCAATTTTGCTTGTTCCTCATTTGATTCCAGCGGATATGTGTTGTACTTAATGCTCACCAAGCACTCTGTAGTTGCAGAATTCTAAATAGTTCTTATGTTACCTCTTTAGTTGCAGGCAGAGTTTCTGTGTGCGATTGTGCTTCTTTGGGCTAGAATATATCCTATAGAAGTTGTTCAAGAAGTTAAAGCTGTGCCCGTGTATCTAAACAAGAGGGCCAGGCACTGAACTCTGGTCTTACAACCAATTGCTGGGGCTGGTTCAAGCCCACACTGCTGTGGCTAACACACTCTGTAGCTGATTTTTATCTTGGAGAATGCCTGTACTGCTAACTAGAAGGCTGAATGAATGAGCTTGATTTCTAGTTCTTTGGCAATCTGTTTAGCTTGTTAATGCACTTCCTTGCTCTGGTTTGGACGGTTCCAGCTGGCTCTCCGAGTTAAAATTGTCTGTAGAGATGGAATAGGACCAGTTGCTGTGGTCAAGAGTCAATCTCTGCCTCTTGGCCTAATGTATCAGTCAGATTGTTTTGTCTTTGCCCGATAAAATTTTGAAAACTCGATGGTGTTTTTCTTGGGTAATGTGACAACATGTTGTAGAAGCAAATCTCAAGTAAGAACAAGAGGAACAAGATGAATGTGTTGGTAATTTAAAGGAAGCAGTAGTAGTTAAGTAGGGTGTTGGGACTAAGGCAGGCTTGCCGGGTGAAGTGAGATACCTGGCACAAAAAAGGGTAGAAATGGACTGGAAGAGCTCAGAGGGACATGTGATTAAATAGCTTATAAAAACTGTTACTGGTGGATTGGATTTAAACTTGGAATTTGGATTCTGTAAGTTTTGTTTCCTGATACGTAGTCTGGCATTGTCTGCTGTTAAAGGTTTGTTTCACTTGTAGTAGTAACTATTTTCTTTACGTTTCTTCATTAGTTTCAGTCACTGACTCCTATAGCTCTATTATTTTCAGTCTTGCTGATTATCAGGATAAGATGAAGTGTGATTCTACATCATAAAATTTCAGATTGCTTCCTCTTTTCTGAAGATTTTTTTGTTACTGACATAATTGCCAAATGTAAAAATGTATATGTCAAATGCCAAATGTATAAATACTTTTACATTAAGATTTCCAAAAGGGAAGGTCACAAAGTTTCCAGTAGTTTGTTGCTGCTTCCTTTTCAGTGCTTATGTGTATAAATTTAATGCCATTACATGGTTGACTGCTTTTTTGGTACTGTCTCTGCTGTAGAACGTAAAATGATTGTTTCCTGAACTGGCTTGTTTTATGAGAAAGAGGGGCTTTCATGAAGAAACAAGTATTGGCATGGTAGATTTGACTTAATTGCAAGTTATTGTTTCTGTTAATTTTGTAGG
The DNA here is from genome assembly GCA_013400035.1 of Rynchops niger. Lineage (NCBI taxonomy): Eukaryota > Metazoa > Chordata > Aves > Charadriiformes > Laridae > Rynchops > Rynchops niger. The sequence continues at coordinate 147,367 of VXBH01009692.1, forward strand.
TGAGCTTGTCCAAATCTCTCAGAGATACTACAAGTAGACTTGCAGAATTGGGATGGCTACATAATAAAATAAGAAAATACACAGACCAGAGGAGTTTAGATCGTGCATTTGGACTTGTGGGACAGGTAGGTCAGCTAAAAAATTGATTTTGCTACAGTGTTTTGGTCTTGTTTCCCTTAGAAACTACTGAGTAAAATGCAGTACTAGAATGGTGCATAAACTTGGGAGTTTGGATCATTCATCCTTTCCTTTACTCCTTTTATAGACTGCCTCTTTTGGTATGGGTCATAGTCTGAAGGCAAGGGAGAGGAATTTGCTCTTTTTGGTCATAAGAAGGAGTTGCCCCCATCATTTGTTGCTGAAAAGTCTCATGCATAGATTCCTTTTCTTAATCGCCTTTTCTTTTTATTTTTTTTTTTAAGTATTCATGCATGTTAGTAAATAAAAATACTGCTTAAATGGGATGGTGACATCCCTGAGCTAATTAATCCCAATTCGGTTGTTAGTGACCTCTACAGGAGGCACTCATGTTAGCTGATGTTGATGTTCGTGTGTTAATACTGCACTAACTTACATAAAATGCAAATACCCCATTATCTTCTGCACTTTCTTTTGAATACAGCATCAAAAGAATATTAATTTTTGTTTTTATAGGTTTCATCATCATGATTTGTAGTCTACAGTAACTTCACAGCTGCTGTAATACCCAAAACCACATTTACTGCTAAGGCATTCCCGTTTCCTCTCACTTGCTCCCTCTGTAAAACTGGATATTATCCCTTCTGAGTCGACAGAAAAGTTATCCTTGCCTCTAGCCATAACATTCTACCTAATCTGCCAAGAAATTGAAGTGCTTCTCCCTTCAATCTTATTTTTCTTAAGAGGTCAGTAGAGACGCTGTAGTGCTTCCTACTTTTCTAATGTTTTATTCTGTTCCCTTCTGTCTCTTATTCTAAGTAACCCTTTTAGTTACATATAAATAATTACTTTTATAGTGATCCAGTGCTAATTTCCATGTTTTATATGGTAGTGCTACTGTATATGCGTTTTCTTCAGACTCTCCCCCTTATATCTGGCTGAAGTTTCCTATTGTTTATCTAGTAGTTTCCTGCTTATGCTTATTTTTACTGTTCTCTGGCTTTAATCTCCAAGTTTACAGCAAGGGGAGAACTGTAATTCTTCAGTGAATTTAAGTGTGCAATATCTTAGCTACCATATGCAGGTTTTGGATCCTGTGCAGAAGGCTGTGCAGTTAGTTAGCTGAATCTGCATAGCTCTAATGCTGTTAATTTTGCTTGTGGCAAGCACTTACTGTATTTCTAGGATGTAAGCATACAAATAAAACCATATATTCTACTCCTGCTGTCTGTATCTGGGCAAAAAGAGTATATACCATTGGTCTTCATGACTTTAATAGCTGACAATTTCAGGTGGTACTCACCGTATTAAGAATTTAGCACAAGCTGCATTCTAAGGCAACTTTCGCTTAATGTTTTTAAAGAATGCTTGCATAAACCCTTATTCAAACTACAGGTAGGATAAACTGTCTGTCACCTTTTTTATTATGATTCTGGTGACTGTTTTCACCATGCAAAATGTCAGGTATTGACAATCATTAGGAGTAGAGATACTACACTTTAACATTATATTCTTCTACCTTTGCTGCTTAGTATTGAAGGTCTACTTTGTTCTCAGAAAGGAAAAAGACTCAGAAATCAGCTGTGAAATATAAGTTGCCTTATCGTTTGACATTTTGCCCATTTAGATCCAGTTGAGGTAGTGGGCACTTTACTTTTTTTCTCTTGAACAAGCATTCCGTTTCCTTCCTGAATTCTCTTTTGCTGTAGACCAAATCAGAATTCTAGGATAATGTCCAGTTTTCCATAACAGTTTGGGAAACAAAGGATCTGTAGTTTGTGATGTGGGAATTGGCACTGGTTGTAAATTTTAACTTCTAAAGCTGCTCTGAAAAGTTGATGGCCATTTAGATCCTAAATCCTTTGGGCTACTAAAGTCAGTGATTGCTGTTCTAACTTTTTGAGTAGATGTATAGTGCCTTTGAATGTTTTTTTCGAGGCTTTACTCTGCCCACTATCTTGGCAAGTGCTACTTTAATAGATTCGAAAATGTACTGAAGAAGCAAGTGAGAAGAAATGAAAAGCGGCGTTACATGCAAGGTTTTTTGACTTTTTTTTTTCCCTTCAGTATCCTCTGGAATAAAATGAATTTCAAATTTCTTTCTAATGTATAATGTTGAGTTGAAGAAAGGAACCCTCTTTCTTTATAAAGGATACAATGGCAAGATTAATGATTTTTTTTTCTTCTAGGCTTCTTAGCCTCTTAACAGGTAGGCTTCTTAGCAGAAAGAAGATTTAATTTCTCCTTGTGCTTGTAGTAATGATTTCTCCCTTGTACATACTCCAGTGAACCAGTGAATAAATATTTTACTTTAAGCTCTTGAGTTCTTTTTGTGAAGTTTTCCATATTTTTTCCAAATTGCTTTGACTGTGATGATTTTAAAAGGGGTTGAGAGGAAAGTCCTGGGGAATTTCCTATTAAAAAATAGTCTGTTGAAGTAAATATCAAAATCATTAGCTCAGAATTGATTAAGAAATCAGTTCTGAAGAATTTGTTTGTGTGCAGGGAATGCTTTTCAAAAAACCAACCAAACAATTTAAAAAAAACACCTAAAAGTGCTTAAAGTTCAAATTTTTCAACTCAGTCCAAAGCTATTGAGCATATTTTTAATTCTGTTTTATAAAATGTGTTGCACAATTATTTTTTTTTCAGTCTCTATGTTAGGTTAACAACATTACAAAACAAAGCAAACCCCCAGAACCTCAAACTGTGGAAAACTAACTGTTACTAAACTAGTATTCTTTCAGGAACTGTTTTGAAAATATACCTTTATTTATTTATTTTTAAACAGCCCAAAGTAGCTGTGCTTAGAATTGTTTTACAAAGAAGAATTTTTGCTTTAGTTCAGGCCTTTTAACTTCTGCACATTTTACAGATTTCTTAGGATATACTTAAGTATTATTCATTTCTTCCAAGTCCAGTGAAGAATCATATACGACTGTCAATTGATAAAATGCCAAAAAATGTAGAGTACTTAATCCAGCAGCACTTACTGGGTGTAATCTTTTATGAGCGTGGTGTTTTCTTGTTCATGTCATATAGTCTGTACTGTAAATACAATGATGGTTGCTTAGCTTCTGTGTTCGGTTATTAGAGGCCTTCTTGAAAATGAAGCTCTATTACTTTATTACATACTGTATTTTACATAATTATTAAAGAAAATGTCTTCTGGGTCATGTTATGATTTGCACACCCCTATATTAATGTCTTTATTGAGATGATATATCTATTTTGTTAGTTAAGCTTGTCATAGTTTAATCTGTTGATAGAAATGAGACAGCAAGAACCAGAAAGTCACTTGACAATGTGTATATATTCTTGGAAAAGCTCTGTGCATCTCTTAGGGAAGCACTTATACATTGGCCAGTTTTCTAAGAGTTTGCCTTTGTGCTGAAACTTGTAGCTTGATCCTTTTAGGAAATCTTTAACTACCTTCACGGTGTGGTGGTAGGATAAAAGCTATTCTAGATTAAACCAGAAAGATTTTCCTGATTTTTTTCCCCTTTTGTTCTCTTTTTTTCTCTTCATACAGAGTTTTTGTGCAGCCTTACATCAGGAACTTAAAGAATACTACAGACTTCTGTCTGTTTTACATTCTCAGGTAAGTTAAGTGATTTTTGTTTAACTTTTCTTATTTTGCTTTACATTATCTGAGTATCTCCTAAAAGATATGACTCGGTACCCTGTTAGAAAGGGAAGAATGTAAGCAGTTTCTACTGACAGTGGACACAATTCTCTAACTTGTACATTTCTTACTCTTGAATATATGTACTAATTAATATTTCTTCCTTTAGAAATTCACTGTTATTTGATGTATTACATAAGCAAGGAATAGAATGTGTATTTCTAAGCCTCTGTCCCTTTTTTGCATCCTTTTTCTCAGTTTCATCTTGCGTGGTATCTTTATCATTCAAATCCCAAACAGCATGACACATCTTTGAAGGGAGAAAAAAAAATCTTTCTGTATTTCAAGCAATGTGTGGTTCCCCAGCTAGTAACAACAATTCCAACTTTTTGTTCTGTGTGGGACAGTTTGTTTGTTTTCCTTGTCCCTTCCATTGTATTGAGAGAATAAGGTGTTTCAGTGTTTTATTGTTTTTCTGTGATGTATGGACCAACTTAGTGCTGATAATCTTGCAGTTAGTCTGCTAGATGCTATCTTTAAAATAAAAATTAGCTATGTTTTTCTTCTGCTTTTTTTTATATGGGACTTTCGAGGAGTTCATTATTTGTAATTGATCAAAATTTATTCTGAGAATTGACCTAAAGTTAAATTAAAATGCCATTTAAAATTCTGACTTTAACAAATCTGTAATTTAAGTCATAGGCATCTCTAAATGTTTTCAAAGCATCTATTTCTTTTGACTCACCTTGCTGTTCTTTAATATTCCTGACTTCTGGAACATCTGACATAATAAATTTTGCTTGTTTTTCCTGACTACTATCCAGTTACTCTGTTTATAATTATTTCCTACTCCGTCCAAAATATGTTTGCTCTCCTAGTTTGCTGGAGCTTTGAATTCTTATAACTTATAAAACTTCTTGACTATGGAAATATTTATGAGTTCTTTGAAATGCAGCTTCCTCTACCTTTCCTGCTCCGCTAAACCTTTCAAAAGAAGAGATGAGTCTGGTGGGAGGGGAAGCATGTAAGGGGAAAATGAAAGGAAAGTTCTGGCATCACTTATTTTCAAACTGCATTTGCCTTTGTGGTTGGCCCTGGCCAGCAGCCAAACACCCACCCAGCCTCTCGCTCTCTCATTCCCTGTCTCTTGGGGAATGGGGAGTTAAGAGAAGGAAGGCAAAAAGACAAGTCAATCAAGTTAGTGACAGTTTAATAGGGCAAGCAAAAGCTGTGCGTGCAAGCAAAGCGAAGTACAGAATTCATTCATGACTTCCCATCAGCAGGCTGATGTCCAGTCACTTCCTGGCAAGCAGTGCATCAGGACTTAACACTTGCTTGGGAAGACAAACTCCATGACCACAGATGTTCCTCCTTCTTTTCCTGAGCTTTTCTTCCTGAGGAATGTTTTTTGTCCTCCATGTGTTTGGAAATGGTTTCCAGGATTAGTTGCTCTGTCAGCATCCCAGGGAATGAGGTGAGTGTCACTGGTGTGTAGTTCTACGTATCCTCCGTCTTGAAGAGAGGAGTGACATTTGCTTTCTCCCGGTCATCAGGAACATCCGCTATGATGTTGCAAAGATAATCAAGAGTGGTCTTGCACTGACATTGGCCAGCTCCCTCAGCACTTTTGGGTGCATCCCATCAGGTCTCATAGACTTCAGTATATCCAATTTTTTTAATGTTCCCTAACTTGATCTTTCTCCACTTGGAGTACATCTCTTGTTCCAGGCTTCCCCTCTGATCTGAGGTGACATCTGGTATTCCCAAAGGCAAATCTTACCAAAAACAAGGCATAGAAGGCACTGAGCACCTCAGCCTTTTCCACTTCTCCCGTCACTGCTTTCACAGCACTACTCAGCATTTGGATCCACATTTTTCCCACTCTTCCTTTTACTGCTTTTCTTGTTGCTCTTCATGTTCCTTGCCAGATTAATCTCTGGTGTTAGAGTTCATGAGTGTATTGAGCACATTGATTAAATGCATTCTGGTAGGGAACAGTCAATACAGAGTCTGTAATGTAAAGTTTTACTGCACTAGTGGACTGGAGTTTCTGGGGATGTCTCTCAGCACCTGACTGAAGGAGGTCCCAGAGGATTTTCAAGAAGTCCCTGGCAAGATTCCTCCCCAAAATCTGTGAAAGAAAGGAAGGAGACCCAACAGTGGAGGAGAGACTCTCTTGTGACTTGAAGGCTGGAAAGAACAATTTCACGTTGCAGGAAGGAGAGTAGTGTGCACCAAAGATAGGTGCTGGCACTGGTTTTAATTGATGTTGTTGACAAGGGTAAGGCAGAGTGAATTGTCCCAGGCAAGAGACAGTATCAACAGGTTGAAAAAGGAATAATACAAATTCACAGAAGGCAGGTCTTAAACTGCTATTAGAAGGGCTGAGCATCCTCTGACATCCTGAATGCTGCAACTGGGCTGTAAGGAGCCCAAAGGGGACAAGCTGCAGAGAGGGGTCAGCTTTGCTTGCTCTTCTCGTACAGGACTTCCTTTTGTCATTATTGGAGATAGAGTAGTAGTTTATCTAGCCAGGGTTCTGGCAGAGGGTGGCATTTCTTATGTTCATAATTGATGTAGCGGAAATCTTAAAGAATCACAGAATCTTCATGGTTGGAAAGGACCTTTAAGATCATCGAGTCCAACCAAACTAAAGCATGCCCTGAAGTGCCACATCTAGACATTTCTTAAACACCTCTAGGGATGGTGACTCAACCACCTCCCTGGGCAGGCTGTTCCAGTGCCTGACCATTCTTTCAGTAAAGTAATTCCTCCTAATACCTAACCTAAACCTCCCCTGCCACAACTTCAGACCATTTCCTCTCGTCCTGTCATTATTCACCTGGGAGAAGAGGCCAACACCCACCTCTCTCCAACCTCCTTTCAGGTAGTTGTAGAGGGCAAGGAGGTCTCCCCTCAGCCTCCTCTGCTCCAAGCTAAACATGCCCAGCTCCCTCAGCCTCTCCTCATATGACCTGGTCTCCAGACCCCTCACCAGCCTGGTAGCTCTCCTCTGGACACGCTCCAGCACTTCCATGTCCCTCTTGGACAGAGGGACCCAGAACTGAACACAGGACTCGAGGTGAGGCCTCACCAGAGCCGAGTACAGAGGCACGATCACTTCCCTGCTCCTGCTGGCCACGCT
>VXBH01009692.1:154651-189957 GCA_013400035.1 Rynchops niger
GTGAGAGCTCACTCAAGATGATCCTCTCCATGATCTTTCCTGGTACCAAGGTCAGGCTGACAGGCCTGTAGTTCCCCGGATCCTCCTTCCGACCCTTCTTGTAGATGGGTGTCACGTTAGCCACCCTCCAGTCATCTGGTACCTGCCCTATTGACCAGGATTGTTGATAAATGATGGAGAGGGGCTTGGTGAGCTCTCCCACCAGCTCCCTGAGTACTCTTGGGTGAATCCCATCCGGCCCCATAGACTTATGTGTGTCTAGGTGCAGAAGCAGATCATTGACTACTTCCTCCTGGATTATGTGTGGGTTGTTCTGCTCTCCATCCTTATCTTCCAGCTCAGGAGGCTGAGCACCCTGGGGATAGCTGGTCTGACTATTGAAGACGGAGGCGAAGAAGGCATTCAGTGTCTCAGCCTTCTCCTCGTCATTGGTTGCAACTTCCCCCCTGCCCCGCATCCAGTAAGGGATGGAGATTCTCCCTGGCTTTCTTTTTGTTGATGTATTTATAAAAGCTTTTTTTGTTGTCCTTAACAAAAAAAAAGAAGTCAGCATTCTCAGGAATGCTGAATTCTCAAGAACAAACTTAAGTCAGCAATTCTCGAGACTTGTGCCAGATTATCCCAGAGCTGAGCTTGGTGACTTGTCCATTTTAAAATAAAAAGCGATGGAAAAAGTCTGCTTTTTTGAAAGACACTTCCCTGTACAAAACTGTAACTTTCAGTTGCATGAAAACATGTAGAAAATTATGTCTTGGAATTGAGTGTATTCGGCATTCTAGTATTCGGGACATCGTACAGGCTGCCGGGTTAGGAGTTGTTAGCTGCAGTTCCAGTTAGCAGTTCAGGCATAGTAGTACATAACAAGAATCTCATCAAAGGGTTCTGTGTTGTCTTTCTCTCTATAACTTCATATTATGTCTTCAGAGCTTCCCCCAAACATGTTTCTACCTCTGAAAGAGTGTTCCTGAGTGTACTGTGTACTATTCCATAAGCTTTCAGGTCTTTTCCTTCTGGACTGTTTTCAAATTGTCAACCTCTTTAAAACTTTCATGATGAAGAAGCAAGTTTATAATCTCTTCCTTAAAGACAAATGGCAGTTCTTCCTCATATGTCGTTCTTGTCATTGCCAATTTACATCTTTTTCCAAGATGAGTTTAAAAAAAGGAAAGAAACCCCCCCCAAAACCCATGGATACGCAGGAGCGTCCAGAAGCTTATGAATTTAACTGGCTTTAAGGTTGAGCTTAATGTGGATGACACTAGTTTTAAGTTTAATGGATACATTGTATTTGGCAAAAACATGTGCTAGACCTGGAAGCATGGAGTGGTGGCATCCAGGAAGAAACAGAGCATCTTTTGTAAGAATTTGTCTGCTTGGACTGCTCTAGGAACTTGTTCTGTATTCTTAGGTTGTGTTCTTGTATTCTTGCCCATCGGTACTTGTATGAGATGTGCATCTCAGATGCAAATATTTGGCTTTCATTTTCTGTCGTATTGGAAGATTCGTGGTAGTCACATTGTGACAGATTTTTCTTATCATGGCTTTTAATGTTTTTTTCAATGGTAGCAATTCCTTAATCTCGCTATATACCTAACTTAAGTTCTGATGGCTTCTGGAGGAAGGCATTGAACAGAATTTGTCCCATGTTGAACTAAAGTAAGCTGGCTGTGCAGTAATAGAAATTTTACTTCCTACACCCTTCCTTTTCTTTAGATGTTTTTCTTCTGGCCAGTATGTGCTGTCTTTCAGGTTCTCTGTTCTTTTTTCCTTTGCCCTTCTCTCCTTTTGTGACTATCTATCCATCACCTTGCTTTCTTTAACTTTCTTGTCATTTGTGCTCTGTCTCTGTACACTGTACAGAGCACAGAGCTCTGTGCTCTGTACACTTCTGCTTGTCTCTGTCCTTTCACCAGCACTCGATTCTGTATTTCCACTTGTGTGGCTCCTGGGTTTTGGCCCAATGATGTAATGCAAGAACATATAATACTGGCTATTTCAAGCATATTAATAAAAAGCCAGCTTCAGAGCAAAAACTATGAAACAGCAGTTCTGCCTCTGTTTTGCCATTTTTATTCTTTGATATGTCTTTCTGTTTCTAATTTGATCAGTTGCAATTGGAAGATGATCAGGGAGTGAATTTGGGACTTGAGAGCAGTTTAACACTTCGCCGTCTTCTAGTCTGGACCTATGATCCTAAAATAAGATTAAAGACCCTTGCAGCACTGGTTGATCACTGTCAAGGTCTGTTTAATGTTCACTTAACCTTTCTGGAGAAGTTGTGTAACTTTGAGTGGTTGTGCATGCCAAAAGTGGATCTCAGTAATATTACTGTTATGTTTTAGAAATTTTTGAGTAGCTGATCCACAAGATTCTCTCCCTTTTAGTTTAAGCAAAAATGTGATGATTTATAGGACTTTTTTGATACACTTACACTTTTTGGATTTTTTTTTTAAACCTGAACGTACTTGAGAAATCCTTCAAATTTTAGGCACACGCTTTTTGCAGTTTTCAGTTATTCAATTTTAGGCATCTTTCCAATAATGCTACACTGGAAAACTCCCACTGATACAGTGTGAAATTTTTGACTCAGTTCTTGTCACTGTGTATGAGTATTGCCCTATTCCTCTCTATATGATGGCATATAGGAGTGATTTGCAACTTGTCTGCAGATTCATGTGAAGCACCGAAACTTTACAAATCTGCAAATAGTGTGTGGCTGTGTTGACAATCCCCAAGAAAGAGCTGAGGAGTGGTGTCGGATGTAGCCAAAACTTTGGCCAGTAACCAGCCTATAGGCTATGCTCCTCCTTGAGGCATACTTCAGCTTTGCTGTCTTTGAAAAGTAATGGAGATTGTGGCCCTTTGGAAAGAGTGTCTTGAACAAGAAAAACGTGCAACATCTGTTTTGTGTTGATTATTGGAATTGGTAACAATTTTGAAAAACAAGCGGGCTTTATTTTTTACGGCAGTCATGAAGAATTTTAATGCTCCAGCCTGCACTGCAGCGAACTTCTAAGCTGTGCAGCATAACAATGAAACAAGTACTAGATATATTTTTTTTATTTTAATTTTTTTTGGCAGTCTCTTACTTTTTAGTTGTGAGAAGACAGGAGATACTGCCTAAAGCAGCTATGCGGGGAACTATAACCAAGAAGCAGGAAAGGTGTGTTTGTGTGTACGTATGCACACAGAGCATCTGAGAGAGAGTCAAGTACAGGAGAGAAGGAAAACATACTGAGACTCCTTTAATGCTATTCTGGTGCGGGCGGTGGGGAAGAAAAGAAGCATAAAGTCAAGCTTTTGTGTGTGAACTGATGTCTTGAAATTTGCATTCTTTCAAGTTACCGTAAAGTAGACAGAATAGAATGTCAGAGAACTCTGCTTAATACTTCAGTGAGATTAATGATTCATGTCTTAAAACCTAGAATTCCCCTGTCAACGTTAAAAAACATGTGCTTTTGCTACATTTTAGAATATGACTAATTAAAATCGATGGCTGCTGAATTTAAGTGTGGTGTATATGTTTTTCCTTCATACATTTCTGTTCCCCTCCCTTATGATCTTACAGGGAGAAAAGGGGGTGAACTAGCCTCAGCAGTTCATGCCTATACTAAAACAGGAGATCCCTACATGAGATCTCTGGTTCAGCACATTCTTGGCCTAGTATCCCATCCTGTACTGAATTTCCTTTATCGCTGGATTTATGATGGAGAGCTGGAGGATACATACCATGAGGTAATGTGTCTCATACAATAATTATTTTATCTCTGTTTGCTTTGTGGGAGTATAATCTGTGGGAAGCTTGGAGGAGAATTTGAAAAGTAGACTGTGATGGAAACATATAATATATGAATGAGTAATGTATACAATACCAGCATGAAATGTGACTCTCTTCATGGATTCAGTCACTGTGGTGTCTGGAGGTTGCAATGATGCAGTACATTGGCTTCAATGAATCATATCCTGGGTCTGTTTAGTAGAGACAGAATAGTGGACTAACGATAGATTCTTGCTTCTGAAGAGAGACAAAATCATCTCTGTCTTTTCTTGCTTAGTGTAACCATAGTAATGTATGCAGAGTTCTTTGCAAGGCTTGTATGTGAAATAAAGTTCAGAATATTCTACTTTACAGACTACCTACTGTTATTCTCAGCTTCATAAATAACTTCAGTTTGTCCCAGTGGGTAGAAGAGGTTTATGGTTCCAGTGTTCCTCTAGAAACTCTACAAAGTTATTGGTTCTGACTTCCGTAACAGAAAGTTCTAGTAACTCCCTTTTCTTCTTAGAAATATTTTTATGCCTTTTTAAGTCCTTCCAAGTCTTTTTCCTGTCTCCTATCAGTACAGTCTTGTTAAAGTTACTTTTTTTTTGGTTCCCAGAAGCCAAAGAATCATTTTTTAAAATGAATTGAGCACTTCTGAGACAGTCTGAGTACTTCACTCGAGTGTGAAATGTGCTATCTGATTTCTGTAACTGTTTACCTGAGTCAAAATTAAAATGAGTACAAATATCACCCACAGCTTATCTTTAAGGTCCGCATTAGGAGACTTGTGTGAAATGTCTATGAACCTGTATGGCTAGAAGTGTAAAACAGACTTTACTTTTTTTTCCATCTGTACCTCAGACATGTGAAGTTTTGTATTTTTAGTTTTTAAATAATTCATTAGCTTTCAAGTCTTTGTTTAAAAATGTACATGTGCATTGTAAGAGCATTCTTAATACTGAAAATCACTGTTGGATGTGGTATACTGAAAGCTACAATTTTCATACCATAGGCACAGGTTTTGAACAAAGACAGCTGACCATTCGTGGTGAAAATGATATTGGAGGCAGTGAAGAAAGTTCTTGTCCAAAAAATGTTTATCTTGTTTGACAGGATGAGGACAGAATCCATCCACAAGCCATTTTAACAGAACTAATCCTGAAGTTTTAGTTTCTTACAAATGAAAGTATTCTCTTGCGTGGAGTTGAGGGACCTTAGCATTTGATCGCCAGTTCAATTGCAGGATTTCTTGGGTTTGGCGGTTTTTTGGGTTGTTTTTTCTTCCTGCAATTCTGCATCTGTTAAAATAGGAGGAAATCCAAAGGGGCTTGAGTAAAAATAGAACCAGTAAAATAAAAGCATATTTTACTTATATTCTGAGCTTTATCTCCTAACTGTATAATTAATTGCTGGAAAATGCTATATGTTTCTGTATTTCATAGTGGATATTTTACAGATAGTACACTTTACCCTGAGGTAGTCAAGGTTTCCTAGCGTACAGAGCAGATTAAATTATGTGAGCTGTTCTTTAACTTTTTTCTTCAGAGTTCATATTGGACAACATAAAATTTACATATCAATTGCCAGGACAACTCTGCGTGTTATCTATGAACATTTTTTCCCCTTTTTTAGTTAAAATAACAAAGAAATACTTCTACAGTTTTCTGAATACAGAACTGAAGCACAGCAGGAGAAAAGTTTACGTTCATCTCTTGGTTTTGATATTTATTTCAATCTACAGTTTTTTGTAGCTTCAGACCCCACAGTTAAAACTGATCGGTTGTGGCATGACAAATACACGTTGAGGAAATCAATGATCCCTTCTTTTATTACAATGGAGCAATCAAAAAAGGTATGAATTCAAAAGTTAAACTTCTGATGATTTGTTGGCCCTATACTGCTGTTCAGATTTCCACTAATAAAATAGAGACCAAATTTAGCAATAAATCATCTTAAGAATAGCTACATTAATGAAATTGCTTGCTTAGGAAGACTATAAGACTGTTTCTCCTTTCCATTCTCTAACTGATAAACTTTGTTTAGGGAGATGTCATGAGAGGAAAAGAAGGTTATATTTAAAACCTTTTTATGTTTGTATTGAATTTCTGGATTGCTGTGGTTGGGATTGTGGAAGTAAGAGCACAGAAAGATGGTAAAATATCCTGTCCTGGTGTTTGTGTGTGGCTTTCTTTGTTTTTGCTTTGTTTCTTATATGCAAATCACTTACAAAACATTAAGAATAATCCTTTTGTGTTCAGGTCCTCCTAATAGGAAAATCCATAAACTTCTTGCATCAAGTTTGTCACGATCAAACTCCATCCACAAAGATGATTGCTGTAGCAAAGTCTGCAGAATCTTCAAAAGATGGTAGAGTATCTGTGTTAGTCAGCTTCTTCCCTTTGAACTGAGCTTTGTACAACATGTGGTTTAGACTGTAAACTGACATTTTGGATAGTGGGGTGGAAAGAAATACGAAAGTCCCATTTGTCTTAAAATGTAGGTGTTTAATGGATGCTTGCATTTTACAAAAGATGTATGAAAATGCACATGTGTAGTTTTCTTAATTTGATAAGTTTGCTGGATGGTTGTTAATGTGCTGGATTTCTGAATGAAACTAGGCTGATCAACCTGCTTTCAGCTGACTTTTGTTGGGAGGGATAGGGTGGGAGAAGGGATATTCTTGCATGCTGCAGTAAGAACTTAATGCTTGTGACTTCTCATCAGATATACTTCATCATACGATTCCATAATAATACTGAATTAATTCTGTGATTAAAAATTAATAAATAAGCCATTAGTTGTAAATAAAAGAATGAGCAGTAAAAATAGGCGGGACAGAAGCTTTTCTGTAAATGCACCCTACCAGTATAATATGTCGGAAGAAAATTGAGAGTGGAAGGTTAGCAAAATTATTTTTGAAAATTACTTAAAAGTGGGGTTGCCAGCTGTTGAACTTTAAAACAAAGCTAGACCATTAGAATTCCTTTAGATTATTTCTTTCTCTTTAGAAGAGATTTCAGTTTTAATGAATTAGAGCTTATATATCATTTGGGTTTATTCTTTGGTGGCATACTCTTTGCAATTAAGTTAGCATTGTTGTGATGAAAGACAGCAAAGAATAAACATCTAAACCAAGGAGTCTTTATGTGTAAATATTTAGCAAAGACGGTAAGGTTTTTAAAAGTATAATGATGTCCTGCTAGTATTTTCAGCTTTTGCTAAGGGAAGAATTGTCTAAACATTTTGTTTTCTGACAAGTTCTTTATTTAGTTTTCTAAGAACATCCTTCTTTGCACTTTTTCACACTTTGTATAATATCTTTTCTGTTATTCTTGTTCTCAAATATGACTTTATTATATGTAACTTCGAAGCTTGGTTTGTAGGATTGTCTTTTGGTGTTTTGCTTTTTTTTCCCCCCCTCCAAATTAACCTTGGTTTAGTTTTTATATTAACGCTTCACAGCATGGACTTTTAGCATGAGTACCTCCATGAAAGGTGTTCTAATAATAAAATTCCATTCACGTTTGCAAGAATAGTTCATCTAATAATGTGATTTCTGTACCATGCACACTGCTTGCCTAGTCAAAGATGCATTTAAAGTGCAGAGAGGGGTCAGGGTTAAGTGAATAAGGGCTGTAAATGCATTTGAAACATCATCTTGGCGGCTACTCCTGAAAAAGGCGAAAACATCCTTTGGCTACAGTGCTTTCACCACTTTACACATGTTTATGGCCATGCTTTTCCAATATTTTTTTTTTAATTTGCACTGGTGTTTCTCTCTCCTTGATTGAATGGAAGGTCTGCACAAATACAGGTTCCCTATTGTGTAGGGGATGAGACCTTCAAAGCAAGTACATTATTTTAAGAGCTGAGAATACCAGTTTCACATAGAAGTCTAGTTTCAGAAATGGATGTCCAGATATCCACTATATCTGCAGCATGCTGAAGGCATGCTGAGCTTATTGTCTGTAGCCTAAATACCTCATAGTATCGCACTGCCTTAATTCTGCATGAAACTGCATTTGTATTTAGGGCATTCTACCCATTCAATCCAGAAAGAACGTTCTGTGTCAATGATTTTGGAAATGCATCCTGTCCTCCTTGTTTTTGCCGTTTGACAATATCCTCAGAGTTCCTTCAGATAATTACTTAGAATAAGATGATGGAAAGCTAGAAAGCCAGCCTGAATTCTGGTGCTTTTTCTCATTATAAATCTGTAAGTTTCATTGGTTTGATGGTATTTTTATGTCTTTAATTTGCTTTGGAACCTTGACTGTCACGTTTCCCCTATTTCCTTTTGATGCTGAAGTAATCAAGATGTAAAAAACTGTCTGAACATGTATTAAAACAGGAAATCAGAGATGTGGAACAGTGTAGAAGTTGGTCATCTTGTCTGACACAGGACTGTAGCAGACATTTGGGGAAGAAGGACAGTAAAGAAGGCAGATGAAGTGATCCCGGCTCCAGCCTCTAGCTGTCCGCTGTATGGGAACTTCTGAACCAGGAATTACATGACACTACTACGTTCAGTAGCAACTCATGGACCTGTCTCTCAGTGCTTTTTGCCTGATCCTTTCTTCATCTGTTTCTAGCTTTCACAGTGTCCTGAGATAATTCTGCACACCTTTAAAAACTTGTGCCTAGACCTCTTGTTTGTTGATGTAAGCAACCTTTTTTAGTAGTTTTGAATGTTAAACAGGGATGGTGCATTGCCTATGCTGGAGTGCATGTATGCAGAGATGGTGCGTTACAGATGCACATGTATGCTTGAATTTTCCTTTCTCAGAGATGAAGGGCTGCGGCCAGGTCACTTCCCTCAGGGCAGGGGGCAGTACTAAGGAGAGCGGAAAGGCTTTTTTTCTGCTTGGGTTAACAAGAATTTGAGGCTGGTTCATGTGTCTTCAGGCATAGGTACTGCCTTACACACGCTCACACCTACTTGAGTGGAGGCAGGACCAGCATGCGTGACTTGGTAGGCTTGCCATAGGCAAACTAGGCAATTGCCTGCTGCCTGTTGGCTTTGCCTGTTCCTTCAGCCAATCCTAGTCCAAACCTCTGTGGCCAGTAGCTGAAGGTATTAGCTCATAACTCTTTTTGGGCTGGCTTGTTCCTGCTTTTGCTTTGCCCATTAGGCTCACAGCATCTTGTGGAAAGACACTTGCAGGAACAGACCACTGAGGTGTTGTAACTTACTGTGTTCTGTCTGTGAAACTCCTCTTTTAGTTCTTCTTCCCCTGCTGGAAGTTCTTTCTTCTTCCTCTAAAGCCAGCAGTGAAGCCAGGTGGCAGATCTGATAGCTGGTACCTGGATCTTTATTTTTTGCTTTTAGACCAATAGTTGCGTAATTAAAAATTGTTGAAAGTGGAGTGTATCCTTTAATGCTGAGGAAGGTCTGAATCTCATTATAGTTTGCAGTCCAGTATTTGGAGTTTTGCTCTGTGTTGCCTGAAAAGGCCACAGTTCTTGCTATCTTGTAACAGCCTTTTTGCAATTCCTTTCTTAATAAGCTTGTAGTTGTACAAAAGAGTGAAATAAGCTTCCCACTAAAGGGCAGCGTCCTACTTTCTGCCCCCCCAAATTGCCATGTGTTAAAGGTGGAGAAGAAAACAACAGGCTGATGGCTGTCCCCCAGATAATGCAAGCATATTCCCTCTCTCATTCTGACTTCTAGGTAGGAACTCTTTTCTGTTGAATGTTCCGACTGATGTTTTGATTTCTCTTCTCCCCCCGCCCCCCACCTTAGAAGTGACTTCTGATTTAGGTCCTCCCCAACAAAGCTTTTCCCTAACTCTGAGCTTTTAGATCTCCTTCAAATTATTTGATTCTGTAAACTGCAGTATTTCAGCAAGCAAAAAACCCATCACTTTCTGTGTAAAAGTGATGTAATAATGTGAGCTCTTACTGGAAAGTACAAGCTGGGCACAGATTGAAAGTAATACTGTTGAAGTATGGGCTGGTTTAGATTTGCTTTCACTTTGGCCGTGCCAAATGTGTAACATAGTGGACCAGAATAAACAGCAATTTATCTGCTTGTGCATTTCAATTCCAAAGCGTGTTTGCCTCAATTTTTGAAAAATACTTATTTAATTTTAACTTTTTTCTCTCTTTTTTTTTTTTTTAGCTGCTGATCTGTTCACAGATCTGGAAAATGCATTTCAAGAGAAAATTGATGCAGCTTATTTTGAGACCAGCAAATACCTGCTGGATGTTCTCAATAAGAAGTACAATTTACTAGAACACATGCAGGCCATGAGGCGCTACTTACTGCTTGGTCAAGGAGACTTTATCAGGCATTTAATGGACTTGCTCAAGTAAGAGAGTAGGAAGGGTAATTATGTTGAATTTGTGATGCTTGCAAATGTGCATGATCAGCACAGAAACTGTTTTGCTTTTGGAAAAGGACCCTTTAAGTATCTCATTACTCAACGGTTTAATTGACCAACATTAAAATTCTGTTTCACGTTGAATTCCTTTGACCCCGAGGCTTAAATTTTGTTCTTCCTTTTCGGTAGGAAGTATATACAGTACCATTTCACAATGTCTTGAAAAGTTAATATAGGTATCTTTACACTTGACTCTGTGATGGCCTCAAGGATGTTAGCGCTTCTCTTGCTTCCGTCAGCAAGTTCGAGCGGAAAAGTTCTGCTGCTCTTGATGCCACTAATTAGCATTACTGTGAATGTTAGGCTTCTATATTTTGGAGGTGTTTGGTCCAAAACATTGTGTCAAAACTCCTCAATGCATTTTAAAAAATTGAATTGATGCCTCACCAGCCTCTGTTTTAAGCACTCAGGTGCACCTACAAGTATCAGTTTCAATGCTTAAAGTGTGTGTGCAAGCTCACTGGTTTTACATGCTGGTGCTACTGATGAAACTTAGTCTACCAAAAATGTCCTTTACAAAGCTTTCCTTTGGTCTAGAAGGCAGGCTTTGTAATAGAGCTTCCATGAAGTTGTTTGTAAACCAAAATCAGCATTGTCTGGTGATGATTGTATGTGACCGTGCTTTTTAAAGTCAAAATTAGTGTGAAGCAGAACAAGGTTGGTTTGTGGAGTCAGTATCATGTTTAAGGCAGAAGTAGTGAGGGGCTTTTCAGTACTGATCATGGGGGAGAGGAGCAGTGCAAGGTGCTTGTTACTTGCATGTTGCAACTCCTTGGAAAGTTTAAGTTACATAGCGGGTATGGGTTTGTGTGCTTTTGCCGGCACTTGCAAGCTTGTGAGATGGCTATCAGTAAGTCTCTCAAAGCTGAAATGAAATTACTGGTTTGATGTGTTAATGATGTAATCTGTCTCATTTTAGATATGAATGCAACTCAAATTACATAATAGTTAAGCTAGCGATCCTGGTAATTTCAAATTACTGGCATTAAATGAGGGTAGTTACTCCTCATGCTGATGTTCAAGTGTATAGCTGCCCATGAATAGACATCTGAAATATTTTGCTCGTTGATTTTCCTTGTGGTTAAGACTGAAAGAGTAATATGAGAGGATTTGAAAGTCTGTCAGAAACGTGTTTCACTGTGTGCTGCACTTACTACTGAATTTCTGATGAATATCTCAGTAATATACCATGACTGTTTGTTTCATAACCACCAGGCCAGAGCTTGCACGACCAGCTACAACCTTATATCAGCATAATCTAACTGGAATCCTTGAAACAGCGGTGAGGGCAACTAACGCCCAGTTTGATAACCCTGAGATTCTCAAACGATTGGATGTTCGACTTCTGGAGGTCTGTTGTGTCATGGTGACTCTGACCTGAAACATACCTTTTTGTGTGTGTATATACATGTAGAGATCTATATGAAAGAAAATTTTCATATGTGCATGTAGTAATACATTCCCTCCCATTGAAGTCTACTTTGAATTGTGTAAACCTCATTTAATAAGTCTCCTCTTCTTTTCCCATTTCTTGCCTATTGTCTATTTGTATTTCAGGCCCTGGGTTTACAGCCATTTAATTGACAATAGTTGAGTATTTGGGCTCTAACAGTAGTTGACGCTGGTGGCCCTGATTGGAGGTTCTGCAAACAGCTCCTACTGCTGTTGCTCTTACAAGAATCTGGGGGGTGGTCTCTTTGTTGCCAGTAGTTACAAAGAGTGAAGCAATGAAAGTGCGTTTCATGAAGGAGACCTCTGATAAGAAACTTGAGTTAATGAGAAAGCTCCAGTCCCAGAGGTGGGAGTTAACTGAAGTATTGTAGCGTCTGAAATAAGTCCATACGTTAGGCTGAGTCCTGCCTAAGAAGTTTTTCCTTCCCTTTATTTCCTTTACTAGCTCCAATGCAAAAATATTGATGTTACAAACATCAACATTTGGGTGAGATGAATCCCACCCTTGTGTCAAACTTTGGTTCATTTTTGCTTAAACTACGACTTTTGACAAGGAGCTCCTGTATCCTGTATGGATGTGGATGCTTGTTTTTTCATATGCTGTGGAGAATGGAAGAGTCAGCAAGAGCTGCTCTTTAGCGCTAGTATGCTCTGGTTATACACTGAAGATAGCATATCTTTTTGATACAGGTATCTCCTGGGGACACTGGATGGGATGTCTTCAGCTTAGACTATCATGTTGATGGCCCAATAGCAACGGTAATGTCATATATTGTCAGCTGTGAAAGTGTCTCAGATACTGAATTGAATTGCTAAATATTTTTTTATTGAAATAGCCCTTTTTTATTCTGGAGTGTAAGATCAGAGAGACTTCTCTTTTTTGGCATCTAGGATGCACCGTATAAACAGTTGAGCCAAAATCTCAATACTTATAAATTAACTGTGAGTGCTGAAAAGCTACATTTAAACCATTCATTACTGAAAATCAGTAATTCATTTGTTCCAGCAGAGGTTTTAGCAAGTACTTAATAAATGGAGTGCTCCTCTTCTTCCATTATTACTAGTCTGTAGCTGCTAATTTGCAAGGAGATGAAGAATGTATTTGAGGAGAACCTGTTTGTACTGTCTAAATGAAATTTGATAGGTAGCATTCATTAGAACTACTGAGAAAATAGCTGCACTGTGGATCAGAATGCATTTAGCCTCTATAAAGAACTTGTAAAGAATTTTTTTTTTAAACAGGACATAAAAATGTGAGTCTGACGAGCAGAAGGAATTTTCATGTACATATGTAGTTTGAAAAGACTGAAATGTTTAGGCTTTGTCATGTTCACCCCTTCTTCCACTTCCTTCCGTGCCCTGTGCCTACTTGAATGTTGGGTAACTCGGTTCAGCGCTTGAGGGGAGGATCTTTGCGAAAGCTCTGGGCTTTCCAGGGATTTTGTTTTGACAATATTTACAATAAACCGCACAGGTCAGATAAGATGGACTGTGAAGAGGTTCTTGGTCCTTCAGAATACATGGTATGTCTATTAAATTTGTGCTGATATTTTTTTTGTTTTGTAGGTATTTACACGTGAGTGCATGAGCCACTATCTAAGAGTATTTAATTTCCTTTGGAGAGCAAAGCGAATGGAGTATATTCTTACTGATATATGGAAAGGGCACATGTGCAATGCAAAGCTTCTGAAAAGTATGCCAGGTGAGAGAGGCCCAAATGAATGACATACTTGTAAACTGGATGTAAATGACTGCATCTTACTTTAAACTGTATTAAGAGGGAGGAAAAAGAGCCTGTTGGGACAGATGAATTTTATGTTTTGTTGCTTCTCTTGACTGACTGTTTAATGGTAGATGATGATGAAGATAAAATAACATCATTGGAAATGGAAGTCTCCTGCTTGTTTTAATTAATCCTTGGTTATGAGTTTTTGCAGCAGTGAGCAAATGAAACATCTCTTGTTCTGGAAAAGACTGTTACTCTTCCATATCCTTTTACTCATCTTTGTTGATGCCTTCCTATCTATACCTTCTGTCTCCCTCTTTCTCGTGCTGGAAGTAGTAAGTCTCATATGTGTGCACTTCTGAATTTGCTTGTTTTATCTTCTCTCAATCCCTGTGCTTTTGTTTAGCTAAGAAGACAAGAGGCTAAGGTAAGACAAACAGATGTTTGAGAAGAAATAGGAAAGCTCTTAAGTGTAGTGGCCCTGATGTATGTTTAATGGACTGAGACTTTTTGATCCTACTTCTCAGCTGAGAATAGTCATATTTGTGAGCATCTGTACTGGCTCAGTCTTGACTTTCTTACCTATCTACATTTCTCTCAGTAAAGAATAGCTATTGAGGGCTTTGCTTCTTTGTGGCATAGTAATATTTACAAAGAGATATTTCACAGAATCACAGAATGGTAGGGATTGGAAGGGACCTCTGGAGATCATCTAGTCCAACCCCCCCTGCCAGAGCAGGGTCACCTACAGCAGGTTGCACAGGAACGCGTCCAGGCGGGTTTTGAATGTCTCCAGAGTTGGAGACTCCACCACCTCTCTGGGCAGCCTGTTCCAGTGCTCTGCCACCCTCAAAGGAAAGAAGTTCCTTCTAGGTGGAACTTCCTATGTTCAAGTTTGTGCCCATTACCTCTTGTCCTGTTGCTGGGCACCACTGTAAAGAGCCTGGCCCCATCCTCCTGACACCCACCCTTTAAGTATTTATAAGAGTTGATAAGATCCCCCCTCAGTCATCTTTTTTCCAGACTGAAGAGACACAAATCCTTCAACCTTTCTTCATAAGAGAGGTGTTCCAATTCTGGTTTTGTATTTAGGAACTGTTTGGTGGGTGAGAGTGGACACTTTGGCGTCAGAAGGTCGCTGGGAAACAAGCTCTTGTAAAGTCTGCTCCAGTGCACGAGGCTGATCTCTGGAACTGTACAGGATGACTAGATTTCCTTTCTGTTTCTGTGAGATAGGATTTAATTTACTGTCATTACCCTGTCCCAAATAAGTGTTTGTTTGACTCAAAACCAGTGATCTATTGCATTCTTGCTTTCTGTTCCATTTGAGACTAAGGTGCAGCTAACACATTTTATTCTCATCATCTGAGGGTCTTCAGGCTGGAGGTGTCTCCCGTTGCTAGGGTTTTGTTTGGTCTTTCGTTCTCAGAAGGAAGTTTGGGGTTTCTTCCTTCTAACCCCCCCCCCCTCCCCCACCCCTGTCCCATTTTGCGAGGCCTTTCTTATGCTTTGTCATGGAACAGTCATCTGTAAGTAAAAGCTCAGTTGCTTGTCGCCTTTAGGTTTGGCTATGTTTTAAGTAACACAGACATTTAGACATTTAAAATGCTGGCCAAGCTCTTATAGCTATTGTTGGCAGAAGGAGTAGTGTTGTATTTCTCAGTTTGTGCCTCTGACAAAGGAGAGTGTGTTTACAAAGACCTGTACTGACTTATGCTTGGAGGGACAGGAGTCTTTCTTGCTCAGTGGCATGTCTAAGTTGAAAGCTGCAAGTAGAATTTTTTTCTGAAATGTATGGAGAGTCCCCCCCAGCACTGATTTATGAAGTAGCAGAACTTCTTTTATTTCCTCTCTCTCCTTCCAAAATAGTGCCTTGCCCTTCCAGTCACAGAGCACCAAATGGAACACAGTAACTTATAGGAGGAAGCAGCTGCAGGGTCTTTTGGTTTTCAGCCACCAAGAGGTAGCTTTGACTTTCAAGGATAGCTTTATTCACAATTTCCAAAAAGTCTTAACAGCCAGGGATTTTAATGCTTTAAAGGAGTACTTCTAGACAGTAGCGTCAAACTTGCTCTTTTCCTATCAGTAATTTGAAGGAGAACCATAGATGTATCCAGCTCACCAATGTTGAGGAGTTTCTGTTGTTTAGCCGACCCTGAAGGTTTTTTTTCATTGATCCTACTTAAAGTAGATGCAACATAATGTGTTAGAGATAGTCTTCCAGCAAAGGCATAAGAAATAAGGAATACAGTAGCTTGTGATATCTTTCAGATCATTGGATAGTTCTGTAACATCCCAAGATACAAAAATAGAGGATTCCTTTTGTAGTAGTCTCATAGCTTGTCTGCAGTGCCAAATTACTTTGGCAGCTTTTTAGAAGTTACTTCCTCTGTCTGGATATCTGCCTGATTCCACAAGGCTGAGGATCTGAAGATTCCAGAGAATTTTTGCAGTTGAAGGTAATCTTGATAATACCCTTCTGCAACAGAGATACCTTCTCTTATGAGTGAGCAGGTGAGGCTATTAATGATTTACCTGTGGGTCTCTGGTTGATCAGGGAGATGAGCCTGGACCACATGAGCCACAAATTCCCTACCTCTGTCACAACTCTTTTGGTCTCAGTGTAGCTAAGTAATGTAAAATATGCTGTCTGTGGTTTGAAGGCTAATGGTAAGAAGTGAGAGGCCCCATAAGCAGCTGTAAACCTGTGGCCTCAGATTTTTAACCAAAAGTATGCATGGGACACTGACTGTATTTTGGTCCCTTGGGATTAAGAGAGTCTTTTTTACCTGTGATACTCAGCAAGTTTCTAGCGCTGTCTGAACACACAGTCTTTGGCTCACATTTTCTAGGAGTTAATTGTGCAATGTTCTTTGCTCATCTCTTGCCAACCAATATTGCTGCTATCATCCAAGATTAGTGTCTGTTTTATGAAGTATTCAATTTTGTAGAAAAAGTTTACCAGGCTGGTTTGATGGCTTTGCTTGTCCTTGTGGTCTTTAACATGCCATCTCTTTGGATTTTTTTACAGAGCTTTCTGGGGTGCTGCATCAGTGTCACGTTCTGGCATCAGAAATGGTCCATTTCATTCATCAAATGCAGTATTACATTACATTTGAGGTATACTCTATCCACCTAATTAGCTGCTTAAAAATGAAGTACTTTTAATATTCTGTATGTGTTGTGTGTCTTAAATTTCAAAGAGCTTGTCATCTAGCAAATCAAAACATCCCAATCCTGAATCATTGCTCCAGGTGCTTGAATGTTCGTGGGATGAACTCTGGAACAAGGTCCAACAAGCACAGGACTTGGATCACATCATTGCAGCTCATGAAGTTTTTCTAGACACAATCATAGCTCGGTGCTTGCTGGATAGTGATTCCAGGGTAAGTCGTCTCCTTTGCATTAAATTGTACCTTTGTGATCTTGACTTGTGTGTTAGGAACCATTTTCTCTTACGTTGTAGGAGCAAGGGGGAAAGTCATTTTTCTTCCTCTGATGTAAGACCTTATTATGGTAGGGTCTGGACATATTCCCTACTCACTGTGACAGATGCTGATTATAAAACTTGTTACAGTGTGGGCCAGTTGCTTGTGGTCCTAAGAAGCTGAGTGATCATGCAACAACTGACTTAGGGCTTTGCAAAACAGTCTCTCCAGCTGTGCGTAAAAAGATTTAATTTACTCATGTTCTGAAGAGTAGTAGTAACTTAACACTCCTGCTATACAACTCTTTCATTGTTGCTTAACTGTCTCACAGGTACTTCTCAACCAGCTTCGAGCTGTTTTTGATCAGATCATTGAGCTCCAGAATGCCCAAGATGCAATGTACAGAGCTGCTTTGGAGGAGCTGCAGCTGAGGTTGCAATTTGAAGAGAGGAAAAAACAGCGTGAGCTTGAGGTACAGTAAGGATATTACTAAACCATGAAAATTAATTGAGGCAGATATATTTGCCTTTTGATATACGGAGGATTTTAAGTATGACGTAGAGGTACAGCAAAAATGAGAACCGTAGTTGGGACAAATGTAAAAGTCATCATCAGTAGCTAGCGAATTCAAACAAAACTGCTAAATGGTGTTTTTTCATTTCTGTCTTGCCCAAAACCTCTAGGTGAATAGATTCTGTGGTGGGTTTTGGAGGATGAGAAATTTCGGGCTGTTTTAGGTGAAGGAAATGGGAAAGGCTGTCAGTATTCTGAGCCCTTTTGTAAAAAATGCCATAGCTCCATGACTACCGCCCTACTGTGAGTCTGTGGGATGTGCAGTGCTGGTGTGAGACTCACCTTCTTTGCTAACCTCAGATTTCTTTCATGTGCTGTACAATCACCAAGGGGACTGATAGTTTCAATATTAGAGGCTCCATGTTTGGCTTTCTGTAGGAATTGTTGGTTTATATAAACACGGCGGTTTAGCCAGGCAGACGGTGGCTCAATTAGCAACTTTCATCACTTGACCTCTTAACTCATTTGGTCTCTGTGTAGGGCAAGTGGGGTGTAACTGCAGCAGAAGATGAAGAAGAGAGCAAGAGGATGAAAGAATTTCAAGACTCAATACCCAAAATGTGCTCACAGCTGCGAATACTCACTCACTTCTACCAGGTGCCCCTTAGATTATGGTTTTTTTCAATATGGATGCTGAGCTTTGATATGTAGAAATCAATTTTAAATGTGGAGTAGGTGTAACTTCTGTATTTTTGTGTGCGGTTTGTGCATCTAGGTTTTCATTTTTTGCTTCTCTACTTAGAAGTCTATATTTGCTTTTCCTCAGTAGACAGTACGTTTTGTGATCATGCTGGGGCTGTTTAAAAGACCGAGCTGTTCACACTGGAGACTCCAAAGTACATGGCAGACATTTGAAAAATTAAGCTCTGGCTTTTTACGAAGTTTATCTAGTGTAACTCATTTGCTAACAATTGGGTAAAAATGCTTGTGCTTGCCCTTTCCTGGATTCCCTCTGCCTCCTTACCGGGCCTGGGCACCACCTGGCATCCCTGTGCAAAGCACACCACTTATGTCATCTGATTGTCTCTTGGGTTTCTCTTTTTCCTTCAGGGAATCGTCCAGCAGTTCTTGGTCCTGCTGACAACCAGTTCTGACGAAAGCCTTCGGTTTCTTAGCTTTAGATTGGACTTCAATGAACATTATAAAGCAAGAGAGCCAAGGCTTCGTGTATCCTTGGGCACCAGAAGCAGACGAAGCTCCCGTATGTGAAACAACCGCTTAAGGACTGCACCTCGGTATCCGAAGGACGTTGAACCTCTTGTTGGACAAGGCAATCAGTGTTGACATAATACAACCAAATCGTGCGTGATCGCTGTCTACCATTTCTGCAGCCAACATGTTTTCAGTCGTGTGATTGTGTGACGCTGTATAGCGGCAAGCAAAAAAAAAGTAGGGTTTTTTACACTGACATTTCTAGAATTACCAGACTAAATGGGCTGATTGAACCTCTTCCAATCAACTTCTTAAATCATCCTTTTAAACAAATACCAGTTTTGTTTGAAGCTTTCTGAGCTCTCTCCACTGTAACTTATATCTGTGTCAAGGAAATCGCATCTTTTGTTTATAGAAAGCACCATTTCCTTTTTTAACAAGAAAATAAGAAGGTTATTTTTTCTATATGTACTTGTTCTATTTGAAGAGAGCTTTTGTTAAAGCCAACAGATTAGGACCCAAACCTGATGTCTTTGTTAAGAAGCTACACAGCATTTCATTATGCTGATTTTCAGTGTTGTGATGTGTTTGACTGTGTGAGAAACTTTGTATCAGGAGACATAAACTTATATTTAATTTTTTTGTTGTTTTCAAAGTTAACAAACTGAAATAAAAAAAATGAGTAGGGAAATTCTATGGTTACTGTACAGGAGAAAACTATAGAAGCAGAGCAGGACTGTATCTGTTGCACATAAGATCTAAAAAATGAAGTTAAAGCCTCAGTACTGTGAAAGGAAAGTGTTGGTTAAGATTTAATTGAATGAAATAATTGATGTTCAAAATCAGATGTGTAGAAACAAACTGACTTGGCTAATGTTGACTTCATTCTCTTCCCTTCCCTATTTTTTCATTGTAAATATTTATATATTGCTGTTCAGATGTTGGGGAGAGGGGAATTCTTCTTTTGCAAAGTTGTCATTATTATCAGGTCACTTACTATGTTCCACAAGTGCAAGCTTAGAAAAATAAAAACACAATTATCTTTCAAACAAGTGGTTTGCTTTTTGTAATTGGAAGATTATGATTTTACCACAGGGTTAGAAAGGAGAAGCTTCCAGTTAGGAGTGTATTGATTTGCAGATCCCTACCTGTATCAGGATTTTGGTACTAGTCTGTACTTTTTCGCCTTTATTCCACTTGAACCCCCGGGAAGCAGAGGCACCTGCCAGGCCATGCAGCTGAGGCTGCTGTGAGTCATGACAGAGGTTGAACTCACAGGGGGACGATGCTTTCCGGACACCGGCATTCCTGTTACTGTGCAGGCCTTGGAGTCCTTGCTTTTTTAAAATAAAACATGCAAAGCTTTTAACCCTGTGCCCTTAAAAGGCCTGCCGATGCAGCTACCCTCATGGGAGTACTTGCAGGCAGCATTTCACCGGTAAGAAAATATGCATCCTGAAGCCAGTGATGTTGTGTGTGCCAAAGGAAAGCTGAAGGATGCCGCGCTTGGCATCACAAAATCGCAAGTCACTCCATAGGCAGGAGGACTCTGTGTTTGTGGGTGTGATGGGTTTCTTTTAAAGTCTGAAAGAACTTCAAAGCTTATGTGATTGTATTTTGACCAAAAGCTCTCCTCCAGCTGAAACTGTTGGAAAAAAAAATTTAGCCACGTGGGCACTCTTCTGGCCACTGCCTTGAGAGACACGTCACGTGATCCCGTGTGTCATTAGACAATCCGCAGGCCAGAGGCATTGCATCAATGTCAGAACTGGAGGACAAGTTTTGGAGGAATTTTTGCTCAAACTAGAGCAGAACATTGAGACTTGATGCATCTATGATTACTTAAAAGGCAAGGCACAGAATAACCCAATTAGCTCTGCAGAAAAGTTGTCTGGAAGTGGATGGGAACTGTTCCTGAGGTCTTCAGTTTCTTTGGCAATGGCATCCAGTCTTCTCTCTTTCTCGGAGATTGCTTTACCCGTGCCTGTACCTGGGGAAGAGCCATCGGCACTCTCAGACCCCCTGTGACCACCAGGCCATGGGGAAGGTTCTGAGTGCCTGCCATGGAGTACCTGGATCAGGTCTGCTGGAAGATCCCCTGGAAGTGGATGGGAGTTAGCTATGTCATATTTTAGTTTTATGGCAATTTCAGCCATTTTTTTTCTCCTTTTGCTGATTTTTGCTTTGCCTTCACCTGCAGCTGGGCCTTCCCTCTTTGGGGCTCTGTCAGCATTACCCAGTGCTGCTTTTCTACAACACGAAGCATGGCTTTTGTGAAACAATCTCCATCAGTATGAAGGAGGAGACTGATTTTTATAAAGCGCTCACAACAGAAATGCTCACAGTGCTGCCCACAGCGAACTGCACTCCAGGATGCTGCCCCTGGAAACGCTTTGCTGCGCGGAGCAGCCATCCAACCCAGAATGCTGGGAAAACCGACTCACCCTTTTCTCTTCTTTATTCAGCAGAAATTTAACCAGGTTGGGCCAAAGATGGTTTTGGAAGGAGAAGATGTGGGGAAAGTAGTGGGGTAAGCAGATAGAAAGGGCTGGTTGTGTGTTTTTCTAGCCTTGCCCTTTACCTGATCAGTGCAGCACAGCCTGTCCTGTCTCCTCATATAAATCCCTTTCCCTTTTCCTGAGCGTGTACGATGGGGGTCTGAGTGCAGCGACTGGAGTGGGATTGCGGGTGGGAGGTGTGCTTGTGGTGCCAGCAACTGCAAACACGGCAGCAAGAGGATGTACATGGAGGCAAGAGGGTCCAAGGGTGAGCTGCTGCTGGACCCTGTCTGAGCCCAGCTCCCGGAGACATCCGCGTTTGGACTGCGAGCCTTGCAGAAGGTGGTGTATTATTCAAGGAGGTGGCGATGAACAGACGCTTCTGCTGTGTTGAGTACCTGGCACTCAAGCAGCCTGAATGTCAGCACAAGCAGCCACTGTATGGGAACCTGAGGAGCTCCCCGTGCCAGCCTGTCCTGCGCGCCAGGGCATGGGAAGAAGGAAACCCTCCACGGATGAGACCTGCACAGTGCACCGCGGGAAAATCCATGAAGGCTCTGTCCGGTGCCGCACAAATGTGGGGTGCTCAGCATCTGACAGGGCATAAGTTTTCCTTGCTACCTGTGTTCCTCTTTTTATCCTATTTATGTTCTTGCTTTTATTCTGTTGCATTAAAACAGCTCTTTTGTTAAGCCATTTGTTGTCAGAACTTTGATTGAGATCCAGAAAGAACGCTGCGTCCTCTCTCTCTCTCTCTCCCAGACCTCCTGGTGCAAAACAACATTCTACTTGTATATATATAAAAAACAGTTATTTTTATATATTAGTGGAAGATATCTCCCACTAATACAGAATATATATCTTCCACTAATGGACCTCCGTCCTGCTCAGCCAGAGAGGGGAGCAGGATGGAGCCGTAGGTGCTGCCTGTGTTCACGTGACCACTCTGTGTCTGTCTGGGCTGTCCTGTGTGTCCAGCTGTGTATGTACACATCAGTGGTGTGTACATGTGCTCCCTCGGCATGTGCCTATGGGGGATGCATCCTCAGCCCTCCTACTGGTTGGACCTTGTTCATGGGAAGAGTGGTCAGACACCAGAACAGGCTGCCCAGGGAGGTGGTGGAGTCACCATCTCTGAACGTGTTTAAGACTCGTTTAGATGTGGTGTTAAGGGATATGGTGTAAGGGAGAACTTTGTAGAGTGGAGCTGATGGTTGGACTCGATGATCCCAAGGGTCTTTTCCAACCTAAATGATTCTATGATTCTATGACCTGGGGCCTTGGAGCTGTGGCAGCTTCGCCTCTGTCAGGCTGCTGGGATTCAGCAATTCCTAACAAAAGCAAGAGAGGAATGATCTTAGATTCCATTTGTGCCTGGAGACCAATGTTGAATTCTACATAAATCATAGAATCGTAGGATGTGTTGGGTTGGAAGGGACCTTTAAAGGTCATCTAGTCCAACCCCAATGTACGTATGTTGTATAAAAGCTGACAGCGTCCTTCTGCTGGGACTGCACGAGTGGCTTACCATTCAGTGGGTGGCAGCAGCACCACTCAGGTACATTTCTAAAGAGAAACATAGCAGTTTTACATTTTTCCTTTATTTTTAACTTCCTTTTTTTACCACTGAACTGCTTATCTACTATAATCAATGTTAAAGATTATCATTATAAACAACACATTTACTCTTTCAGGGCTATTTTTTATTTTGTAAGGTATGTATTGCAGGCTTCTGGCTGGTGATTTCAGTGTTTTTCTGTTGGAGCTACGGTGCCTGAAAACAGAAATACAGCTTGAGGGGCCCGAGCAGTCACGTCTCCAGGCTGAAACAGGCCCAGCTCCTCCTGCCGTCTGCATCCTATTCCGGAGCTGCCCCTAATTGACCCCGCACGCTCAACCTCCTCCTTTTCAGAGTTGCCAAGGACTAAAGAAATTTCAGAGAAAATGCAGTAAAAAGCAGAAATGCAGAAACTGAGGATAAAATTATAACCCACCTTAGGATGCCATACAATATGCAGAACTCTGCTAGGGTGAATGGCTATCCACGCGGTGCTACCACCACCATAAATACATTTAAGGGAACAGAACTGAAAGTATTTGTGTCTTATTCTTTTAAACTACAAGGGAAATTTGTCATGGGAACTGACATGGAAATTATATCTTAACCAGTATGAACTCTGAAGAAGAAAAAGTTAAAAAACAGCCCCTGAAAACTTAATCTCCTTCTGTAAGTTGCAACAGCTCGTCCGCCTCAGAGTACAGTATGATGCAATTTAATATCTTAGAAACATCCATTAGGAAATGCAGAAGCCCATGACAGAATGTGTTTTTCAGTGAATTAGTTATAGGTTTAGTTAGGGTAGGAGATCAAGGATGCAATACAGTCATAATTTGGCTTTGTTTTACTGATTCTGTTTTTCACTCGAGGCCCTGTGGATTTTCTCCTCTTATACCAAATGCAGTGAGCAAATGCCAAGGTCTCTCAGCTCTTCATAGGAGGATATTTTTCTTTATAAAAACCCCTAAATCTACATGATTTATTTTGTTAAAATTAGTTGCAGAAGGATTGTGTCTTCCTCCTGTCATGTGAGATGTACAATTTTTGGACAACTTTTTTCAACCCTTAAAAACAGCATTTCTATCAACAATGGCCAATTACCTTTGGTCAGCGTGAAAACCAGAGCTTCTGGTATGCCACGTCTAATAATGATTTTAAGTGCACGTGTAAATTTTTAAACGCAGTAAGAGCTGAAAGTTAATGAAGGATTGAAAAAAAAAGGAGAGAGGTATCAGGACCGAAAATCTAGGCTTATTTAAAAACTTCTAGACTTTAAAAGATTGGAGTCTTCTGTGAAATTTCATGCATGTTTCCTAATGCTGACCTTAGAAATCAGCTGTGGCTGTAGACACGTTTGTACTCATTTCAATTTTCACCTGAACGAGCAGCCTCAGAAATGGCGGAGCATATTTCACACACCAGTAAAGGTGCTCGGGGACTTCTCGGAAGAGCCTAATTCATTTTGAAAATCCTCTTTTGGCTGCTGCTCGAAACCTGAAATATTGCTTTCATTTCTAATGAGATTCTGCTGAACTCTTTTTTCCTCTAAAAGAGTTGGGAGAGCTGAAGGAGGTGTGCAAACCTCTGTAGGTAGAGCAGTGACAGATACGAGAACTTGCTGTTTCAGCAGTCGGAGGAAATAATTCTGTATGGTTTCTAGAAGGGCGTTGTAATCATCACCTGTTCTATCCAGTTTAACAAACCAAAATTACAATAGTCAGCCAAAGTAAGATATTCTCTTTCTCTCTGTAGTAGTTCAGAGTGCAAAAGCTCTGCAGCCATTGATTTAACTAGTCGTTTGTCAGTCTAAAGGGCTTGCTGAACTGCGATTTTAAAATATAATGAGCGTACGTTAGTTTTATGTTGAGAGGAAATACTACAAATTTAAAATATGAGCCACTCAGTCTCTCTAAAATATTAAGCCAGGCTCCCTGACATAGTATTGTAAGTGCTTTATGTTAGCGTGGAGCAATGCAGTCTTTAAGGCATCAGAATCACTTGTGAGGATTAACTTGATACTTACTCTGTTTCACCAGAAGAGCAGCAAAGGTGCCCTCGACAGTATTTGGTTTTGTTCTTTTTATTCCATAAAGTTAGCTTTTTGCTAATGCGTTTTAACTACCCAATGTTGAACATGCTCTCATAAAATCATTGGGCCAAAACCTGAGCTCCACACAAATGGAGACAGAGGCTCGAGTGCAGGTGAAAAGACAGAGACCAGCAGAGGTGTACGGCGGCGGAGAGAATCCAGAGGTCAGGAAAGTTAAAGAAACTGAGGTGATGGATAATCGCTCACAAAAGGAGAGATGAGAAGGCAAGAAGAAAGCAGGGATCCTGTAAGACAGCAAATGGTGACCGAAGAGATGCTCAGGAAAGAGTAGAGAAAGAAAAACATTTTAAAAAAATTATCTGAGGAGTGTAGGAGGTGAGATTTCTATCACTGCACACTTAATTTACTTTAGGTCTTTGTGGAACAAATTCTGTTAAATGTTTTCCTCCAGAAGTCGTCAGCACAGCAATTAAGTGAGCTAAACGTTAAAGTATGGAAAACGCAGTTGGAGTGATTGTTACCATCAGTCTGAATATTAAAAGGTACGATAGGAAAAAGCTGTCACAAGGTGATTACCCCGTGTATGAAGTTTTCCAGTGCCATGGAGAATTAGAACCAACTATTTGCATTTGAGATACATGCCACAGGAACAAGGTAGTTAGGCATCTAGGATCCCTCCCACTTCTACCATGGGAACGTTCCCAAAAGTAGTCAAGGCCACTTCATGGCCTTTTAAAGATTTTCCAAAAACGGCCCCAAGAGCGAGGCAACGAACACAGTCTTCTGCTCTGCTTTCTAACAAGGCACCGCATTCAGTCTTTAAAAGAGGGTGTTTGTGCTGAGTTTCACCTCTTGTTTCTGATGAACGGTGCTGAAGGGCAGAAAGAAACAGAGGGAAATTACAGGCAGGCTTACAACAGCAATTAAAAAGGCAAATGGGAACTTTCCTTTAACAATATCTGGTGTGTAAAAATAAGAATTAGAGCATATTACAATGGTTAGAAAATGAAGAAAATAAAATTCTTCAGAAAACAAGCAACTTAACCATCAGATGGGTAGAGGTAAAATTGCACCATTGCGTGGAGAAGGGAAAGCATAAAGAGAGTACAAAACCTGGGGTGAAAATAGTATTTGATATATGAGGGAAACAGGAGAATTCCCACTCATTTTGACTTTATTAACACAGCTAAAGTTAAAGACAAAAACAGAGTATCTTTTTGACAGCTGTGATCCAGGTTATTAAAACATCCATAAATAAACGGAAATATTTTGTTTCTTACCCTGTAAAAGAGATTAACACAGTATAAATTTATACTCTTTGTGTACATATATATGTATGCACATAATATATGCACATAACTAATAAAAGTGTCAGTAGGGTGCTATGAATATAATTATTATGTCATTTTATGTGCGAAGGAAAAAGACAGGATACAGATTTCACAGCTACAACAGAATGGATGAGCCAACACTGTTTCTCTCCAAGGCACCAGACGGGGCACTGGGTGCTACAGAAAATGGGCTTCGTAAGCGCTGCAGACAATCCAAGCGCTGCCCTTCTGCAAGGGCCATTTGCCACTGAGCTGCAAGAACCACTGGAGACCAGCGTTTCCCAAAACAACTGAAGAGGAAACATGTAGTGACTTTACTGCCTAAACCTCTCATCATCCTTGTTTTAAATGAAGACTGAGAAATCATAGAATCATAGAATCGTAGAATCATAGAATGGTTTGGGTTGGAAGGGACCTTAAAGACCATCTAGTTCCACCCCCCTGCCATGGGCAGGGACACCTCCCACTAGACCAGGCTGCTCAAAGCCCCATCCAGCCTGGCCTTGGATACTTCCAGGGATGGGGCATCTACAGCTTCTCTGGGCAACCTGTTCCAGTGCCTCACCACCCCCACAGTAAAGAATTTCTTCCTGGTATCTAATCTAAATCTCCCCTCTTTCAGTTTAAAACTGTTATCCCTTGTCCTGTCGCTCCACTCCCTGATAAAGAGTCCCTCCCCATCTTTCCTGTAGGCCCCCTTTAGGTACTGGAAGGCTGCTGTAAGGTCTCGCTGGAGCCTTCTCTTCTCCAAGAAGACGGATACATTCTGAAAATAAGTGGTATCACAACTTCCCTTTCACCTTGTTTTCTCTTCCCACCAGCCTCATTTCTCCTTTTCAGAGGTCACGGGGAGCACTGGGATCCTTGATACATTTAGGAAGGAGTGTTTAAAAGGATGTTATAAATGCAGTTCTTGACAGATGAAGTTAGTCAACAGTTGCAAGGAAGGTGGATCCTTTAGAAAGCCGTAAATGGACGAATAATAACAACTGTGGCATTACACAAACACCCCCTCTGAATTGCCCAGGGCACCCTCCTAACAGCACTCAGATGCTGAAGAGCCCTGCACTCAGATTGCCCTTGTACTCCAGCATTATATGGTACAGGATTTACAAGCAACATACTTTTATATTTCTTTTATATGTCTTTTATATTTCCATCAATCATGTTACCTCATTGCCCACAGGAGCAATTACTTGATCAGATCTACGCGATAAGCCTCTGTGGGCAAAAGAAGCAGATATGCATTTTCCAAAACACCAAAGAAACAAGCAAAAAACAGGTTTGGCACCGTGAAGAGACACCTTTACCAGCAAGATGTCCCATCGTCTAAGAGAAAAGTGGCAGAGCAGCTGTGAGAGGTGGAGCAGCAGAAGAATGGTACCTGCCAGATCCAGACTTATGCTAGAGTTAGAGCATGGGCACAGACTCCAGTATTTCCCAGACAAAAAGTTTGGGAAATTAAAATAAATCAAAGCTCCTGCAAACCAAAAGAGCAAACCAGACATTAATAACAGAATAGGAAATAATTACAAAAAGGAGTAATTGGATGGTAGCCAGGAAGCATAAGACAAGAATAAATGTTACCATTTCCTTAATTAAGACCATTAAAGGGCAATACTGTAAATGACTCAGAAGGAACAGCTGTGTAGAAGTTTACAGACTTGAACTATAGGGTTTCTTAATGGGCAATTATGTAATTATAGGCTTATTTTAAGGCTTGACCTTTCTCTGTTATAAATAAAGAACTCCTCAAGAGCATCTTATAAAGGCATAGGTAGGTACCAAACATGATCAAATTTTTAAGTTCATCGTGGCAAAGCTGATCTGGATGCACATTACTATTTGCAGCAGGTGCCTAGACACGCTGAGGGACTTCCAGGCCTCAGCAGCAGCGTGAGCTGGATGTATTGGGATGCAGGATAATAAAAATCCTGCTGATCCCGTCCCTTGCCAGAGACAGGGATGCTGCCAGAGCAGCCTCACGCACCCCGCAGCCGTGGTCTCTCCGTGTCTCTGGTCAGACACGGTCTCTTTTAGCGGCTTGAGGAGCTCCAGTCGGCATAAACCTCCTACTTTTCTTCAACCCGCTGGCCTGTGCTCTATCTGTCATCTAATACATGGACATAGAGCAGAAGCAATTTGCTGCTCAAGCTCCGAGGCTGAAATTCCTGAAACAGCCTTTAGAGGACAGCGGAGAATTGCAAATGACACATTTTCAGCTCTGGCCTCATAGTCCAGGTTCCCTCGGTGTTTTGATATGGATTATGAATTCTGATTCAAAGTGCAGACAAAGCATAACTTCTGTATTAACGTGTGCTATTTATGTACTGTGGCTTTCTAAGATAAGGTCGGGACTCAGAACAGCCGTGTATTTTTAATTATATTGTAGCCTTTTCTATCATTAAAAATTCCAGTTTCTACCTGGCTAAACTATAGCCTTGCTGAATAAACGGCTGCACTGTCAGAAGGAGCTCAGTGCTTCATGTTCAGGTCTAATGGAAGAGCGAACAGTGTCCCCAGATAAAAAATACTGATGACCATCATTGGAGGCTATATCAGTCCTGGACTTTGACACAGGGACTTTAAATCTGTGAAAAATTTGCCAGCTGGGTCAAAATATTGCACTTCTCACTCCCTGTGAAAAGTTGGGCCAAATGTTTTAAGAGCTGTTAGCAATAACTAAGTTGGGTTTTGCTCTTAAATTGGTAGAAGTTGGTTGGGACAGCAGCACCGACTGCCCTATTGGGCAGACGCTCTGCTGTGCTGGGTCCTACTTGCTGCTGTGTAACCTATATTAGACAAGTATTTTTGAAGCAAGCAGTGTTCTAAAGCTGGCCTGGCCTGCATTCTACACGTAACATGGAAACACGGTGAGGCCTCCTGTTTGAAGATAAAAATGCTCACAACCAGTTCTGACGAAAGCCTTCGGTTTCTTAGCTTTAGATTGGACTTCAATGAACATTATAAAGCAAGAGAGCCAAGGCTTAGTGTATCCTTGGGCACCAGAAGCAGACGAAGCTCCCGTATGTGAAACAACCGCTTAAGGACTGCACCTCGGTATCCGAAGGACGTTGAACCTCTTGTTGGACAAGGCAATCAGTGTTGATATAATACAACCAAATCGTGCATGATCGCTGTCTACCATTTCTGCAGCCAACATGTTTTCAGTCGTGTGATTGTGTGACGCTGTATAGTGGCAAGCAAAAAAAAAAGTAGGGTTTTTTACACTGACATTTCTAAAATTACCAGACTAAATGGGCTGATTGAACCTCTTCCAATCAACTTCTTAAATCTTCCTTTTAATGAATGCGATACTTAATTTGGAGCTTTCTGAGCTCTCCCCACTATAACTTGGGTCTGTGACCAGGAAATCACATGTTCTTTTGTTTAAGAAGGCGCACTTCCCTTTTTAACAAGAAAATAGGATTCTTTTTCTATATATACTTGTTCTATTTGAAATCCTTTTGGTTAAAGCCAAGAGTTTTGCACTCAGACCTAATGTTCTTGCTAAGAAGCTATATAAAACATGTAGTTATTCTCATTTTCAGGACTGTGATATATTTATGACAAGCTTCCATACTTTTTCTGTGTTTGTTTTCAAGGTGAATATTACAAATGAAGACAATTCGATAGGCAAATTCTACAGCTACTGTACAGGAGCAAACTGTAGAAGCAGAGCAAGAGTGACCTTATTGTGTATGAAATACCGTAAGAACTGAAGTTAAAACCTCAATACTGTCAAAGTAAAGTGTAGTTTATTTTCAAAATCTGATGTGTTAGAAAGAAAATGGCTTGGGTAATCAAGACTACTCTATTTCTCCTTCCATGCCTAATTTTCTGTTGTAAATATTTGTATGTTACTGTCCAGATATTGGGGGAGGGAATCTTTTTTTTTTGGTTTGCAAGGATGTCATTATATCAGGTAATTGAAGTATCCGTATATTGTGTTCCAGAAGTACCAGCTTAGAAAAAGAAAAACGCAGTTACCTTTCAAACACTGGTTTTGCCTTTTTCAACTGAAAGACACTATTTTTCACGCAGGGTAAGCAAAGAGAAGCCTCCAGTTTGGAGTGCGGTTGGTTTACAGATCTCTCTAGCAAACAAACCCATTACAAGGCTTTGGTGCTAGTATTAACTAAAATTACAGTTGCATACAATTCATCAATTAACCATTGCCCTCAAATAAACTAAGTCTGTGGCCTTTTTTTGCTCTTTCCCTTACTCTGCTTGAACAGCAGAGGCCTCTGCCAGGCTGTGCAGTTGAGGCCGCTGTGAGGCATGATGGAGGCGAACTCTCGTGGGGACGATGCTTCAAACCCGCAGGTCCAGACTAAGGGTTTTGTCCTCTGGACATCCAGACACTGCTGATGGTGGAAGCGGTGCTCCCCAGCATGTTATCCTGCAGGATAACCTGCCTGTCCCAGGTGGGACGGACACAGACAGTTACACTGCGTGGTGTCAGATGGACAGACCCGTAGAGAAGAACGGAAGTTCAGGCGGTGAGCAAGTCCTGGGAATGGGGGTGGCAGAGGGCGAGGGAGGTGGGGTTTCAGCGGCAATGTCATTTTCTTTCTGAACAATTAGTCATATCACTCTCAAGAGGAAGCCTTTTAAATTGAAATCAAAAGGGGCAGATTAACTTTTTAGCAGGCTGCCAACCCCTTGAAACAAATCTGCTTGACCAAGACCTTGCAGATTCTGTAGTTGAAGCAAAGACACTGTTTTACCTCCTCCCAGCTCCAATATAACGTGCCCTGTATTTTTCACGGGGAGAAGCTGGGTGATGCGACCTGCCATTTGCATGGCCAGTCTGTTCGATGTGTCTGTCATTTTGCTGTCTCACAGAGGAGGGTAATCTCTCAGCACCGAGGAGCTGTCTGAAGCCAGGGAGGAGTAGCTCCCGGATGATGCAAAGGTCTGGAGTAGTATAAACTTAGGCTAAATTGGCATTAGGCTTCTGAAGCAGTCAGAGGGCAACCTCTAAGGTTAAGTAAGCAGTTTTACTACCTGGAGGGTGACCTGCCCTACATCAGCCTGCTCACTCTGCCCATAGGGGTAGCTTCTTCCTCACCTGCATTACAGGATGGCTGAGCTCTGTCCTGACCTAGGTAAGCTTTGCTAAGATTCTGACCTTTCCTTGGAAGCGGTTATTTTTAGCAAGATAAAATGTAAATCTCCCAAGTTTTGCCATAGAAACATCCACTATGGCAATGTATTTGGTAAGACTAATGTGACCTATGTAGAGGATGGAGACCTGCAATAACAAACCATTGTGTCTTTCAGTGTCACTTGCAAATGTTGTGCTACTTTAATGAAGAGAGTTTTTCTCATCTTTTTTCCTACTCCCTTACTCCCGTTTTGCCCCTTCTTCACTTCACTGAGCTACCTTTGACTGAGTTGTTGCCACGTGCTCCCTCCGGCAGCAGCGCAGCCCTCTGCTCTTCCCCTGCTCCTTGGAGATCTCCTGCAATGAGCTCCTGGGGCTTGCTCCGTGCTTACCTGAGCCTTTTGGCTGAGATCTGGGGATGGACTTTAGAAAGCCTTACTTCCCATTCTCTTCTGGGGTCTAGTTTTGTTCCTTTTAACTATAGTTAGAGCTATGTTTCTCCCTTAAACCAGAAGTCAGGCTTTTTGCTGCCACCTTCTCACTCTTCTCTTCTCCCAACTAACTAAAGCCATGCATTTTTAAGCCATTTCAGCAATTCTCTGGCTTCACCAATCACAGCTGTGAGTTCAGACGTGTTTTAGGGATTGAAACTTTCACTCCAGTGCAATAAAACATATAAAGTTTTTATTTCTGTTCCACTTAAGCGGCCTGCCAATGCAGCTTCATGGGAGCACTTGCAGGCATCATTTCAGCCAAAAGAAAATTTGGTCCGTGAGGCAAGTGTTGTTTGGTGTACAAAGGGAAAGCTGAAGGATTCAGAGGATTCTGGTTTAAAGAACTGCCAAATTAAGTTGGAAATCAAAGTGCACTTACAGACCTCTGGCAAACATCCTTAAGTGACTGTCTCACTCTCCAGTAAAAGCAATTTTTGTGTATCACTGTTACAGTAATTGTGTTGCCACATCAGCTCTGGCCATTTGTAAAAGCTCAATATTCATTCACAGGCATGTTTAAGTAATTTAATGGTCTCTGTATGTGCTAATGTAACTGTTGCAGAAGTGCCTCTGGAGCCCCAAATATTTATTCCCCACCAACTGATCCCATATAGCCAATGCTTGCAACAAGTTCTATGTTGGTGGACCCAAATACCCAAACAGAAACCACTGCAGCCACCAAGAATGTGCTCTATTTTATCCAGAGAAGTGTGTTTTGGAGAGGAAAAGGGGAATTCAGTTAGTTCATTCCTCACTGCTACTTAAGATGCTCTTAATATGCAATTAGTTCTAATATCAGCAAGTACCCAAGTCTAACAGAAAAACCTTTTTTTTGTCATTAGTATGTTTGGAAAAGAAAACTTGACATTCAGCAATTGTAGGACCATGCTGCAATCACACCAGGTAAAATTATGGATGCTGAGCGCTCATGGTACATACTAGTACTAAAATGATCAAGTGAGACTGCAACTCCACTGTTATGAGGCAGGCACGGTGGTCCTTGCAAGTTTTCGGCTGTGGATAACGTATTTGTGAAAGCTGCTCATGGTTTTGGGGTACACTAGAATTGCAGAAGTTCTGGTCTTCTCATCATTTGTTTTTGGTGCTGAGTTAGCGTTGGACGTCTCATGAGCAGGCCGCTCTTCAGAACCTGCTGAGTCCATACCCTTGCTCTAGGATTCCTCTGCTGGCAGTCACAGACAGTTTTGTCTGTGCTTTTCTGATTTTGATCCTTTTCTTTTTAGGCAGTGTCAGTATTAGTTAATATTCACAACAGTAAGAATGTTTCAGAAAAGGACACTCACTAGCATGCATTAGGAGGTCAATTTAAAAAAAACCCACCCCTCTTTACAACAAAGATCTCAGTAGATTATTGTTACCAACTTATGTTGCACTCCAGAATGCCGTGGTCAATGCTATGACTATAAACACTTCATTGCTAATACCAACCATCTANCAGTGAAGTAACTACTGAAGTCAACAATGTCCCAACCAATATGAAACCAGAGACTGCTGCAGAGACTATCATACTCTGTTTTCATACAACTTTATGATCTACAGCTTCGTGTTCCTCCTGCCTGGAGGAAATCATGCAATCCATATGTTAGAGGAGGAGATCCTGCATTGCTGATAATCTCACAGTGTTTGACATTCTTGTGTAATCTTGTGTAACCTGTCTTGACATTGACAGGAAATTTTCTTTTTCACTTTGTTAGTGTCTCTGAATGAGTGAAAATCCTGGAAGAGCAACATTTTTGTGATTTCAGTAGCAACAAAGTGGACTTCCAAGTCATTGCAAATTAACGTGCTGTGGAGCCTCTCTGTAGACTGTCTCTAGAACTGCTTCTGTGGCTATAGCAGTTTTGACTGTTTTAATGATCTGATTCAGTGAGATACAGCCACGTTCCCTCTTGTCCTTACGGCCTATCCAAGCACTTACAGAGAGGGTCAAACACCGCTGTCTTCCTACATACCTCATTCCTGTGTCAGGTGCTAAAAGCTTTCCTACTTAACAGTGAGGAACCGGGCCCTTAAGAAGCACTGGTTTGGAGAGCCGTAATTTCAACATTCAAGGGATATTTGCCAAGCTTTGCTAACGATTTAAATTTGCTGTTGTTTTTGATGGTTTTTATCTCTGCACATGCAGTCTGGGCTCTGGAGCGCAGGCCTGGGCTCAAAGCTGGTACCTTATCATCTAGATTGGGAGGCTGTAGGAGGAAAGAACTTGCTGGTGCGTCCATCCTATTGCTGCTGCAGTGTTAAAGGATCTTCATTTTTAATTTTTTTTAATAAAATTTTATTTAGTTATTATATTTAATTAATTAATTAATTTTATTTATTCGTTTAAATTCCATCAGTAGACTCAGAGGTTCAAGGAGCGTCTAGACAATGCTCTTAGTCATATGCTTTAGTTTTAGGTAGTTCTGAGAGGAGCAGGGAGTTGAACTCGACAATCCATATGGGTCCCTTCAATTTGAGGTATTCTATGATTTTATGATCCTATGAGCTTGACCCTCAGAGCAGTGAATGCCATTTCTCCCCACTGCTCCCACTGGAAGACCCATCTGCCACTGAATTACTTTCACGGTTACACATCACAGCCGTTAAATTTTCCCATGGACAGTCTATATGTATGTGTTCCTATGCCAACATCAGCCTGAAGGATAAGTTTCTCTTCTTCCCTCATTGTGTTCACGGAGGACCACATGAAGCCACAATTACCCTTGGCCTGCATTTGTCCCTTAAAGCATTTTTGGACAGTTTTAAATAAGGAAATATCTTTCTTTTCCTGCCTAGTTTGGTACAACTTCCATTCCTTCACTGCAGCATTACCCTTGCTTTGCAAATCCGGAGACTACAGTAACAAATTCCCTCCTTTCCACTTTCATGTTAATTCATTCTTATTTCCATATCTCTTGTTTCCTGCTTTCTTGTTCCTTTCTATGCCATCTGTTGTTTTGGTATTGCCTTCTTTCCCCTTTTCAACACTTTTTAAAAGCAAAAGAAGTGAGAAACCTTATAATACTCTTTTTCTTGGGTTGATGTGTTTCTTAAAGAATAATTACTATCCTTAAGAATTTGTTACAACAGACCTAAAGCATTCACTTTTTTGCAGGATCTTCCCTGCTGAATTAGGCATCCTCGGAAATAATCCCTGTGTATGAAAGTTGAGACATTAACTCTGGCTCACAGGAAAAAAAAAAAATTTCTTGGGTCTCTTAGGCTAATTCCGGTGCGATAACCATACGTGGCAGGATAGCCACGGCTAACAACCGAACTCCCACCCAGCCACTCACTCACACGCTTCCTCAGCAGGATGGAGGGGGAGCAAATAGGAAGAACGGAAATTAGAAAGCTCATGGGACAAGAGAAAAACAGGGCCAGCACCTGCCAATTACTGCTGCAGGCAAAACAAACTCAAGTGGGGGAAAATTAATTTATTGCCAAGGAAAATAGATATTTAATTACTGAATCAGGTGGTGAGAAACAAAAAGACAAGAACTAAAGCAATACCTTTCCTTCCCCCTTTCCCATGCTCAGGTTCACTCTTTCACTGCAGACTCCTCGCCTCCCGCCCTCGATACCACTGCGGATACACTCCGTCCTTTCAGCGAAGCAATGAGTGGTGCAAGGCGGGCGGTTATAGTCAGTACGTAGTGGTTCCTCTCTGCCGCTCCTTTCCTCCCACATCTTTCTTCTGCTTCAGTGTGGGCTCCCTATGGGCTGCAGCTTCCTTCAGGAATATCCAGGTGCTCTGGTGTGGGGTCCTCCCTCCACGGGCTGCAGCG
>VXBH01009702.1:0-13469 GCA_013400035.1 Rynchops niger
TTCTATGATTCTATTCTATATTACACCATTGCTTTCAGAAAGGGTTGGTTGCCTTTCCTGTAGTAGTCTAATTTTTGCAGACATTTTCCAGTTGCTGTGTCTTGTAATTTGGTTTATAAAGGAGAATGGGAAACAAAAAAAATGTTTCAATTTTGGCTTTTTTAATGATCCCGATGCTAATTCACAATCAGTAAAAAAAGGTTAAGGCTTCAAAGTCACCACCACATTGAGTAGACGGATCTTCTCTTTCTTCTGTTCTTTTTTAAGTGGGAGAAAGAGACAGACAGAGCCATAATATGTGTATACATTGCACCGTCTGTGAGTCTGACTGCCTTTATTTATAGAGATCATTCCTCATGTCCAGTTCTCTTGGAAGTCTTATCTGCCCTATCTATCACCAGAGATGTTTCTTCTTGACAAACACGCTTTAGGGGATGAATCAAACATTATTTAGCTTTCACTGCTTACAGGTAGTTCAGGAGACCTCCCCTCCTGGATCAGTTCTTCTCTTGCCTTTGGATATTTTAATAGATTCTTGTATTAGAATTAAACTTGGGTCAGTTGTTACAAAAACTGCAAATTGGAGCTGCAGTTGTCTCAGCAAATCGGTCCATTTTGCCAGCTGCCTTCTGTCAGGCAGCTTACAATACCTGTTTAATCACTAAGCTGGGAAGAGAAAACCGACTTCCCTGGGAGTGGCAGAGGCATTCTTATCTAGGTACCATGGAGAATGCGAAAGCTGGGGGAGCAAGATGCGGAGTTTCTGTAAAGCTTTTGTATCAGAGGTTTAGAAACAAAGCTGTGTGTTCAAATTTACGTGTAGAACAGCCCTTCATTGACACTCTGAGGTCTAAGGATTTGGCCCTAGCTTGGTGGGGAGTGTGCTTGGCAGAGCCTTTGTTGGAAGGTATGAAATGGATCACCCATTGCAATTTTGCTGTGAGTTCTTATAATTTCCTTTGTTCAGCTCTGGGCACCAGTGTCCCTCTGCCACAGCTAAATCATGTACATGCTTGACAGACACATGGGAGATGAAAATTTTATCTCAGTGGATCCTGTGAAATGCTGAATGCCTGTAAAAGTGCTGTCAGAAAGACCTACAATATCTTATTAATGAGCATGTAGTCAGATGCTCTGTTTCCTCTCCCACATTACCTCTCATGACTCCCTGGCTTCAAGTATCCCATGCAAAAGCTATTTTTAGTGTGCCAGGCACTTATTCACTTTCCCTGGATGCCTCTCAAAAACTCAACCAATAAATGGCTCATCCTTCCCTCTCCCAAAAACTTTCATAAATCTAGTTTCCTCCTGCAAGGTGCAAACTCCAGAGGCTGACATCTCCTGCATATGAACTTTCTTATACTGCCAGCCTTAGCCCTCACTGCCAGGAGTTAGATGCTAATGTCAGGTTTATTAGCACAGACACAACTGAGTCCCCTCCTTTCCAACCAATTCAGGACACAATCTGAAGCTGAGGATCTCTGCCTCTCCTTGCTCGTATAATTTTGAGGAGCATAGACATCTGAAACTTACATAATTGTGGAAAAAAAGCACCTCAGGGTATCACTAGTTAAAACCCCCTGTCTTTGGACAAGGATATTTTATATGCTGATTGCTAGAGGAACCATCTTTCATATCTAAGTTTCTCTCTGCAGCTGACCCACTTTCATGGGTCAAAAAAAACCCCTTTTGCTTATGGATTTCAGTCCATACTAGAGTTTGACGCCAAGGCATTGGAAACTGTAAGATTTATTTCTTCTGAACTTGCATGCTAAACTTGACAATATTTGACTGCAACATACCATGGAAGTGTATCCATCACAAATACCTTCTACAAGAAGCCGATCACCCTCATAAGTATCTATACAATTTCTATTTTTCCAAGATTAGAAATTTAGTTAAAATC
This sequence comes from Rynchops niger, assembly GCA_013400035.1. Taxonomy (NCBI): domain Eukaryota; kingdom Metazoa; phylum Chordata; class Aves; order Charadriiformes; family Laridae; genus Rynchops; species Rynchops niger. Next base: position 1,907 of record VXBH01009702.1, read on the forward strand.
CCTCAAAAAAGAAAAGAAATTTGCAGGTAACAGATAACAGGCTTTAAAGATATTTATTTATAGGAGTACATATATATGAACATGGTGTGTTTGTGTATGTAGGCCTATATTTATGTATGTTTCATTACATATATATATACAGGCTTTTAAAAATATATAAATGCATTTGCTTATATATATAATAATAAACAACCTCCCACCTCTAAATGTCACATTACATGAAATGGGCTTTTAGATAATGATATCCCAGGTGGTCACTTCTGAAAAAATTAAAATGTATACTGAAATTTTTTGAGACCTCACTTCCTGATGTATAGGTTTCATCAGTGACTTCAGTTTCTATTATTACTATTATATTCTATAAGTGTTTGTGATGTTTTACAGTGTATGACCCTTTTTTGGGAAAACCTTCTCAGAATTAAATAAGACAAACTAGTTCCTGGAAGTTAGAAAACAAACAGAGAAACTGCTGTAGGTGTTTGTGCAGTATTTAAGGTGCAGATGACTGGGGAACCAGTGAGTCTTAAGGAGAAGGTAATACAACTTGTGCTTTACAGCTGAGGTCCTTTTGGCAATGGCTGGAACTACCCATAGCCTCAGCCAAGGGTGACATTTATACCACAAAAGTGAGTTTTGCGATAGCATGGCGCGCTCTTGATCCTGTAAAGTCTTGATGGTTCACAGCTAAACGCAATTTGACTGCATTGCTCTGTAAAATCAGGGCTCTCCCTTTGCATCCTTTGCTGTCCATGGTTTCAGGCAATGTTTTCAACCACAAAGCTTAAAAAGTTATTGAACTCCTCTCAGCATTTGGCCTTTTTGCTCCCGGGAAGCCTGTTTAGCTGTTCCCACCCATCTTTCACATGTTTAACTAAGTGGGCTCTTCACCTGCGGCTCAAGTAGTAACCCCAGCACCTGATTTGCACCTTTGTGACAGCCGTTGCTGTGCCCTGTACAACAGCAGTTTGCTACGGGTAACACTAGAATATACTTCACCTTGTGTGTTTTTATAAAAGCATCTGATCTATACTTAAAACAAAAAATAATGTTTCTGGCTGTTTTTTTTCTGTGTGGAGTGGGTACAAGGAAGCTGTTGTTTGCTTACTTGATCAGTAAGCAAACTGTCAGTAACCCTGACAGTTAAACAACTATTGAAAAAAACATTGGTGTTCTCCTAAAGTAGTTACACAAGTGGTATGAACTGTAAACAGACAACAGAACAGATGTTGGAAGGTCATCGAAGAACCAGGAACAGTCTATCTTTAGATTTAACACGTTGGTCTGATTACCAGGCAGCTGATCCCCCCAAGATTATTAAACGAGAAAAGAGTGATTGTTTGGACCAGCCTTTTGTTTGGTGTTCATGCAGCATGTAGCGCAACAGGATGCTGGTCCTTCAAAAAGCGATGATTGATATTAACTCCATCTCCATGCCTGTGATGGGTTTAAGCAGTAATTGCTGCATCAATGCCAAAAGATTTACAAAGGTCAAAATCAAAAGGGAGAGAAGACCTCTGTTCCTGTCCCTTCCACCAGGAGAGTAATTGTTATCAGTAGCTCCAATAATGGCAAAAGTGCTGAGCTTGTTTTTTTGGTCCTGCCTTAAAAACTTGATTATGTTTTACTGGTATGAATGCCTCACTGGCAGGTGCTGCATGCTGATGACAGTCATTTTTCTTCCCACTTGATGTTGACCATTGCAGCTGTCCTTGTGAAAAAAAAAAAAAAACCCTCACAATCTCATTAAAGTTTCAGCAATGCTCTTGCTGAACAACAAAAGAGGCTCAAAGAGAGATGCCTCCTCTGAGATTCCAACAGTGGTGGAGAGCAGAGAGTGACGTGATAGGAGAACAATTTGTCTTGGTTGGATCACTCTCTGCTCTCCTGAGGAGGCAGAGACAACATCGTGGTTTGGAGAGAAGAAACCCTGAAGATGTTTTGTAGGCATGCAAGTGATTGTCGGGGGTGCTGACAGTGCTGTTATGGTTTTCAGTTCAGGCTTGGACTCTGCCACAGGTGCTCTGGTCAGCACTGGCTGGTTAGCAATGAAATGGCCGTGACACAGGGAATGGGTTAGAGGCTGATGGTGATAAGGAAAATGCTGATACTTATTCCCACCTGCCTTTGTGCTTGGGGCTTGCCACGCAGCTCTGTTGCCCTGAGACCCCCTGTGAACTCTATCATCTCTGTTCTTGACAGCACATCTGTTTTGTATGGATGGGGACATGCTCTCCCTCATTCCCATTGTCTTTGGCATACATAGGAAAGGGTATCTAACAAGGCATGTGAAATGGGCTCAATTCTTCTCCATACTTCCATAGGTGTCAAAGCAATGCATCTGAGTTTCCAGAAAGCCGTTCCTGCTTTCTGTTGGCGAGGCTAGAGAATCAAGCCAATCTGATTAATTATGTGCTAATTTATCAGTTTTGGTGGTTAAAACATCCACCTTTTAGCTATGAAGTTTAAAGTAGATGCAAATTAATTAATGCATGAACAGTAAATTCTGCCGAGACCACTTCAGTCTAATCGAAGGTATTGTCTCCTAAAAAAAATTGCAAATATTTTTGTTTGTGCAAGATTTCAAGAGACTGCAGATGCAGAAAGGGATTCCCCCACCCCCACGTCAGGCCCTGAGACCTACAGACCGGTTCAGGTTTTGGGAGAGACCTGGGGACACTGTAAGATCAAGTGGAGTGCAGCTGTGGGCTTTAGAGAAGTCAGACAGCTTGAGGGATGGTTCCTCTCATGAGAAACACATTTCAAAAAGCTCTTGGTTCCTGCCAATTAAATAAATCTGAAATTATTCCCTGACTCACTGAAGTTCAATCTCCTCTTCAGACTTCTTCCTAAAAGCAGTCAGAATTACAGATATGTGGTTTCTCACTGAAACACGATTATGTTTCCACCCCCAAGATAAAGCCATGTTCATCTGGATGCACTTCTAACTCACTGTGTTTATTAGACAAATTGTCCTAGTGTAACTAAAGTGATTGAGTTACATAGTGCATATCCTCAGACACTCAAACTAGTTTAAAATGATGTTTACATTGGCTGACTTCAGGGGGTTAGTTTGAGCTCACTGGATAATAGTGAAGCTTTAGCTAGAGTGAGTAACTCTCTATTAGATGTTCACACTCTTATAACTAGGTCAAAATTACATTTACTTTGTTACCCTGCTGCAGTATTTCAGGCTAGGAAAGCCTACCTAATCCTTAGGATTCACCACCACTGAGGTCTGAACGCTTTGAATCAGGTCAGATCACTAAGTGGCCTTACTAAGTGGCTAGAACTGAACATGAGCAGGATATTTTTCCTTGCAATAATACTGTCCTCCAAACACCTAGTTCTTCTAGTCATGTCATCTGTTTATAACTCTTCCTCGTATTCCATACATAGTCTATCAAAAGTGATACTTTCCAACCTTGTGTATTTGTGGATTTTAAATGCTTTTGCAAATGCAGGTACCCATACCCATCTCTTTTTCTAGAGTAGTTTTGCCCTCTCCTTTCTCCCACTGCACTGGAGCAAAAGGGATCACTTGGATTTATTGGGTCAGTATGGAGCCCTTGGCTCCAGGCAGGAAAATGGGTTAGAAAGGAAGTGTCAGGGTGAGGTGGCACCTCAAGGAGTGTGCAAAAAGGAAAGAACAAAGATGCACGAATACTGTATTGTGCTCCAGATTACAACATGAGAAAAATCCACTACTGACTAGAAGCAGTGGTTTAGTGAAGAGTGAAATAATTCCAACTACGTGTCCCTAGAAATGTTTCTGAGCCCTTGCCTAGTGATATGATAATAGTTTTCTGTTACAGTTATCATGATACATATAGTATCTTCTTTCAGAAGCAGATTATTATTTTTTCAGAAAAATGGTAAGTGTACTAAATGTACTAAACAGAAGCTTAAATTATCTATTATTCTGATTGTCTTTTCCAATGAAATATGCTTAATGTATTTTGTATTTTAAAAATATGGCAATGTATTTTTTTTCCTGATAGCACTGGAATTAAACCTGACCTCTCTGAATAAAGTTGCCTTACTATTGTCTTTAGTAACACAACTTTACAAAGGGGGGGATTTATCTCACCTGCTTTTGGACACATGAAGATTAGATATTCATTCTAAACTAATACTCTGGGCTTTCTAAATAATCAATAGAAAGAGTTAACTACATCTGGAAGGTTATTCATCTCACCTTACAATATAAATTTAAGGTAAGTGGGATGCACTGCTGTAGAAAGGGACACTCTGACAGTTGTAAACACGTAGATGAGTATTTACATTAGGAATGTGTAACACTGGAAGAGGAAAATCCACCTCACATTTCTAGAAGCCCTCCTTAATCCACCATTGCTCGATTCGGTCAGATTATGATTTCAGAACGTGTGCAGTCTCATGGATTTGCTGGAGTGGCACCAGATGGTATCAACGTCATAAAACAAACCTAAGTCAACAACCAAGACTTTTCTTTTGTTTATAAATCAGCTTCAGTTTGGAAATGGCTTCACATCTAACTAGATAAAGCATGCAAAAAACCAGGTTTTCTGTTCATCTCTTCCACGTTGTTCTACAATATAGCCAGAACAGAGCATCATTTCAAAGCTATTGACAGAGGAGGCACCAGCTTTATGCAGTTATTTATCAGAAGAAGTATACACTTTAATCCTTACACTTAATAGCTGCTGAGCTCTGCTCTATTTGTCTGCTCAACATTTTATACCAGGGTATTCCTGCTTGCCATTCTGCATTGATTTCATCCTTTATTGCCTCTTTTTACTGAGCTCTTGAATTGCTTGATTTTTTAAATTTCATTTTCCATTATTTGAGTTTTCTTTGCAATCCCTAAAACATGCCTTTTGTCACTGAAACACATCTTACCTTCTGTAAATATCTTCCCTTTTTCAGCTAGAGAAATGAAGGGGAGATAGCTTCATCAGTCTCTAGATGCTGTTTTGCATGAATGTGCTAGTGTTAGAAGATACTAATTTCAGATTTTCACAAACTAGGGAGGTATGCCAGCACAGATCAGTACAAGCTTTGCTTCTTATACTCTTCACCCTTGTCTTTACTTTTAGTTTCACCTGCAGACACAGAATGGCAGTAAATAGACCTTTAAACTAGCACTGTATGTGTATTATTTCTGTCCTATGTATTTAATTTATTTCCTGTCTTTCCACTTATCTCATGACTTTTAGTGAGTCTTATGGACCGACTTGCCTTTGTGTTATCAGATCCTTAAAGTCTTTCTCTGCCTTTCCTTGGGTTATTGTAAAGCATAAGGAAAGACCATCTCTCTGGACTAAAAGCCTCTCAAGCAAAACTCAGGGCTATGCTTAATATGTTTATTTTGCTTCCAAAAATTGTGATTATTATGTGCTGGTATTTGTATTATTGGGATTATATTAAGAAGCGGTGTTTGCATACCTTCATATCAGATAGAAAAGCAGATTCTTCCCATCTTAAAGGGAAATCTACTTTGTTTATGGTAGTAGGTACAGGCTAATGTGCAAGATCAGATGGGTGGCAAATAAGACATAGTTGTGCTATTTCAGAATGTGTCTTTAATTGCTGATTTATTTGAAACAGCTTATAATGTCCTTCACAACAGTGACCTGCAACCACAAAGAGATCCCAACAACATAGCTAACATAAAAAATGCAAGAAAACTTCATTCCTGGGTTCATGCCCAGTTTTTTGACAGCTATATTCATCAAATAAAGGTTGAGAGGTAAGAAACAGCTTTAAGAAATAATGAGAAACTAGAAATAAGATATTCATCTTATCACAGTTTAGTTAGGGGAAGCTGGGTGTAAGCCAGGATTTGAAATTGGAGATGCAGAAATTAATGACAGAGAGTGATAAGGGCTGCAAATCACATGCATTTACATGTCATCAGTCTTGTCATACAGGAGGATTGTACCATGATTGACAAGGGGGAAAGTAATATTAATTTGTAATTTGTAAGGTTTTTGAGTTAATAGAATTTGATCAGCCGACTGACCAAAGGTACAGAATTGAAATACTTAAATGACATAAGACTGAAGCATAATTGTAATTATTTTTGTGCATGTCCTTGGCCTATTCATTAAACAGTCTTGATACTTCTTGGACAGAATTGTTGTCTTTATGCCTTTCACACGTTTTATACCTGTTTTGTGCTTTAGCATGTTTTGTTGAAATAGTTCTCTTTCTTTCTGATTTCCCTGCCTACACTAAAGCGAAGCTCTTCTAGCTGTGACTGCTCTTATCATGTGCTTGAAAGTGGATTTTGGGCAGAGGATGAGGTGCTCTAAAGGATCAATTGAAGCAGGGGTTTACAAGATCTTTTATTCCCCCTCTTTTTATTCCTATAAAGGGACCAGTGATGCACAGGAACTGGGTGTGATGCCTAGCAGGGAACTTGCAGCAGGCACTAGTTCATTTTTTTGCCATGGGTCCTCAAAGAAGATGGACTGTGATGTTATCTAGCCCATGATGTTTTTCCACATTCCTCTATTTCTTCTGCAATGACATTCTAGTCAATATTATGGTCTACAATTGGGAAACCTCTTGATTGCTCTCTGCATATCCAAATCTTATTGTTTCTCTCTCCATATTATTCATTTAATGAAATATTTTCTTAATACGGGAACCAGCATAAAAGTAACAGAAATTGAGCAGCTGCTGGCAATAAGAGTTTGTAAGAGGAATTCAGTGCTTAGTCGGTAGTGTGCACATTAGCTGCATATCTGTAGATTTTCTTAAAAGCAATGGCCAGTTTAGTTTTGCACTCGTTATCACACAAAAGCTCTAAACATGTTAAAGTGTTGCACAGCACTGTGGACTTGTTCCACATATAACAATTTTTGTGGCGTTTGCCCAGGTCTTTATCTGTTCATCCTAGATAATCACGTCCAGATTCCTGTACGCCAGGTACACTCTTCATATGCCACCTCCAGACCTGTTGAAATGCTGCCTTGAAATGAACATTTTGTACCCTTATTTTGAAAAGATCCTCTCAGCAGTGGACCAGAAAAATTAGGTGTGCATGGCTTTGTGTTACATGCTGTAATCCATCATGCAAGCTGAACAGGAATCTGTATTGAGATAGGGACATTTAGACTTACGAACACAGAAAGCTACAAGAAAATTCATATTGCTTTTCTTACCCTCATATTTGTGGTTGCTCATCTTCCCACTGCTCATTGGCATAATGATTTTTTAACAAATATTTAGCATTTATACTCTTACTGGATCATCAGCAAAATAGCTCAGGTAATGAAAGAAGAAACCAGGCAAAGAATCAAGAGCTCAGATCCTTCCTCTGCCCCTGACACCTTATGTGCATTTTGACATCTTGTTTTTTATGTCCTTTGGTTTCTTCATTTGAAAAGTAAAGCTACCACATATCACACAGTGATTGCAAGAGTAATAACATGAAGTATATCAACAAATAAGATGCACACAGAAAAGCCTTTCCTAAATCAGCTCCTCAGTAGTCAGGAAAGATAAAAGCTGAGGAAAAGGCAAGTAATAAACAAGGTCAGCTTTGACTTTTTTATTTTCTTTCTGGACGAAATTCCACGAGTTTTAGGCATTCAGAGGCTGCAGTAATGAAGACACTAGGAACACCAAAGAGTGACAGAGTCACTGCTTCTATTGCTGTGGGTGCAGGACAGGACATGGTGATAAAATAAAGTTTTTAACATCAAGTTGAAAGTAGCCGCAGTTCACACAATTAAGCTGGTGACTCAGTGAATTGCATCTTTTAAAATTTCCCCAGCTCTGACACATCACAGGGTGACTTTATGTCCTACTGTTTTTACATCCTTGTTGATATCTTGAATTAGACAAGCATCTGTTACTCCAGTGAAATCAGATATCTGTTTTAATACGGTTGTTTTCAACACTGCAGTGTGTTCTGATTATTCTTTGTATTGAAAAAAAAAATAGCATTCAATTCTATTCCCTTTTTCTTTGTTCCAAAGGAAAATTATTTGTTCCAGTCTACTCTTTTTCTTACAGTTCAATTAGATTTACCTACCAGCAGCTTCTATCAAAGCTTCTCCTTATCTGATTTGGTATCTTTTATATGAAAAATTATTACATTCAGAGAAGAAATAGTCTGAAATATATACCCATTAAACAACTTTCTTTAGCTCTTACTGCACTTTCTTGGGGTAGTGGTAATGGTAAGGATTTTTTTTTCCCACAAAACTTGACATTTTCTGACCATACAGCCCAAATTTATCATTGAATTATGCTCTTTTTAATGGTTTTCTTTGATAGGATGTCTTCTGTTCCAGGTCCAGAATGACTTATTGCTTTTAACTCCCAGTTCATGCTTAAAATAAAGGAGCAAAATGCTGTTCTGAGATTTATGGGTATAAATTTGGAGCAATTCTGGGGAAATGAGTAGAGTTGCTTCCAAATTTACTTTGTGTAACAGAAGGGTACTTTCTGGACATGCATAGAACTCTTGTATCTTTGCAACACTAAGGGAGGAATGCTGCACTTCTAACACATTGATGTGATTGATGATGTTGGTAGACATTGATATCTTCTGATGAAGCGTTTTGCATTTTTCATTAATAATGTGTGGAGTAACTCACATCTTCAAGGGAATCAAAACTGTATTTTCTTGGGCATTAGGAACAATATACCTTCTTCAAGCCTCTGTATGGCCCAACACCTTTAAGCAATTTTAAACAAGTTCTGAGATACAGACCATATAATATAGTCTCGCGTCACCTATATTTACTGTGGCGTCCCTCGACAAATGGTAACATAAATTTTTTCCATAGGAAACATGTGATGTATACTCATGATCTCCCTATTGTTGAGATCAGAATTAGGCCTTTAAACTCCATGCCAACAGCCAGTTAATTAAGTGAGTCCATTCTGCATACTTTATGCCTAATTGCAGCTTGTAACACCCTGTCACAGGAGATCTATCAGAGTCCAAAAAACGTAAATCTGTTAATGGAACCATTTATGATGTAATTGGGGCTTTTCTGTAAAACACTGTGTGTAATACCATGGAGATAATATGCAAAATGCTTCCCTAATATAGATATGTGTGCCAAGCCGTTGGATTCATCAGTGATAGTGGCATTTAGTGGTGCTATGTAACTGCTCCAGTTCAGCCACATTCTCCTAAAACATATTTTTGGATGTGCTATGTCAAGTTAATAGGGAATGATCTGGATCTGGGGAGAGTATTTTCAAAACTAGATCTTCTGATTTACTAGGTATATAGCTTGACAGGGCCTCTAAATGTTATGGAGATGTTACATTTCCAGTCACTTTGTAGGCCACAAGAAGAAAATGTTGAGATAAGATGCACAAAGCTGTCAACAGCAATGTTAATTGCATGCCACATAGATCAACTGGGGGCTTTCTTATGAGGAGCAGCTGAGGGAACTGGGGTTGTTTAGTCTGAAGAAGACGAGGCTGAAGGAAAACATTATCGGTCTCTACAACTCCCTGAATGGAGGCTGTGGAGAGGTGGGGGTTGGTCTCTTCTCCCAAATAGCAAGTGATAGGACAAGAAGAAACAACCTCAAGTTGTGCCAGGGAAGGTTTAGATTGGATATGAAGAAAAATTTCTTCACTGAAAGGGTTATCAAGCATTGGAACAGGCTGCCCAGGGAAGAGGTGAAATTGTCTTCCCTGGAGGTATCTAAAGGATGGGTAGACGTGGTATTTAGGTACATGGTTTAGTGGTGGTTTTGGCAATGTTTGGTTAATGGTTGAACTCAATGATCTTAAAGGTCCCTTCCAACCTAGATGATTCTATGATTCATCTATCCTCACACGTTAAGGATACATAAGTTTTCTTTTGGGACTTATTACTATTCACATAAGATATTCTTGAGATCCCTGTGTGAAGAAGTGGAAAGAAGGATTTGTAAATGTTTTTCTGATGCTTATAGTTAATATTAGGGAATATATATAAAGACCTTATTAGGAAAACATTTGTGCCATCCATGATTATATCCCTCACCTGAATCTTACTTACAAACTTCCAGGAGCTTCTCTCTCCTGCAGAGTTTCAGGGATGTTCTTCAAACTAATCTGGAAGTTCTTCCTTGTTATTGGCCATTGAGATTAGAGGATTTTTTTGCCTGTTTTACTTCCTTCAAATGCTCTATTGTGTTAAAAGCCAATAGCATATGCTACTCTATATCACCTAATAAGTAAATTCAGTGTATGCTGTTCCACTCTTTGCGCTGGCTCTGATGTGGTTTGAATCTCTTGAGTCTTGGATCTCCTGGTGGTCTAGAGCATACTCACACCAGAGTTATAGTCAGATCTCCATATAAATTCAGATGGGAATGAAAAAAAATTAAATATCACCATTGTCTGTTTAAAGCACAAAGCATATTTAATTAACATGAAATTGCCCGTACTTAACCTAGTGTACTATTTAATGCAACGTGTAGCACAGATTACTTTCAACAGTGTTATACTTCTGATACTTCATCTCCTATGGAAGGGGAAGAGAAAACAAATACTGGATCGATATTAGTCCCTTTGCTCAATCCACATACTACAGCCATAGCTGTGAGAGTCTGTACAGAATGGGAGAGGTATCAGCATTCACAGCCACCTTTTGCCCGTTAAACCTATAATGGGGGAGGTATTATCTGCAGAATTGGAAATCAGAACTGTTTGAGGTCAAGTTGTATAAATAGCTATTTTTCAAGTTAATATTGTTAAAACATTTACTGATTAGCCAAAATATTTATCCTCAAAACATGTTATCCTGACTGATGCCATTTAACAGATTTACTTCTTTTTTGTCATAGTACAGCAGCTCAATCTTCTCATAATTTTTATTTTACAAAATGTAATTATAACCTCGAACTGATGCAATCTAAAAATTCAAGTTGAAAAAAGACATAACGTTTGATCCAGATCTAGCCATAAATAGTCTCATTACAGGACTGAAGGTTGTGAAAAAATGGTGCTATAGAGAGTTTTGAGAAAAAAAGACATGCAAGTTTTCTGGGATCTACTCCTATGCTTGCCCCAGGAGCACGTTTTCTCAAACTTGACTTAAAAATACAAAAATATTTTTCAGCTATGGAGTACTGTTTAGAAACCAAACCAATGAAAACATCAAACCTGGTATAGATTTAAGACTCACCTCTGATTCTGATCATGGCCTGATTTACAAAACACCAGGCCTGCTGGTAACAGGTGGGAATATCTTGTCTTCCAGGAGGAAAAGGGTTCTAGGACAAGAATTATCAGGGCTCATTGTTAGGACTTTAAACTAGATTTGAAGGGGGGTGGGGACGGTACTGGGTTCGCTGGTGAGGTGGCAGGGCGTAGTTCCTCAGCACTTGTGGGGGAGTGTGCCAGTATTTCTGAGAGCCAGAAGGCACACCTCATCTCAAGGGTCAAAACTACACACACAACTCCCTCTCTGAAGTGCTTATACATCAATGCCCTCAGCATGGGGAATAAGCAGGAAGAGCTGGAGATCTGTGTGCGGTTGCAGGACCATGATCTCATTGCAATTACTGAGATGTGGTGGGACAGCTCACATGACTGGAATGCTGTCATGGATGGCTAC
>VXBH01009704.1:0-11859 GCA_013400035.1 Rynchops niger
ACGCCCACCGACTGCCTGCGTGAAGGGTGCACATGAACGTAAGTGGAACTTTTAGGCAGGTACTTTCTGAAGATTTATCATTTGCATTCACTTGTATTTGGATATAGCACTAGGCAGATCTCAGTAACTGGAGTTTTGATTCATAGTCTCAGTAAATTTAAAATACCAACAATTGACCTAAAGGTGTCTGATCAAAGTAACACAAATAAAATTCTACCTTTCTTTTGTGCATATATTTTCATCACTGGGAACTGCATGCAGATACACAAGGCTTTATTTTGAACGACTGAAGACTGTAGGGTTTTGCCAGTGGCTGGGGTGTAGCTGAGTTGATCAGCTTTAATTTGAAATGCATTTAATTACAGCAGAAGAGATTCATTTCTGTCCAGCAGACAGCCTCGTCTATACTATTTTTTTAAACTTCCTCTACAGTTCGTGGAGAGAAGTAAGACTGAGGTCATGGTCAGAGGCCCACTTTAAGCTAGCATGTCTCTGGGCTGCTGCTGAAGGAGGTGTCCTCTCATGCCCCGTTCATCCCATTGCTCCTTTTGTGTCTCTTTCAGCAGCTGCTGGAATAAGCAGGGTCAGGGTCCAGCATACTACTGGTATCCATGGAGGCATGCAGGAGCATGGGGAATGTGGAAACAACCCTTTTGGTGGTAGTTCAGGTTTCTGTTGCATAAAAGCGCCCATTTAACCACAGTTAACAATGAGTGGAATGAACTGAACGGCCTGTAGCAGAAGCCCAGACAAATAATTAAGTTAGTTACCTAGGGAAATAGAGTTAAGTAAGATGAATCCTTAGTGTCTTAGTGTACTAAAGAGTATCTTAGAGTCTTACTGTACTCAAGACTTATGGTCAACAAAAATGAAAGTTTTTAAGTATCTACAAGACAGGCTATATAATAGTGTGGTGCGATAAGTCTCTTCCACATTTTTCATTCTTTACAACTACTTTATGAAATAAAAAAACCTAAACAAGTTACAGATGAACATGCACTTGTAAATATTTATATAATTCCTTATTTTCACAGAAGCACAGAATGGTTGAGGTTGGAAGGGACCTCCGGAGGTCATCTGGTCCAACCGCCATGCTCAAGCAGGGTCACCTAAACCCAGTAGCTCAGGACTGTGTCCAGTTGGGTTTTCAGTATCTCTGAGGATGGGTACTTCACAATCTCCCTGGCCAAGCTGTGCCAATGCTTGGTCACTCTCACAGTAAAAAAAGTGCTTCCTGATGTTCAGATGACACCTCCTGTGTTTCAATTTGAGTGCATTGTCTCATGTCCTGTCACTGACCACCACTGAAAAGAGCCTGGCTTCGTCCTCTTTCAGCGCTCCCTTGAGTTGTTCATACACATGGATAAGATGCCGCTGAGCTTTCTCTTCTGAAACCTGAATAGTCCCAGCTCTTTCAGCCTCTCTTCATAGGAGACATGCTCCAGTCCCTGCATCATCTTGATGGCCTTTCATTGGACTCTCTCCAGTATGTTCATATCTCTCTTGTACCGGGGAGTCCACAACTGGACACAGAACTGCAGATTTGTCCTGTCCTTACTAGTGCTGAGCAGAAGGAAAGGATCATCTCTCTTGACCTGCTGGAAATACTTTGTCTAATGCAGCCCAGGATAACATTGACCTTCTTTGCAGCAAGGGCACACTACTGGCTCGTGTTGGTGTCCACTCAACTTGGTGTCCACCAGGACACCCAGGTCATTTTCTGACAAGCTGCTTTTCACTTAGGTGGCTCCCAGCATATACTGGTGCCTGGGGTTGTCTCTCCCCAGGTGCGGGACTTTGCATTTCACCTTGCTGAACAAAAACATTATTGAATTTTTTTGAATATTACAAGAAAATTCTTGTAAACCGTTGTAACCCCAGTGATATTCCCTCCTGAGACACAGGGCTTTCTTTACCCCATCAGGTTTTCTCCTACTGCTCTTGTTTAGTTTGTCTGGGGTTTTTTGGCATAGTTTTCTGGGGAAAAGGCAATATAACATTGAGCTGAAGAATATAGTTACAGTATTTTGTGGTTTACACTGGTAGGCAGCTAAGCCCCACACAGCTGCTCGCTCACTCTCGCCTGGTGTGATGGGGAAGAGAATTGGAATGGTAAAAGTGAGAATACTCATGGGTTGAGATAAAGACAGTTCAATAGGTAAAGGAAAATCTGTGCATGCAAGCAAAGCAAAATCAAGCATTTATTGACTACTTCCCATTGGCAGGGAGGTGTTCAGCCATCTCCAAGAAAGCAGAGCTCCGTCATGTGTAGCGGTTACTTGTGAAGAAAAATGTCACAAGTCCAAATGTCCCCCCTACCTCCTTCTTCTCCCACCTTTTATTGCTGAGCAGTACATCATATGGTGTGGGATATCCCTTTGGTCATTTGGGGTCAGCTGTCACGGCTATGTCCCCTCCCAACTTCTTGTGCACCCCCAGCCTGCTCATTGGTGGGATGGTGCGAAAAACAGAAAAGGCCTTGACACTGCGTGAGCACTGCTCAGCAACAGCTAAAACAGCACTGTGTTATCAATACTGTTCTCATCACAAATACAAAACATAGTCCTGTACAAGCTACTATGAAGAAAATTAACTCTGTCCAGCCAAAGTTGGTATAAGCATATTCAGTAGTTTGAAACAGTGCACATCACTTCCTCATATTATTTATAATTCTAATCAGAGCAGAACTTAGATTTCCATCAACTGATTTATAAAGATGCCATATGCTAAAGGAGGATCCTCTGCTACAAAGCTGAGATTTCAGTCTAAAAATCTGGGTTCAAAATATTATCTCTAATCATTGTGAGTCTGCAGGTAAACCACCTTCCCTCCCATTGTTTGTCAGTCTATTCTGCTTTGAGCCTCAATTCATGAGGAAAGGAGCAGAAAGCCGGATGGCTAATGACATTGCCTTCCCTCTCCTTTCACCCTCTCTCATGTTAGGACAGCTGAACTTGCTATTTATCAACTGGTGAAGCGGCAAAATTGCAGTGTCGTGATTTATATAAAATGCCACCAGTTTTTGTCTGCCTTAATACCACAGTCTTTAATAGATCAGTTCAGAGGGTGATTTGTAAGAAGTTTAGCACATGTTTTTTTCCCTCCACTGGAGACAAGGTGGACCTCTAGGGTGCAAGTTTCATCCACAGTCCTGTTTTATGATGTCTCCATTCAGGAATCAGAACATTTCAATCCTAATTTATCTCTTCAAAGCAGGTGTTTTGACTTGTAATGCATTTTAGTGTGTCATCTACCATGAGAGGCACTTCACGTTGCCTGGGACTTCCAATCACTGTGATAATACAAATCATAACAAGCTAGTGAACATCTGCAGGCAATTATGAAAAGACAATATATAACTGTGTAGTTGTTAAGAGATTTCATTAGCCTATTTTCAGAACAAGCAGAAGTGCAGGATTTGGGAGTGACCATTTCCTGCAAAGCTGATTCACATGTGAAGACTTTCACTGTCAAAATTTGAGCTGGGTTTATTCTGTAACAGCAGGATGTCTTCCAAATCCTCAGCTTCCAGTTGTGGATAGAGTGGAACAATGTGGCTTTGGATATGCACCGTTGTAGACAATGTCACCCGGTTTTGGTCATCCCCAGAAGACCCACTGGGAGATGCTAACGTACTTTTGTGGAAAAGTGGTGTTAAAGAGGCAGAGAATACAGCTGCATATATGTGTATCGTGCAGTGGGAGCTATATACCACGTGTAGTGATTGATATGAACAGGAGCTTTAATTTATGGACTTCGTTTTCCAGTTTGCTTTCATAGTGTGATCAAAGACTGTATATATCTGCTGTGATCTGCTTTTTCTGACAGCCTACCAGTATGTGTGTCTGTTTGAAAGATTTATGTTTATTCTCTCAAAAGAGAAGAAAATATTAGTTTCATATAAATTTAAGGGATATTTGCAGCAAGTATTTGTTCTCAAATTCTGCCTAATTCCAGGTTAAATAAATTGCATTTAAGAAGCGGTTGTGGCTCATAGTTATAATATTTTGACTTTACTATGACAGATGAGTGTGAAGTATCACAAAATATTTATCAGGGAGGAATAGTGAGGTTTCATGACTTCCTAGATCTTTCCAAATTAATGTGAGTCATCCTTATATATTTGTTTTCTTGCATGATTTCTTTTGCATTTTATGCCCTTGAAAATAATCCCAGCAAATGTCTGCATTCTTAAAATATTTATATGCCTAAGTAAACTGGGGGGGGGTGGGGTGGGGGGGGGGAAGGAAACATAATGAGCCCCCATAATTTTAATTATTCCTTTTTACAGCTAAAAAACTATGCTTAATTGCAGTGGTAAGACAACAGTCTGACTGTATTACTAATTCAGTCAATAGTGAAGGTGGTGAGGTGGGGAAGGAAGGTGGGAGTGAAATACTTACATGAGAATTCGTCATTGTTAGTTAGATGTCAGAATTAATCCAGATTCCAGTTCTTAGGAACTCAAACCCACATTTTCCAGTAAAACATGAAGCTCTGACTAAGAAGTTTGATTTCTAATTATGAAGTTAATGCCTGTCTCCTTCAGTATTACATAAACTACTTTGGGCCTAGCCAGGCTACAGCAGTGAATCCAAAAGCAGTTAACCTTTTACTAAGGCATCTGGACTACCACTTTGCTTAAGACATTTAAAACACCATTAAGATAGTCTACTATAAAGCCTTAGAAAATATGCGGAGAGAATCTGCAATAGTAAAATTTTATAATCCTCACTTAAAATAAAACTTTGATTTTTACTAATGCGTGTAAGTATGTTTTTAACATTTTATTGTGTGAGCAAATGCAATAAGGGGAAACATAGAACTTGTTTGGGTGCTGCAATTTGAGTAAGTCTTTAAATGGCTAGCCACATTTCAGCTTCCTTGAAAATAAGGCATGTATGTAAGTCCCTTTCTATGGGGTTAAGTATCTTGTCTTGAGGTCAAAGAACGTAAGAAGCAGAAGCTTTGATGTCCTGTCCTACACTTCAGGCATAGGCATCAATATGAACAGGAGCTTTAATTCATGCGCTTCCTTTTCCAGTTTACTCTCATCATGTGAGCAAGGGTTCTATATATGCTGTGATCTGCTTTTTCTGACAGCCTACTAGTATGTGTGTCTGAAGGATTTATGTTTATTCTCTCAAGAGAGAAGAAAATATTAGTTTCATATAAATGTAAGGGACGTTTGCAGCAAGTAATTTTTCTCCTTTATCCCTACTATATTCCGTGTACTTCTATGTAAAGTTTTAGCTTTTTTATAAAGAACTCACTTGTTTTTTCACAAAGCCATATGCATTGTGTGTGTTCATGTGATGGAAAGAGCCTGTATTTCCGTAATCGCCCCATATTACTATGACAGCTATTTCCAGCTCAGCATACTCTACCTCATTTACTTATAAAATTCTTTCTGGGTAATTTTTTCCTAGCTTATCTCTTCAGGACCCAGGGAAGTTACAATACATAATTCTGTCAATGGCTAGTTTTCCAACAGAAAATCTCCAAAACCAAACTTAGGCAAGCTTCCTGTTATTTCAGATATCCAGAACCTGTACATTCTCTGCTAAGTCTCACCTGAAAAGTATAGTCTGGAGCTTCTTAAATTATACCTGGTTCAGAATTAAGGCAAGAATTCATGGAGAAAGTTCTCAATTTCCACAAGCATAAAGAATTCCTAACAGAAGAAGCAGGGTGAAAAGCAGACAAGCAATAAAAGTAAAGTGAAAATGCTAAATATATTTGCAAACCTGATGTGTATCTACAGCTATTGGCTTAGAACGCTAGTGAGTGGTGCCAGGAACAAATATAACGCAAGTTCACGGCTTGCATATGAATCTTTAAAGGCCATGTGTTAAGTTAATATGCTGCCGATAACTTATCACATTTTCTGTCTAGACATCCAAGCTAATGTAAATGGGAATATTTTCATCCCCCCCCATTGTTCTTTTTCTGCTTCTGTGCTGCTAAGAATAATAATGGAAACTTGCTGTCAAAAAACACAGACCCACTCCCCCTTCTTAGCTTTTTATGATGCATTGTGGAGTATGGAGCTTTGGGCATTGAGATGATGAATTTCAATTTGAAAGCAGTCCTTTTTTCCTTGCTTAATATATATGATAAACTGTATATATTTATACTGATTCTTCTGGGGCTTAGAGTGTTTAGGTCTTGTTTTGCATCTGCTATATTCCAAGTGGATTATAGATGGGTTACCAAAAAAGGAAGACAATTCTCCTGGCCTTGCACTGGATTTTTATTATATTGTGGAACTATTCACTTAGATAAGGTTCCATATCAGGATGGAGGGTTTTGAATTTATGATAATTTAGCTGCTCCAACAAGAGGTTTTCCTTTAACTTTTTATAAAAACTCCTTCAAAAGTTCTTCTATTAGTAGGGTTCCCCGGCTGAAAGATTAAAAAGTGCCAAGACTGGTAATTGTCTAAAAAATGCTATGGAAACCTATCTTAGTTATGTAAGTTCTAGCCATTTGACAAGCCTTATAACAGAGTAGCTGGCTAAATGGCATTTACATCTCCATGTAATATTTGTTTATATTTTACCCCATTGTCACTTTGGATTATGGAATTGATTCCATCTTCTTGTCATTAAAATTATGATAAATTTTCCTCACAATGATCAGTGGACAGATATCCATGCTAATCTGTCAGATCTCTTAGAAGCTTTCAACAGTATTGGCGATGAGGTATCTTGTCTGAAGGAGAGGTAAAATCCAGGGTAGTGTACTAAAATAATTCCTTGAGATGTATCTTCTGAGTACTGAAAGAGGCCTGCTGATCCAACATTTGATCTTGCACTTGTGATGTTATCTTTTCACTTTCAACATCTTCGTGCCTCTCAGGGACCAGTGGCTGTGGGGCTATTCTGCAAGGGCAAGTGAGCCCAGAGCGAAGGGCAGAGACCTTTGGACAAGAGCTCTGTCCCATGGTACCCAAACAAGAGGAGGAGAACAGGTCTGGGGGATAACCAGGGCAGCCAATGGACATGATTGCTAGACGAGTTTGTGGTGATGGACTTGGTCTGAAGCCAAGCCAGGAAGGCAAGTCAGCAGGTGAGCATAGCACAAGGCCAGGCACAAGCATCCCTACAATACAGCTCAGGCAAGGACCACGGGCCAAGATTGAGCACAAAAGCAGCTCCTGAGCCTGGGGGAGACCCCCAACGAGGCTTCTCCTGGCTCTTTTTCACACAGCTCTTTCCCAGCAGCTGCACCCAAGGTTATAGCTGTACTATGCCAGAGCTGGTCTTGAGCACTGGCAGACAAAGCTGCAGGAGGGAAGAGGCTGCAGAACCTGTTGGTGCACTCAGCAGGTTGAAGCTGCGGGAAAACAAGTCAGTGATGAATGAGAGGCCAAGACCACTGAAAGAATCACAGTGACTGTTTTTATGTGTCTGAAGATTTTGACACAAATGTGTCTGGTCAATTTAGTCCGCAGTTTAGAAGTAGCCATGGTTTCTTCTGTCATGTTAAGGTAGGTCATCCTATCAACTATAACAGGTAAAAGTACAGAGAAGAATGAAGGTGAAAGATATGAAATTGCATCCATGCAAAGACAGAAGACTAGAACTCTTAATGTTGAAAAAGATTTAACTACGGGAATTTGATAGCAATCCGTAGACTGACTGTTAAAGAGAAGGTGAATAAAAAATTATTATTAACAACTTGTAACAATTAATTTCATTAATGAGTTTTTTTAAAGAGATAGTTTCTGATTAACTGAAGACAAGATATGCAGATATTTACATCATGAACAGCTAAATCATGAAACTTTTGTGGCAGCAGAAGCCTAAGACAGAAGTAGTCAAAAATAGTTCAACTACTTTGTGGAGGATACATCCATAGTTGACAAGTAAACTTCACAATCTAGATGTGACTTTCGGTTCAGGGAGACACTAAACCATTGACTGCCAGAAGCTGGACAGATGTGCCAGGGAAAAAATCTCTCTGCATCAGACATATTTGTTACATAGTGTAATAACCTTAAGGTAGTTCAATGTTAATGTATTTTTTCATGACTTCATAATATTTTGTATTCACTAAAGTAATGTAACTTAGCTAGGCGTGAGTCTTTTAGCTCTTAGGATGTTTGAATAATGCAGTTTACTACTGCATGTCTTCTCAATTACACAGATGCCAACATCAAACTTAGAATCATAGAATTGTCTAGGTTGGAAGGTACCTTTAAGATCATCACATCCAACCATCAACATAACACTGCCAAAACCATCACTAAACCATGTCCCTAAACCTGTCCTTCAGACAATCTGGCTTCCTACGGTGCTTTTCATCAGTTTCAAGAGCTCATCAAAATACCCAGTGACTCAGGCCAAGGATATCTAAAAGCAGTCCTAAATCTCTAGGTTGATGATTTTCTTCTCTGCACAATCCGATACTCATTAAGTTTTCCTGGCAAAGTCTGAGGATTTGGAAAGAAGTCATTGGGGAACTAAGGATCATTACAAATCTCAGCATATATATTTTTTTTCTTTCATACTGGCTTTTTCTAAGATAAATACATGTGACTATATGTTTTAAAGAATAACCTAATACAATGTGAAAATAAATAACCCCTTCATATAACTCAAACATCAAACCAAATAAAACCTGAACTGCAATAGGACAAAGCTGTCCTTTTTCTGGCTCCTTTATCTTTTTGGTCCTGGAGAACTGATGAGAAAAATACACTACAGTGTGTAGTATTATGCTCCCCTTTCTGTCCAAATGACAGTCACTCAGATTGTACTGTAATAATCACATGGGAGAATAAATAAAAAACCAAACAGATGTCACAGTTTATGCCAAAACAAGTCATATTACACCATATTAAATCAGTGAAACAGAGTAATAACTTTTTTTCTTTCATTCATTTCTAAGCAAGAATAAGCAGAGAGATTTGGAAGTCCACTGCAGATCCAAAATGCAAATGCAGTAGTTCTTTATGCCATTTAACTTTTATTTATGGTAACTCATGAGCTTTACATTCTTACAATGTTGTTCATGAGTATATATCTCAAGATTTTGTATTGTGAAATAAATACAGAACCCATTTTATCTTCCAGTTCTGTTTGTAGAAAGAATGGTCTTAATATTATCTGGCCAGATAGTCAAGTAAAATGAATTGACATGGTGTCATGACTCTACTCTGAGGATATAAGTATATAGTCCACTGCTGGAACATGAAAAGAAAAGCATCAATCTGCATCATATCAGCATCCTCTGAGGATACTGTCTATGTTATTGATGAAGATATTAAACAGTACTGGTTCCAATATGGTCCCCTGAGGGACACCACTGATCACCAATCTCCACCTGGACATTAAGCTGTTGACCACTACCATCTGGATGCAACCATCCAATCAGTTCCTCCTCCACCAAACAATCTACCCATCAAATCTATATCTCTCCAATTTAGAGAGGAGGATGTTGTGGGAGACCTTGTCAAAGGCCTTACAGATGTCCACTTGTCCAGTGATGTAGTCACTCCACCACAGAAGGGCACTAGGTTGGGCAGGCAGAACCTGCCTTGGCAAAGCCATGCTGGTCATCTCAAATAACCTCCCTTTTCTCCGTGTGCCTTAACATAGCTTCTAGGAGGATCTGTTCCATGATCCTCCCAGGCACAGAGGTGAGGCTGACAGGTCAGTAGTTCCCAGGGTCCTCCTTTGTACCATTTTTAAAAAAGGGTGCAATGTTTCCCTTTTTTTCAGTCACCTGTTAATGTAGCTAGATTAACAGTTGCACAGTTGTTTGCATTTGTGATAGGAAAAAAATACTTACATACATTCAGTACGCAGTCAATGTGCAATGTGCTTGGCCCAATAATCATGAACCATGTGATGCTATTTTACAATAGCTTTCACAGAGGATAGTCACATTTTTAGAACAGTAAATTGTCAGCTGGAGCTTATTTAACACCTTATCTCCTACTCCCTCATGGATAGTTTGCAATGGAAAGGGTTTATGCTGGAACACTATGGCAGTATCTCTGTACCTTCTCTTCTTCATTGCCATCTTTCAAATGATTTTCTGTGATCTTTACAGGAAATTTTGCTCCATTCCTATGGTGGAGATCTCACCTCAAAACAGTGAACTAAACTCTAAATTCCTTAAAAGTGCTGGAAACAGATGTGGGTCTACGACAGGTATAAGATATCTTTTGTCCCTATTTGAACCTTCTCCAGCTCTCACACTGCTGTGTCAGCAGCTCACAGTGTCCTAACAGCTGTGTGCCATTATAGTGTCTCTCTGGCTCCTCCTACACTAGAAAGAAGGAATAGGAGTGGATGGAAAATGTTTACCTGTCTCTAGCTTCAGACCATGCTCACAGCCATAATGCTAAACCCAGTCTGGGGAAGCAAATAGGAACTGAATTCCTATGTGTGGCCTGATGTGGGGATGTGAGATGTGGGTGCTCACATCACATCTCTTCACTGCTGTATAGGACTATTGAAATAATGTAGATTATTTGGCGCTCCAAATGCTTAGTTATGAATCTGCTGAGGCTGGTGGGCCAATTTTGAATTGGGTCTAATACCAAGCATTCTTGCCATTAGATTTTTTATGCTTTATATTGATACTTAGATCACTTTCCATTGATATTGTTTACTCCTTTAATTTTCTCATCTTCAAGCAGTCAATAAAAAAATTCAAGGTTGTGTGTCAATGAGATGTAATTTTGAAACATTGGTTTTACCTGGACAATTCTGCTGTTTACTTCTCTGTATGTATTTCAGGTAGAAAACATTTTTAATAAAAACCTGTCATTAATAAGATAAAGCAAACAGTATGTATTTTATAAATTTTTGTACTCCTGTTTTATGTTATAAAAAGCTGAGACACAGTTAATTAAATTTAAAACACCCTGCTTTAAATATCTGCAGTATAACCTCAAGTTGGGATTCAGTCATTTCAAATTTTGATTAAAAAGTATGTGTATTTTGCTAAGGCTTTGCGTACTCCCAAGGGATAAACGATCAACAGCTAGGACTGAACTGAAGCCCTCATGCTCTGACAGTATGAAAGAAGAGTAGATGCCTGGCTCAAGCAGGAGAAGCCTAATGATAAATACAGTAACGATTCTACACTTTGTGCTAGATTCCACTGTGCTCTGATTAGTAACATTTGATAGATCTGATCTAGTGCAAGAAATTGACAGCTAAGACAATTTTTGGTCTCTTTACTTCAGTGGAGTAGCAGAAAGCACCTGGGGTTGATCTGTGAATGTAGCCCTATTTATGCACACAACTCTGAAAAATGTTAAGACTGTTTTGTTGCATGTTAGAG
Organism: Rynchops niger; assembly: GCA_013400035.1. NCBI lineage: Eukaryota > Metazoa > Chordata > Aves > Charadriiformes > Laridae > Rynchops > Rynchops niger. Next base: position 11,305 of record VXBH01009704.1, read on the forward strand.
GGACAGAATTTGAATTTTACTCATCATAGATGCTGTGCTTTACACATATCTTACCACAGTTAAGCTGGACATGGATGCTTAGTCCAGGAGGAAGTAGTCAACGATCTGCTTCTGCACCTAGACACACATAAGTCTATGGGGCCAGATGGGATTCACCCAAGAGCACTCAGGGAGCTGGCGGGAGAGCTCACCAAGCCTGTCTCCATCATTTATCAACAATCCTGGTCAACAGGGCAGCTACCAGATGGCTGGAGGGTGACTAATGTGATACCCATCTACAAGAAGGGTCAGAGGGAGGATCCGGGGAACTACAGGCCTGTCAGCCTGACCTCGGTACCAGGAAAGATCATGGAGAGGATCATCTTGAGTGAGCTCTCATGGCAAGTGCAGGGCAGCCAAGGGATCAGGGCCAGCCAGCATGGGCTTAGGAAACGGAGGTCCTGCTTAACCAACCTGATCTCCTTCTATGACCAAGTGACCCGCCTTCTGGATGCGGGGAAGGCTGTGGACGTTGCCTATCTGGACTTTGGTAAGGCCTTTGACACCGTCCCCCAC
>VXBH01009704.1:12179-33485 GCA_013400035.1 Rynchops niger
TACCAGGCTGGTGAGGGGTCTGGAGACCAAGTTGTATAAGGTGAAGCTGAGGGAGATGGGCATGTTTAGCTTGAAGGTGACTGAGGGGAGACCTCATTGCCCTCCACAACTCCCTGAAAGGAGGTTGGAGAGAGGTGGGTGTTGGCTTCTTCTCCCAAGTGACTAATGACAGGGGCAGAGGAAATGGTCTGAAGTTGTGGCAGGGGAGGTTTAGGTTAGATATTAGGAGGAATTACTTTACTGAAAGAGTGGTCAGGCACTGGAACGGCCTGCCCAAGGAGGTGGTTGAGTCACCATCCCTAGAGGTGTTTAAGAAACATCTAGATGTGGCACTTCAGGGCATGCTCTAGTGGCAGAGATTGTAGGTTGTTTGGTTGGACTCGATGATCTTAAAGGTCCTTTCCAACCATGAAGATTCTGTGATTCTGTGATTATCTTTTCCAAATCATCTGTACTTGTCCTGGCACCTTGTAGTGGACTGACACTGATTTCTAAGGGTATCAATCATGCACTCAGGAAATACAGGAGCAACAAAACAAATATTTTTGAGAACCTGGGGCTCTGCAGGCAGGGAATCAGGCTCTTCATTACATTGTACTGTGATAAATCCCAGGGCTGTTGCAGAATGCTTTGATAGATTTAACTTTGCGAAGATGTAACTCTTATTCAGCAAACCAGGGGATAAGTTGCAGCATGCCTGGATTTACTGGAGTACGAGGGAAGATTGTCATGTATGTACTTAAATTTTAGGAAACCTTAGCTTAAAGTATTGTACTCAATGAAGACTATGGTGACTCTTAAGTGAGTAGCATTGGTAAATAGGTCTGGGTGTGCTGTGGGAAAAGTACTGGTAGGTAAATCTGCTGGGAATCACTCTGCTGAAAGTACATACCTCTTTAATTAAACATTCAAACACAAAGTCTCTTGTTGATATTACGAATTTAAAACCCTCTGTATCAACAAAGATACTTGATGGCTTTCAAGAGAAAGATATTACCATGAGAGATTTGTTCACCAATGTATATTGGGCAACCTGTGATTTAAAAGGTAAAGGAAAGGGGGGAACTTAATCCAAAAGTTCTGTTGCTAACCCTCAGAAGAGTTTTACATGCTTATTGTCTCCCAGTTGAGTGTCCTTATTGCCAGCCTCTAAATCACACTCCCCCTTATATGCCATCAGGCCAAAAGCCTGATGGCTCTTGAATGTCCCATCTCACAGGAACCTGACACAGCTGGAGCAGATCACCTCTCCTGAGTGATCTGCAATCCTGAAGTCCAGGGCTGTCTTGTGGAAGGTGTAGGTTTGAACCTTTTCTGACTGAAGGAAGCCAGTTCATCACAAGTGCTCTTCCTAGTTAGTTACTCTGCAGAAGGTGGGAGTTGTGTCCGCCAAGTCCTTAGTCCTTCAGGTGAAAGATAGGTAAGCTGGATCCAAAATGAATCTAAGTATCAGTTTCTATGAATGCAGAACAGGGGAGAAGGATCTCCCTCCAGAGATCCTCAGATGTTGCTTCTCTTCCCCGACATTCCAGCATAATTGGGTGCTAATTTTAGGAGGTCTGACTCATTTCCCAGAGGATATCACTGAACATCAAGTGAACTGAATGTGTAAGACAGGCAATCAAGATGTGCATTGTCAATTACACCCAAGAGTAATAAAGGCCTTTAAAAGAAACTCTTTTCAAAAGGCTGTCTTTAATGGAGTTTACGCAGGCCAGAATTAGTAGATTTACACAATTCTTCCCAGTTTCATCTGGAGGAAGAAACTTTGTGTTTCAGCTTCAGTTATCCCTTGCACTTGCAATGGTGCATTGAACCTGTTTTACAGCCTGGTACCTAATGCAGAGACATTGCTTTAAACTAATTATAGGCTAATCCATCTTTCCTTTACTTGTTTCTTTTTATTTTTGGTTATCATTTTGCACAGGCTGTTTTCAGATCATTGCAGATTTTGCAAGACAGAACTTAATTAGTGGAAATACCAAAGGAAATATTTACATTAATAAATTTTGATCACAAAACCATTTTCTTTGTTGTGGTGCCTAAACTTCTAGATATAGTCTCAGAGCAATCGCTGTCTCACTGCTTCCATTTGACACTTATAAGGTACAAACCCCCTAGATAAGGTCAGCTGTGTAACTGAAGACAACCAAAGTGTGATAATGAGCGATAGACCTGTATTGCTATCTTTATCAATGATTTATGATTACAGTTCAATTTGTGAATTAATTGCTAGTGAACCTCTTCATTTTACCAATCTGTTCTGCACTGTTGAATACACTGAAGATGATATTAATTTTTCCTTTTATAAAGCATCCTGAACAATACTGCAGGAGTACTGTTACAGTTCCACAGGTATATTTTATCACAGTCAAGGACTCACAGCAGTGCAACAAATAAAGTGCCATTTGCTCCATCCGTTTTTATTACCACTGCTTTCTGAAACAGATTGTGTTTTGCATCCATGCAGGTTGCAAGGACACCCATGTAAATGGTACTGAATTTGAGTTGCTTTTTGTTTCATCGTGGTGAAGGTGTGTTTTTTTTTCCATTTTGCTTTGCCCACTGTTCTTTGAAGAGGCTCTGTATTCTTTCATGAGGAGGGATGCAGTGCGTGCCAGTTGTTTTTAATAGCACACAAAATTATTTGCTTTTCTAGGAGACAGGCAGTTATCAGAAGTCACACGCTGTCTTCAGCAGGTTTCATTGCAGCACTCATTTAACAAATGTACAGGGAAAAGGTACCTTTTCTCAGGAGAATATTTAATAATGCTTTCTCCTTCCACAAACCTCTGCCAGTCCCAGGAGTGAATTTTCTCTCTGAGGCAGACCATGGTGGGGCCTACAGGAAGGATGGGGAGGGACTTTTCATCAGGGAGTGTAGTGATTCAAACTGAAAAGGGTAGATTTAGATTGGATATTAGGAAGAAATTAATTACTGTAAGGGTGGTGAGGCACTGTAACAGGTTGCCCAGGGAAGCTGTGGATGCCCCATCCCTGCAAGTCTTCAAGACTGGGCTGGATGGGGCTTTGAGCAGCCTGGACTAGTGGGAGGTGTCCCTGCCCATGGCAGGGGGGTTGGACCTAGATGAACTTTAAGGTCCCTTCCAACCTGAACCATTCTATGATTCTATGATTCTATGAAATCCCTGGCTACCTCCTCCAGGAGGGAAGCGGAGAAGCTTCAAGCCGCCTCAACTGTCAGGCCTTGATCAGCATTTGTTTAACCTACACATTATTTACAACTTGTTTAGGGACTGTACTACAGTTTATCCAGGAAAGCACTCCTTTGCCCTTCCCAGCTGAGACTGGGGAGCAGGAGGGTGCTGTGATGGGGCCACTGTGGGGCGAGGGCTCTCTGCAGAGGGAGGGCTTGCAGTGTGCAGACTTTATGCAGCAAAATAAGGGAAAAGGCTTCTTTTTGCTGCGGTTCACAACTACTCACAGGCTTTGTAAAGGTTGCATGTTAAAATTATTAGAAAATCCAAGATCTGAGGTGTCAGTTGAGTCTTGGAAAACACTGAAATCATTTCTTTCTGGGTTTATTTGTGGGAGAGAAGGGCTTTTGGCAGAGTGAGAAATTTTTCTTTATGAAATCTCACCTGTTCTCATAGCATCTAATCCAAGAACCACAGAAAGCAGCTGGAAAATGTTTACTACAGTTTTGTCAGGCTTCAGACTGGGCCTTTTATCCTGAGCTGGGAGTATCTAAACACAATGTCCATAAATGGGTTCAATACCAGCAGCATATGCAGGAGGGGTCGTGGAGGTGAAATCTAACCTAAGTTCTGGGTCTAAAAGCCCTGTGCTACACAACTTTGGGCAAAGGGTAAAGCAAAGGACCCTCTTTGGCAGAGGGAGAGATAGCATTTTCCTATTCCAAAGAGGTGCTCTGAGGATGAGCAGGTGCACATGTCTGTCTGTGAGCAGGGCTGTAAGCATCAGTGTTAACACCCCGGAGAGCTGAGGTAGAGGTGGGCAGACTCTATAACCCTATGGCCACAGGGAGATCAACTGCAGCCCTCATGAATTAACCCTATGGCATGCAGACTTAAAAACCACATTTTTCCCTCTCACATTTTTCCAAATGCAGTTAATTTAAGTAAAGTAATATTTTCTACACAGCTAATATTTCTAATTTAACTAGTTGCTTCTTGTAATGGTTTAGGCTGGAGGTAGCTTTGCAAGACTATCTGTAGTATAGTAAATATAATAATCTGTTTGCTTTGTTACTTTGTAGCAATTAATTATAAACTTTTAAAAGTTCCTTTTATTCTGATCAACACACACTTAAATGTACTCTTGCCTGTATAGGTTTGGGGTTTTTTTGTTTGGTCGGTTTCATTGTTAAATACTATAACATAATGAATGGCAATTTTTGCTCTTAATAATTATACTCTGACAATGCTGGCATGAAAAAAACCAATCTAACAAACCCAACAAACCCTAACAAACACCAAAATGTTTTACCCAGTACCTTATGCATTTGTTCGTTAGTAAGACTGAATGTGTTTCTATCCCCTGACTGCATTCCTTTCCAACAGACAAGTGAGCACAAGGTGGTGCTAAATAGCACGATTATTCTTTTTTCTTGTATTCAGCTCCAAAGGGAGCTTTTGGAAAAGGCAGTTAAAGGATCTTTTTTTAACTGCCAGTTAAAAGACTGTTTTTTTAATTTGTTAATGTATTTATTTCTGTCTGTCATGGATGGGAGAGTTTCCCTAGTGAAGCCTGCCCACTATGGCTGTGAAAGATGTCTCCTCTGAGAAGTCTGGACCCCCAGTCTTTGGATTATTGCAAGGCTTTCCTTACAGGAAAGTGTAGCCATTACCTACTTATTTGTAAGTGGATGGTGGCATTTTTCACCTCTGTTCCACAGCTCTTTGGGGTTTGTTAGTTGTTTCTCAGAAAATCTGTACAGCATATGCTGTGGGCTAAAATTACAGGGTTCTGTAGCTCCATTCGACAAACTGCTAAGGAGACAATGAAAATGCAAAATAGGTGCAGAAGACTAATCCTAGATGGTGGCACTTGAATGTCCAAACAGGTTCAGGACTGGCAGCTCCAGGGGGAATGGGTGCCTCGTCACTCACAAACTGCTCTGTTCTCCATGCTGCTGCTCTGCCCAGAGTGGTGAGAGACACAGTGTTTGATCAGCTGCTGGCCTCTTTGCTTTGCCTGCTAGTAGAAGTGCTAATTAGGTATTTTTTTTTTCTTGGCATCAGATCACTCCTCCTATGAAAATTCTCCTGAGATGCAAACTGGAAGGGATGGACATCTTCAGAAAACATATTTTTTATTTTTTAGGGGAAGGCAAAACTGCTTCCTAAAAAAACAAACTGTGCTTTTGCTAGTAAACACAAAGTAGATCTGCTGGAATCAACTAGCCAGACTACTGTACTTGCGGGCGCTGTGTCTCTTGAGGAATCTCACCCCACAGATATATGGCAGCACTTTAACATTGTATCTGCACCTCAGAGACTTTCTTTGGCATCTCCTGTCCTCTAAAAGCATGTTTTATGGGTATGAAAGGTCTCTTGGAAAGCTTGGAACATTATTTCCTTTTGCAAAGCAGTGGAAGGTTGAAGTGGATCCTATTCCTTTCCCATTAAGTAAATCCCAGCCTCAGAGAGAGTTTCCCAGGGGACCTAGAGGGAGTGGTTATTCTTTTACATAGGCAGCTGAGCTATCTGGTCAGTATTGCTATGTGCATGACTTGATGGTCTCTTTTGCTTATCACAGTATTGATATATAGCACCAAGTTCAATGTGATGTGAAAACTTGGCTTTTGTGGAGGAATCCAAGATGCCTGATTATGTGTGCTGTATCATCTTGACTTGACATCAGGCTAAGACTTGACATTAAGAAGCATTTCTTTACAAGAGAGGGTGGTCAAACACTGAAACAGGCTTCCTAGAGAGGTGGTTGGTGCCCCAAGCCTTGACATTTGGACAATGCCCTTAATAACATGCTTTAACTTTTGGTCAGCTCTGAAGTGGTCAAGCAGTTGCACTAGATGATCGTTGTAGGTCCCTTCCAAGTGAAATATCCTATCCTATCCTGTCCTGTCCTATCCTATCCTATCTTATATAATGAATAGACAGCTTTCTCTCATAACTCATTTGAGCAGTAGTTGGACTAATGAGTGAGAGGTGATTAGCTCTATTCTCTTTTTTATATATATATATATTTGTTAATATATGCATTAATATATACTAACATACTAAACTTGCCAGAATTTCTTGGTTTGAAATCCAAGCTGAGTATCTCTCTAGTTCTTATTATGCAATTTTGCATCAGTGACACCAGATGTCATTTCTTTTCATGTTCTATTGCAGCTAATTAAAAAAATAATTTTCTCCTGTTGTTGGCTCTGCCTATGATTATGGCTACATTTACTCCTATTAGAAATTCTGCTGTCACTGAAAGTGTTCTACTGTGAACACAGTATGAGCTCGCGGGTGTTTACGTACTTTTAGAGCACTAGAAGAGCTTGTCCTGCTCCTTGGTTATGACAGCTGGTTCCAACTTTTGCAATGTGTTCTTTGTTTTTAATAACCAGTACTTTGCATTAACTTGGTACATCACGTCTCCAGGTTGCTGAGGACCTTCCAAACAGTGTGAGATACATATGTTGGTCAGACTTTCTATTCTTTTTATCGTGACCAGTTAGTTTAAGTAGTTGCTCTGAACTTTCCTGGAGAGTAGATGAAGATACAGCCATAGATGGATTTTGGCCATTTTTGAGGTGACTTGACTTTGCTTTTAATTGCCCTTTCCCTTTTACATTGCAGTTTTTATTAAATGAAGGTGTGCTGAATGCACAGGTTATAAAATATTTAGTAGCTAAAGGTCTTTCCAGTGTTCATCTCAAGGTTTTTTTTCCTCTCAGCTATATTCACATCCATTACTTTAAAGAATATTCCTGCTGTCCATAAAAACATGCCAGATTTGTAATTAAAGTCCGCTCTATGCAGCTTCCCTTCACTGAAAGTAAAACCAAGGGCTAGATTCAACTTTTCTCTATCATCCTTCCAGTTAGAGCATAAACAGCACACGTCATTGCTGGAGACTTTAAGCAGAGGCTTAGATAGCATAGTTCACACCCACACTCATCTGTTGGAAGACCTTGTAGCTCTTACTGGGGAAATGTGTCCAAGTTTCTTATCAGTGCAAGGAGAGTTGGAGAACAGGAAGAGAAGCATCTGTTTCTCTCTTGCTGTGGGGTTAGGCATGGCCAGAGAGCTAATGAGCTTAGTAGCACTTCCAAATGTTTAATGTTGATGTATGACAGTTAATGGACCATGCATGCCTCATTCTTTGCTGCTTATGGGAGAAGACAGACTTGAATGAGTGCTCTGTAATAGTCTGGGAAATGGGGTCCAGCTGAAGGAGGGAAAGAATTACCTGAAGGAAAGTTAATTTTATTCTGAGGACTCAGACACTTGTTATCCCAACTAGTGTGTCACCAGACTGCTAGCTTTAGTACTCCCCTAGTAATGCTTAGAATGAAAATTTGTTATTTTCCTGGGTCGTGGCACCATTTTCTGTTCACATCCACAAGCCTTATAAGATAGGTCTCCTCAGCTTTATTCAGACAATATTTCTATCTTTGCTGTTTCTTACATTCCCAGAAGGTCAAAGGTGTGAATATGGACAAATATCCAAAATAATTACACAAGGCATATGCAATAAGAAATCAACCACTGAACTTGAGAACTAAATACCAGGTAACTAACCAGTGGAAAAAGAATAGTCAGGACCAGAATCAATAATATTTTCTGTTTTCAATACATTAATAAAAAATAATTAACAGTTGTAGATATTATCCACAGAAATCCTCAGCAATTAGAGTAGGTGCAAAGAGTCAGAGGATTACGGCTCCAGATATACTTAGGTGTTGTTTTTATATCCGTATTGGAGGATGAAGTGAATGACGTTTTTATCTGTTTTCTTACTATTTTTTAAAACAGAAATTCCTTAATGGTTCAACAAAGTGGGGTTTCATGTGAGTGTTGCTCAGCACCATGGTATGTGAATGGCCAGTTGGAGGCAAAACCTAGTCTGTTTTAAGGCACATCATTGCACATTAGCTCTTCCAGCTGGGGCCTTTGTTATCCTTAAAATATAAATAAATATGCTAACTGAATAAATTGAAGTGCTGCATCAGGTTCTACAGTGTATTTGTTAGAATACATTTGTATGTATGTGGGGGAGATCATGAGCATCATTCCCAGATGATGAGAGTTGTCTTGTGAGATGTGAGGCTCAAATCTTTTGGGAAAAAGTAGCTATAAGATGAATAGCAGCCTCTGTATGAAGTGAATGAACCTCCATCATATGGGTGTGTTGTTGCTAGCACTGTAAGCAACTGATTTTGAACATGACATTACTAAGGGAAGGATGGGCTGATTCACCATGCTTAATGGTTAATTTAGCCTCCGATTTTATAATCACAGAACACTAAGGAAAGATATTTTAACCCCCAGCAAGTCAGCAACCTGTGCAGCTCTCTGCCACAGTGGAATCTAGAGCCAGGACATGTTCTGTCTTGGCTCCTTATGTGAGCTTTTAACATCTTTTACATTCACATTTATTTTCTTCACAAGCTTTGGAGTCCTGTTAAGTTGTTCCCTTATCAGTCGAGGACTCGGGCAGAATGACTCTATTCACGTTTCTTCAGAAGAATCTCAAGAAAACACAAATTTTATTTTAAGTCTGAAGTCTTCCCTGTATAGCTCTCAATTTTGCTCTGCTTCACTGCATTCAAATAGTCTAGAGATGTCTTAATCGATATTTTTTTTAAAGAGAAGCAAGCTAACTTTTTCTTAAATGAAATCTCTGGCTGTCTTGTACAATATACTGAATTTCATGAAAGAATACAAACCTGTGGGCTGTTTTGCTTGGCTGTGATTTCTGGAGGAATCAGCTTATTTAACTCTTCTTTTAGTGCTGTCTTTTCCTCTTGTTGTTACCTGGAGTTACTGGGTTATTCTATTCTATGTTGTATTCTGTTGGGAGCTTCCATATCATGAAGACGTGTCAAGCTCTTGCTTAAATATGTTGTCTCCATCCCTAGTACTCCCTCTAGACAACAACAAAAGCAGAACATATTCTTAACAGTTTAGTGATACTATTAGATGTTGTATTTGTTCTAATTTTCTATTTACTCCCTTACATAATTCTCATATTCCTTTAGTAAGGCCAAACGGATGCTTTAAGTCCATAGTTTTACTTCTATACCTTCTGCTTTTGCCCTGTCTTTCTCTGCTTATTTTCCTGTTTCTCTTGCCTCACTGACTGATGCGTATATGCCCAGGTTAAAATTGTGGTTATATTGGTTATTCCTTCCCAGCTGTAATTTTTTTTTTGTCACTAGGAAAGATTTTCCACCCTTTTCTTGTGCTTCTCCTGTCATCTTTTTTTGTCTTGTTGTAATGGCATTGGCAAATTCTTGCAAGCACTGTTGTAATTCTTCCTTTTGTTTCTGCAGTGACTGAGGCATTCCTGGTTTTGCTATTTGCCATGTCATGTAAAACTGTCGTCCTGTTCTGGACTCTGATTTTGAGCTCTGTGTACTGTTCTATCTCAAGTCTCTTTACTTTTGGTATGCTGGACTACTTGTCATGTGCCTGGTAGTCGGGCATAAAACACTTTCCAGAAGCATTAGGGAAGATCGAGTGTCTCCCTTAGCTTGGCATTTCTAGTTTGCCTAGTTTGCAGGTGGAGGGTTTCCTTTCCCAATTATTCTTTGCATAGCTGTCAAGTGTCCAGACTGGGCAGTGAGACATTTGTGCAGGATTCATTTCTATTGAGAGAATTACTTTTTTTTTTAGTTTTACCTCCAGAGACATAGGCTATTTCCAAATCCCATGGAGCCTTGTAGAGTCTGGCTACACTCAGGTCTGCCTTCAGCTGTCCCTGGGACCCCATGACACAGGAACATCCAAGTCCCACATCAGTGCAGGTCAGCTGTGTTTAGCAGCAGCTCCTAACAGGTACAGTTTGCTCAGACATGCCAAGGAACGAGTGAACACAGGTCTCTGGTTGTTGTACTATTTACACAGTGTTTCCATTTTCTGGTTTAGGCATTTTTGACTGTTTCAGGTATTTGCTTGCAGTAGGGTTTGGGATGTGTTTCTGCAACTGTCTCTGATGAACTTGACTCTTGCTCCATCCTGACCTCCCTTTGACTTTTTCAGCTGACAAATGACTCAGAGTCCGCAGCTCATGATCCAGGCACAGGTTTTTCTTGTATTGCTGCCAGAGAACTTTTTCAAAAGAAGAAACAAATGCACCATCCTTTAGGTTCTCCTTGTTCTCCTTTTCAGTCCTTTATTTATGTTCAAATATGACAGCATAAAAGACTGCCATGTGTCAGAACTCTCCTGGTCGCTTGCCAGTATTCAGGCAACAGATTATGATAAACTAGAGAGAAATAAGCCTTTCTTAGAACGCTGGAATAAATCAGGCCTGCGTAATCTGTTACACTCTTCTTTGTGGGTTCAGGACATCAGTGCTCTAAAACAATTATATGGCAGATGTACACAGAAGTAAAACCATGATTATATGCTGTTGGCTACAAAGCGTGACTAAAAAGTCCTCAGAGTTTTCCCTCAGTTGATGGAAATGAACTGTTACCAAAAATGGAGAGAAAAAAAATTTTTTTTCTTTAAGTCATGCATTCAACATCAAAAGGAAAACGTGAGACTCCAAAGAAAGCCTCCCAGATTTTGTAATCCTGACTCTTCCACCAGAGGCACTTACAAGCTTCTGGGATGGGTCGCTATAAAACCAGCAGGAACTAATGACACTCAAAAAGTCCACCTTTTCTCCAGAACTTTTTCTATGTACCCTTCAGTAGCACTTGAAAGTCTGTCACAGCCAGTGAAAGGCTTATGGTTTAGGCTAAACCTCAGATTTTTGAATGACAGGGGCTGAGCAGCCAGCCTCTGCATCTGCTACAGCACTTCTGCCATAGCTTCTAAGGCTACAGCCTTCTGCATCCTTCTGCACCTGCCACAGTTTCTAGCATGATGGTGAGGTGGGCAGGAGGGGGCAGCATTTTGTTGAGCTGCCACAACTTAAACCTGTTCAGCTGATCTGTTCGAGCCCTTAGGCTCCTCTCCTCTGTAGTTCAAGAAGTAGTTACATTTTGAACTTCAGCACTACTTCTCCCTGCTCCTTCTTCCCCATCCCGTCCTGTCGGACAAGGGGCCGGAGCCAGGAGTATGGCTGAAGTCATGTGAGAGCTTTCTATACCCAGATGAGGACAAATGGCTTAGGAAAAATTTTTCTTACTTAAGAATTGAAGATAAGAGGTTTTCAAGATGTGGCCATAGGAAGAGTCAAGGCAATCCAAGACAATGTGAATTTAGTGGTGGTAAGAAAAGACAGTTAGTAGGATATATTCTGCCTAACTTTGGTCACAAACTTGTGCTTACGTTTTAGCACTAAACAAAGCAGTCATCCTAAAATAAGTGCCTATGTTAAATGTCTGTTAATGTAGAGAGGCAGATAATCTTGAAAACCTCCAGAAGGAGATTTCCACCTGACACAGGTGCCTAACTTGTGCAGACATGATGTCTTCCTGAAAGCCTGCAGGGACATCTGCCTATCTCTTTGTACTCTAAAGGCTCTGTTGGCCTTTGCTCTATTTGGTTGCTGCATGGCAGGTGAGCATCAGGTGTCTGCAGTGATACTGATGGGAGGATTATTGCACATTGAGGAATCAGTGATCCATGTAACAGTGAATCCGTGTAGACCCAGGTCTGTGCTGTGCTGCACAGACAGTTTTGCCTCCAGGCCTGTGCTGTGCATCTCCCTCAGCACTGGATAAACTCAGCTGGGTGATAGTAATAGAGGAGCCTGCAAGGCAGCTCCCACTCGGTACTGGTATGGCTTGTCTTTGTTGTGTCTTTTGTCAATGGTTGTCTTTATCTAAAAGTGCAGCAACAAGTTCTCCTGCAGACATCCTCCGTTTGGTAGTAGAAATGATGAATACAGTCGTATTATTGTAAGAAAACCCTATAATAGCTTGAATAACTCAAATCATGCAAATTCTCTACAGGTGGGTTCTGCACAGCATGCTACATGGAGATCGGAGACTGTTCGATCCTGTACAACTCAAGTTTCTCAGCACCTAAAGGGGCAGGAGATTATCTATACTATCCTCTTTCTTTAGAAAGAGATGCTGCAATAAAAAGCATTTTAATTGATGCTTTACAGAGTCTGAGTGCCTTCCTAATCAGGATCATAGCAGACCAACACCTGGTGCAAAATAGTGTCCCTTAGGAATAAAAAAATGACAAAGGCACCTTAAAACAATGGATTGTATCTGAGGAATAAAGATTCTGCAATAGGCTTCAGGCAGGCCCAGGGGACTTTCCAAGCACGTTCAATTACAGGGTCAAGGATACAGTTAAAAAGACTTTTATTTCACAACAACAAAGTACCTCTCCATTCTCTGTTAGAGAAAAGAATAGCACAGAGCGTAGCACAGTAACTTTAGAATAGTATTGCTTTGATAATAAGTGGCAGGGGTGGTGTTAACCCTTTGATTTTCACTACTTTCTGTCACCGAAGTAGTTTTATGATGTGTGACATTATTTTTTTTCTCACAGAGAATGAATACTCTGTTCCTAGTCTGGGATCCAAGGAAACCTGTCCAGGACACATTTGTTAGTGCATGAAGAACACACTGAACTGTTTCATTTTTTCCCCAGACTGACTCTTATTAAATGATAGGCATATTTTAATCTTCTCTTTAATAGCAAATATTTTGTTCTGATTCAGATAGAGCGCTACAACACAGAGTCCTTAATCTATTTTAATGAGCAGTGTTAAAAAAGTTTAATCCATGGACTCACTTTTGCTATGAAGTCCAGACAAGGTGGATCATCTCCTGCTCAGGAAAAAACAGTCTGGGGACTGTTTGCCTGGCTCTTTTCCTTGCTTTCTTAGTTGCATGACAACATAGCTCTAAGCCACAGTTTCTCTCCCACTAGCATCCTCTGCTCACAAAAGGCGCTGAGCAGTGTGTTGTTAATCCTGACTTCCGGAGTATTTATACTTAAATTACAAAATTACCAGGAGGGTTAAGGGAGGAAATTCAGCAGCTTGTTTCCACAGCTGTGATTCAAAACCTCACAGACATTCACAGGGGATGAAGCTGCCGCTGACCAACTCTATTTTCACATCCCGTCTGCTTTCTATCACCTCATTAGTTTTATTGTTTTTGCAGTCAGAGATCAGCTGTATTCCTCTACCGTTTGTACACCCATGGAGGGAAAGGCTTGGTGACTTTTTGCAATAGTATGAGATTTCATCTTACTTGAGGCAAGGAAGTTGCGTAACTCCTTTGAAAGTCTCACTCAGTTTTATTCCATTCATTTTATTTCTCCTATTTCCTCTTTGACAGGCTTATTACTCTGTGGGCAGCTTCTGAATATTTTTCTTTGTAAAACTGATCACATAGAATGGATGTTTCTTTCTTTTATTTAAAGTATCAGCAATTGGAATATTGCTGCTCTATACCACTATGTTATGTTGTATTTAAACAAAATTAGGAAATGGACCTGAACAAATGTGCTCTTACTTAGGGATATGTTTATCTTAAGCACATGATCAATCCCATCAAAGTTCTGCTTGTGGATAAGTGCTTTATTAGATCAACATCCTTCTAGCAATAATACAATTCATGTGATATTAGGGCAAAAGATTGATAATGAAAAATTGTGCAGAATTTTTAATATCTACCATTCCCTAAAGGATGGGAATAAGTTTCTCATTTTTGGCAAAGTATTTCTAAGGAAATGTTAGGTAAATTATTAATATTTTTGGAAGCTGGATGTCAGGTCTAAAGTAATGGTGACAAGTGGGAGAGAAACCTTTAATAGTTCTTCCAGATTTGTCATGCTATGAGTAATCTCTGCTTTCACGAAGAAAGATTTCCTTAGAAATTGCACAGTTGCTCAGAGGATGTTTTCCTTTGACCTATTATAATTAGCCCTGTGGAAACAGCATATTGTGTCTGTGAGTTCGGGAAATTTTATGACAGAGAGCGCTCAGCAGAGGATGTCTGCTTACTGCTGGTTGTTTAGTGTTAGTGTGTACAAAACCACAAATAAAGGGACTGCATTTGACATGCAAGATGAAGTAAAGGCAGCAGTTATGAGAAAATGTATTTTAATATTTAGGTATGTCTGCAATAGTGAAGAGGACGGATTATGAGATCTTTCTTATCTATTGTGGGCATGTGAACCCACTTTTTTCTTATCCCTGCTCCAGATTTTGCCCCATAGCATCTCACAAGGGCTGGCAATCACAAATAGGGATTTTTAGGAATGCTGTTTATGCCTTCTTGTTTTCAGGTGTTAAGCGAAGAGGTAGGTTATGACTTGGCATGCTGTGGGAAAGCGGCAGGGGGCTAGAGGTGTGTGGGACAGGGTTATTCTCTGAACTAACCCCAGCAGATTTTTCAGGGTCAAGTTGTGCAACCACAGGGAGTTGCACGAAAGGTTCACGGTGCCAGGGGTCAGGCAGGAAAGACCTGTCAGTGCAGACTTCTTTCTGATCCTGGACTCTGTTCTGGGATGAGGAGGGAAGAACAGGTGAGATACTGTTAGCTGCTGGGTGGTCTCAGTGATAAGGCAGGCTGCTGGGTGCCAGCAGAAAACAACATTCAGGAACACTGGTGAGGAACTAAAGCTTCTGTTTATGGCTATATCGAATCACAGCTGCATGAATCGATAGAGCCGTTATGAGTATTTTGAGAAAATATGCACAACTAGTAATGGTGTTATATAAAATGTTACCTACTTTTCATACATAACTGATTTGTACCATTTCAGAATAAAAAATGCTATAAACCAGTTTTCAGTAAGGTGACTATGAAAAAACACTTAAAATGAATGAGATACATTAGATTTTTGAGTGAAAAAGCAAGAATTTTAAAGGAAAAAGGAAAGAGAAAAGAAAAAAAAAGGTGAAAGATTAAATTAATTGTTTATTCCAAATATCGTTGTTAAAGTATCTTCCAATTTTCTAGCTTTTCATTCCTTATTTTGTGATCTTGAATATTATAGGATATTGTCTTGGTCATTGGCTTGATAATTTATTTTGAGAAAAAAATTGCATTCCATTCTCTAACATAGAAGGAGGTTTTTGTTTGTTTGTTTTTGTGGGTTTCTTTTTTTCCCCCATTGTTGTATTTAGTAATACCACATATTCTTTGACCCTTACTTGGAACAGATGCTTCAGAGGACACAGGAAAAAGTATCTTGAGGCTTTATATAACAAGCCACAGAAAGTATTTCATTGTTGTACTGTGAGTGCCAGAAGTGAAGCGCCAGTTCCTGTATTTGAGGAAAGCATTTAGCATTGTTAGGGACCAAAAATGCAAAGTGTTGCTGTGGCTTCAGCACATTCATTTTGGGAGAAAATGCTTTGAGAAATGCTAATTAAAGAGATTTTAACCTTCCCCTCTGGACTGTGGGGAGATTTTTTGAGTTTCTATTGATAGAGATCACTGTCATATTTTAGAGAGTAACAGCTACCCAGAACTGGATCCCTGTACAAGACTCTCACTTCCAGGGTATGAATGGGAACACAATGGACAGGTTAGTCAAAATGAGCCATTGCAATTTTTATTTGTTTTTTAATGCTACAGATGAGCTGGCTGAAGAAAACAATATTGGTCTGCATGATCACTAATGGGTTTGGTCTATATGAAATGGATGGATAGGCAAAGGCAGGTCTGTAAGTAAAGTGCCTGGTTTTGAAAGAGCAAAGCTTGGTTAACTAAGGAGCCACTTAGTAGAGTCAACTAGATCAAGATGTCAGGGATTTGCATCTGAAGAAGTCCTAGTATTATTTTGTTTGTCCCAAGAATAGCATAAATCTGTACCTCAAGCAAGAGGAAAAAAGCTCTTTGGAAGAAGTTGCAGCCTTCAAGGCTAAATAGTGTCTAGAAAGTCATTAGGAGAAGTGCTACGGAGAATGGAAAAACAGATGATTCAGCAAGGAAAGCTGCATCTGTAGGTTAATATTGTTAGAGAAGAATGAGAATTGCAATGAAGCTTTTTATTGAAATTGGTGCAGAAATAATCCATGTGTAGTCCCAAACTACATGAGTATTTTGCTTAAGATTTCCTGTGCTTGGTGAATTGCTCTGCAATCCATTGGCTAGGGATTCAATTCAGTGGCCTACACAAGGGCTTTTTAGGATGCTCCAAAGTATGCAGGACATCTGCAAGGGACTGGCAGATGCAACCCATGTTCCTTTGTAGATGTACTGGAAACTATTTCCTTATCTTTGATGCCTGCATTAGACTTATAATATATTAGACTTATATAATATATTAGACATATATATTAGACAGAGGGCTTCATTGAGGAAGAAAATTTTATATGACCTTTGTTGATTTGAAATGATTTAATTGGCAGTTCTCTCCTGACAATATTTCTGAGGAAGACACAGGATCTTGCTTATTCTGCGTTTTGATAGCTCTCTGTTGTCAAGTGGTCATCAGGACCAGTGCAAGACAAGAAAATCACTTTCTCTTTTGGGATTACTATTCCTTTACAGGGTTAGTATTGATCCATGTCTTAATTTCTATATTGTGGAAGTTGTGAGTGGAATGTAAACTCCTTCCTTCATATCTGCCGCACCTTCCTCAAGAAAGAAAATAGGAAAAAATGAAAAAAACCTCTTGAGTGTGTTGCTTTGTGTTGGTTCTTTTTCATGGTTTTGCTCGTCCTATTCCCTTGAACTGCATTAGAATTTTTTTGTGCCTGTAGGAGTGAGTGCCTGTGAGTGCCTGGCCATAAATCATGAGAAAGCATAGTAGTAGTATCTGCTGGCTCACCATCTGATGCCTGAAGAAAGTCTGATTCATTGTTGTGATATGAGGTAGGTCAGGTCTTTCCAACAAAGCATAAACTGCCCATTACTGGAGATACCATATTTTTAAAGATCTTGGCTACCTTAAATGTGGCCTTGTGCTGTAGCTGTCTAAAGACCAGCATGTAACAAGTGTCAGTATCCTTTAAAATTTTTATTGTGGGAGTAGGATCTTAAAATTTGGGATGTATAGCCTACATAATAAAGCAAATAAGAAATGGTAATTCCTTGTCCTGATGGCGTTATTATTCTTGTTCATGTGAGAGTTTTCTTTACCCACAGGTATTCTTCGTGTTGCTCCAGCTGGGCAGGTTGAGTGAGTGTGTCATCTATGTGGGCAATTTCCTTCTGTCACCCCTTCTGGCCTTTTCCTCAGTTTGCATCCCACATACCTCTGAGTCCCTCTCACTGTACTGCAGTGATGCTGACGGCATAGTTTCAGAAAGGAAGAACATAGGAGGCCTCTGAAGTCCAGGGTCAAGGAGCTCCCGTATCTGTTGCCAGCTGTGTTGGCAGATGTAATAACACAGAAGTAAATGGGCTACAGCAATGCAAATTGTCACTGTGAGCAAAGATGAAGCAAAGATGAACAAAACATCATTTTGTTTTTCAAATATTGTCTAAGGCTCTGGTACGTTTATTTTGTTCTTCACTGGACTAGGAGTGAATACACACACACATGTCTTCTTCCCAGGCTGCAGGGTGGATATAAGGACTTACCAGAAAACTTAGACAAAATAACGTATGTACTATACTATTACATGGTATCCTGAAAACATTTAAACTTCCTTATTACCTTGCTGTTCATCAGAGGTATGTTAATCAGGTCCCTGTGGCTTTGGAATCCATGTCCATGCCTGGCTGTTCTGCAGCTGGGCTTCTAACCTCAGCCCAGCCCTGCCTCAGGCTATTCTCTGCTGAGGCCCAGTGACAAACCTGACCTAGACTTGATCTGACCATGCTAGGTCTGAGCAAGGTGTCATGCTCATGGCATTGCCTGACATGTCTCACATGCTTATGCCTCTCATGGTCATGCCTCATGGTCATGCCTCTGTGCTCATTCCAATGCCTGAGCATTGTCAGATCAGAGTCTCACATAGCCTCACCTGGTTTTATCTTCATGGGCTTCAAACCTGTGTTTTCCACCTCCCATAACTGTACTCAAGACAGAGGCTCTGGTCTCTTCTTGGCAAGTAGAGGTAAATAGTGGTGCACAAGTGTGTGCGTGAGTTGCTCCCCTGCCCCAAAGTGAGAACAGTGCTGCAAAAAAATTGTGATTCCTTGGTGCAGAAAGGGAATGGGGACAATACAGGAAGGACCACAATATATTGGTTGGAGCAGTGAATTAGGAGAAAGGTTTTAAGTTTTGGTCCATTCTCTCAGGCTTTTAAAAATCTTTTATCTCATAATAGCTTAATGCAAAATGCATTTTAGAGGGAGAGAGGGAGGAAGGGAGCAGAGCTTGAGACCCTCTCTTTCCCTCCCTGTCCAGTAAAGTGTCAGATTACAAAGTTGTGCTCCATCTCATGAACAGATACGCTTCATAATAAGTTTTCATTTCTATTATTTTACAAGGAAGGATCAGTAAGTATCTTTTCTCTGTAACATTTCCCAGCTCAGCTGTCAGTGCAACTCCAAATGAGTTTCAGAAAGATATTGCGTAATGTATTTCTGGAGTTGTTTACCCACTTTATGCATAAAAATAATCAACTCCTTTGGAAGTGCTGAGAAATGTGAACCTTATGGATAACTAGACAAAAATTGAGTTGCAGATGAATTTAGCTCTTAAGCCACTGTGTGGCAGAGGGAATAGCCTTAATACTTGGGCTGGATTGTACTGCAAACTTCTTATGGGAATTATTAACTTTTCCTGGATTTACTAGCAATATTTCACTTGCCAACATTCATCTCTAACAGAGTTCCTCATAGTGAGACACAAACTCAGTTCTTATGCTAAAGAGTTGATTTCAGGTACTCTACGCTAAGCAGCAGAGGATGGTGCAGAGATGCTGAAGCTCACAATGCTGGGGCTCACATCCCCTCTAAAAGCAGGTCAACTGGATCAGCCCAATGTTGCAGTGAAGATGACAAGGGCTGGTGAAAGCCCTCGTTAAATCATGTACAAAACCTCATCAATGTTGCTGTACTGCTCTGGGATCTGGGATATTATCTCCATTCTATTCTAGTAGTGTTTCATGGACGTTTCTACTCTTTCAGTGCTAGTTTCACCATTACCATGCTCTCTTGTGCAACGTGAAGGTGCCTATAGAGATGAGAGACCCTCCAAAGAGAGTACAAACACCACAGGTCTGTCTAGTGGAGTACCTGGGTAGTACCACAGGCTGATCCATTAAAAGGAAAGGGACATCTACATTAAGATATAACAGCAAACAAATTCTTACAAACCATTCCTACATTGGGGTGTAGTCTCTGGTACCACAAGTGATTTAATTTTGCAATGTTCCATTTCTCTGTGCCTAACATGCACAACACTTGGAACTCACTGCTTAACAGCTCCACATTAGAAAATACCATCCACGTCTGTTTCCTCACTAGTCTCCTTGTGTTCTGCCTGCAGACTTAGCATCCAGCAGGCGTTTCTTGATGGCCAGACATAGAGACTCCAAAAATCAATTAATACTTCGGTCAGATTCTGATCTCTGTTCTGCTGATGTGAACTTGGAATAACTCCCTGGGTTTCAGGGATTGATCCAGACTTGCACTTTCAGTGACAGAAAGTTTTTTGGTCTGGGTTTCTGGCTGAGACAAATGGGCGTGCCTTCCTTGGACTTGAGAAGCGATGGACTCTACACTAGACCAAGAGATCACCATATGAAACTATGGCTTTACTGAAATTGTAATGTTTTTATACTAGTGTGTCAGAAAACATGAATAGTATGTTTGTTTTTGTTATTCTTTGCTTTGAAAGTCACAGCTCTGGAGTAGATCTCCATTGGAGTTACAGCCACTGAGCAGCTTCTGCTTCACTGTCTGAAGTGTGGCTGGCTGAGTAGCTAAGGAAACACAGAGCTCTGGACGGGCTGCAAGATCCACCTGAGAAACCAGGAAAGAAACTTGTTCTGAGATCTGTAGTACTTCAAGCAACTGCAGATATGCCAGGTCTACAGGCACTGTGCTGCTGTCCCAGACTGCAATGAAAGAGGGTGTGGGATTGCCTTTTTCCCCCTGGAAAATTCTCCTGTTCTTATGCACAAGCAGTGGTTTCCCAGTGCACATCATTGCATATCAAGAAAAACACCACAACAGTCCATGCTTCACGTTGCTGGAGATATTGCTGTTATCTTTGCAGATACAAAAGGGAATAAGCTGTACATACTTCTCTATCTGTTACCCCAAGAAAAGAAAGCCTTGCACTTGGAGGGATTTTTCTGGCTCTGTTTGACTTTAGACATGTCAATTAGAGCTTGATTTTCAAATAGTACCTTGATGCTTCTTGTGGTTACTAAGATTGACAGATACGGGTAGTTCAGTAACCCCTACTGTTGTGGTTTAACCCCAGCCAGCAACCAGGACCACACAGCCGCTCACTCACTCCCTGACCCTGGTGGGATGGGGGAGAGAATCAGAAAAGTAAAAGTGAGAAAACTCATGGGGTGAGATAAAGACAATTTAATAAGTAAAGCAAAACCCACACATGCAATCAAAGCAAAACAAGGAATTCATTCACCACTTCCCATTGGCAGGCAGGTGTCCAATCATCTCCAGGAAAGCAGGGATCCACCACAAATAACTGTTACTTGAGGAGACAAACACCATCACTCCAAACACCCCCCACATTCCTTCTTCTTCCCCTGGCTTTATATACTGAGCATGATGTCACATGGTATGGAATATCACTTTGGTCATTTGGAGTCAGCTGTACCAGCTGTGTTACCTCCCAACTTCTTGTGCAGTCCCAGCTCACTTGCTGTCAGGGCGGTGTGAGGAGCAGAAAAGGCCTTGAGTGCTTAGCAACAACTGAAACCATCAGTGTTTTCCCAACATTATTCTCACCCCAAATCCAAAACACAGCAGCACACAAGCTGCTAGAAAGAATGTTAACTCTATCTCACTCTAAACCAGGACACCTGCTATCCGTCAAGTAATCTCCACCATTTTGATGTGTAAAGGAGAGATTTCCTGGGTAATGGTGGTCATGAAGGGGTAATTCATTTGCATCAGTTAACACCTGCTACCAAAGGATGTGCAATAGGATTCACAGAAAAGAAAAAACTCTGGGAATAGCAGACTAGTAAAAGTGAAACCCACCTTGCAATTATTCTATTTTTGAGATATTTTTCATAACTGATTTGAAAACATTTGTAAATTCTGTCTCTGACTGTATCATTAAAGATGTACCTTTAAGAAGCAAAAGTCAGTAAGAGAATCACAGAATCTTCGTG